>JAGFMF010011760.1:8984066-9026118 GCA_019455555.1 Galemys pyrenaicus | reverse complement strand
TTCTGCTCCCCGCTCTGTCTGTGGTGAATCCTCTCACCCCCCACACCTCTGGCCTGTACCCCAGTGCTTGTATGCATCAATAAATAAATCTTTAAAAAAAAAAAGAAATTCAAATCCCAGTTTTGCGTTTACAACACAGTACAATAAAGACATTTCAGATAGATATAGTAAGATGTCACACTGAACATCCTTAGTTTTCTCAATCTGTCGGTCTTTGAGTTTTCTTGTATGGGATTACATGGTCATGAGCCTGCAAAGAAACCCTAAGCCAAGAGGAAAGGGTGGAATTGTTTTCTCCAAAGACCCAGTGCCTCTCCGACTAAATTTTAAGGAACACCATCATCATCAAGACAGCATTATCAACTACTAGGCACTTTCTTTAATTCCAGCCTCTCCAACAACTTGCATGGGATATTTGAATTTTACTTCCTTGTTAAAGATATAAATTTCTTCCTTATAAGCTTTGGATAGAATTTGCATAAGAAATGTAGAGAGTCATGGGGACTTCAGCATCAGTGGGCTATTTAATAGATATTATCTGCTACCCAATATCATTATATAAATAATAAAATTACTGCTGATAGCTATGAATGGGTCCCTTGAAAATACATTATATGAAAGGGTGGCCTCTATAATCCTAATGAAAATTCAAGTTTTGGAAATGTCATTAGTATGTATCAACAAGTAGAATGTGATAAATTCTGGAAATGATTCCTTAATTTCTAAGACTGGATTTTTGTAAAGAAGCTCAGTTGTACTCAAAGAAAGATCCTAAGTGAATGTGTGGTACTTTTTTCTGCTTCTAGGGAAGATATTTAATTTTATTGATACCCTTAGATTTAATGAATTTTATATATTAAATACATGTATACTAATAAATATCATACATATATTTTCAGAATGTCCTTAAATATAATTTTGTTGTGGTTAAATTCATGTACTAGTTTTTGAAATCAAACATGTCTTGTTGGTAATGAAAGTAATTTTACCACTTTTCATAACTGTACCATCTTTAGAGAAACAACTCCTGAAACTCTTGCCAGTCAGCAAATACCCAAGATTAATAATATGAATGATCTGGTGATTTTGGCATCTTGCAAAAAAAATACACATTGAGTTTTCCTTAAAGAGATTTAACAGATACCCTCCACTTTTAATTCCTGAATTTTTAACTCATGTTTAAATTGACTATTGGTGTTACTTAAATTATTTCTCTAGTTCCAAAAATAACTAGATAAATATTGATAATGTAAATTTTAAAGTAAAAAACATGATCAAAGTTGTATTAATGAATGTGACTTTTTGGAATAACGTTGATTTCATTTTGTTTAAAAATTCATATTTGCTATCAGAAGAAATTTGATAATTAGAAACTTCTGTTCCACTTGACTTACTTATAGACTAGGTTAAACTATCAGTAGAGTGTGAGTGTCTCATTATGATACTTGTTTTCTTTATCGACATGCCATTTTTCAAACACTGAATGTATCCCAGTAACTTTTTGTGCTGGAATTTATTCTTTTGATCCTTTCACATTTTCAGTTTGTTTAATCCAATCAAGTAGTTTAGAGTTTTGCTCCCAGAGTATTTGTGTTTTGCCTACTTTAGATTATCATAAGAAGCATATTGTATAATATACTAAAAAGGCTCAAAAAGCTACACCCAGTGAAGAACTGGATAATTATTGAAGCTTACAAAGCTTATTTTGTCTGCTTATTCCCCCCTTCCTGTCCCCATTTGAGAACTGTTGTTGAAACCTATTAATTTGTCTCTAAGTTGTGAACACTTTCTTAGTTTCAAGGATTATTCTAATACATACTTTTTTTGTGTGATATAACGTGTACTTTTCCAACAGTTTTATACACATTGCATTCTTATTCCTTGAAGGTAGACAAACAAGTCACAGAAAGATTATTTTTCTCCTCTAAGGTCAGTTTGTAAGTAGTGACATTGGGATTTGAACCCAGGCACTCATGTTCCACCCCATATTATCAACACACTACATTACTTCCACCTTGCAAAATCCTTTTAGAATGATGGCTTTCATATTTATTTGACCAATAACGTGATGAATAAATTAGCTTTTTCAAAGAAGGAAAAATTTCCAAATCCTTTCCAAATCCAATCCTTTTTCCAAATCCACTTTACCCTTACCGTGGAATGACTGCTATCCTGTCTGTCTTGTCTAGCTGCCGTATTGACTTTGAAAGTGGACATGAAGCATGATAGAGACAGATGATTTTGTAACTTTGACATTTTGCATAGAAGATCAATTACGAGTATAATCTTTCCCAAGCTGTTCTGATTGTTCAGGCAGATCAGTACTACTATATGTTCTTGTGTTAAATCAGGGATTTTGCCTTTTTGATGATTGTCTGTGAGGTTAACAGGATTTGTGTTTCCATGTATAATATATTATCATAATCAATGTTCCCCTATGTCCATAGTAGTTAAAACATTAATTGTAATTTTTCTTTCTAAAATAGTTTGGAATGCATCAGAGTATTTGGGAAGTTTATCTGTATACACCTCTGCCATTTCTTTCTTAGTCTGTGCTCAAAATCTCAAGAGTCAGCAACAAAGCTGTGAAAAAATCAATATTTAGGCTCTTAGACTCCTGCTCAGGAGTGAAAGGGCAGAGTTTTCTGCCTTTTTAATTTGACCCCTGATGTTTTCTCGTTTCCTTGCTCTAACTTTCCTTGAAATAGGAAAGGGAGAAAGTTTTATCAACCCCCAGTGGATAATTCCACCATTGTGAATTTCTGCCTGTTAGTCTTTTACTGTTACACACATTCACACCTCATATATTTTGCTCTAAAAGCAGAACATCTGAGATGATTCTGTGGTTGAAAAAGATCTCAAAGAGATGGAAGATGGATTTAATGTTGCCATTTTTAGATAATGCTGTAAATAGAATGGCAGCTGTCCTCGGATGCATAGCAGATATATAGTACATATGCTGAATAGAAACAGATAAAAAGATTGCACTCAATTAATCCTCATGAAAAGTGGCATTTTAGCCACGGACTCAGTCATCAAGCTTTTAACGACAGCACACTTATTCTGCAGCCTCACGTGATCAAAGCCCATGCTTTGAAGGTGACTTAAGAAGGGAAAAATTTATTCAACTAGATTTAAAGCAATTGGTAGGATTTTAATCATTTGTCCTTCCTCCTTTTTAAAAATGTTGTAATTTATCTAAATCTACAAATACTTCTGAAAACACCTGTTATACATAAGGTACTATTGGTGCTGTGAGGGGCACAGGACAGGAACTATTCCCTGTATAGAAAAAGACTTAAGCAAAAATTTACCATGCATGGTAGAATGTGATAACTCCTGTACAAATTCTCTCATACATCTTTAAGTTAATAACAATTGAATATTTACAAAGCACCTCTTTTTCACAGATGTCATTAATAGGTACTGTGGATACCAACGTGGATTAAGCCCTACCCTCAAGAAGTTTCCCTGTGGGAGAGGGCAAGTAAATCAATAATGACATTGAATCTTTTAATCTATAGTATAAATGTTCAAAATTAGCAGAGGAAATTAATTCTCCTGGAAGGTTCTGGGAGTAGAGTAAGCCTTCATAGAAGTAACCAAGGTTGACCTGGCTAAGAATTTAGTAAATGCGTAATGAAGGATAAAGGCAGTAGAAAAAGACGAAGGCATTAAGTAGGCATGACGAAATAAGGAACATCATCTCCAGAGACCAGGCAGTGTGGTGCAGGGGAGACCCTGAATATTGGGGTCGCCTAGTCCTGTTCAGTCTGTCTTCTCTGAGGGTAAGATTGTCCAGAGTATTTGCCAAAGGTAGGGTCATGGACGTCTTCACCAAAACCAAATCCATCGTGTGGGTGAACTCTTTTTATGACAGCAACTTGAAACTACTTCTCAAGACAGATCTGGTTTTGAATCCTGACTCTGGAATTAGTCTTTGCTCTGGGGCAATTTACTTTCTAAACTTCTCATACCTCAGTTTTTCAGCAGGGGTCTGATATTTCATGTAACACACTGTGTTGTCCGATACCTAGCATGTAACAATGCCTTTAATCATTGCTCTTTTTTTTTTTTTTTTTTTTCCTGGCTGACTCTTTTTGGTGGTGGTGCTCCCTGAGGTATAAAAACCCGATGTGCTCTGTCAGTGTAACAAAATTGCCTTTCTTTCCATGAAGTCTGGAATTTAAATGAGGTGGGAGAGGACATCACAAAAGCTCTAGAATGGGAGTTTAGAGACCTGCATTTGACTTATACCTTAGCCACAAGCTGAGACTGGTGATTTTGACTGAAAGTGAATTTATTCTTCTCTGAAAGGGAATTTGTACTAAATGTCTCTCTGACTCATGTCCTTAGTTGTTCTGAGGAGCAGCCATCAACTTGAAAGAAATAAGCCGCACAACTTATTCCAGTAACAGCTTACAACATCAGAAATTTTCTTGTTCATTTTCTGTTTGGGGGAGGGAGAGCATCCTCAGCAGCTAATCTAATTATAAAGAATGGTGGTTTCCCCACTTTTGTAAAAAAAATGATAGAATACTCTTAGATCCCCTAAATGTTATTAAGTATGCATAAAGGTGCTTGGCCAGCCTTGTGATTTCATTCAGAGATCAAGAATGGGAAGAGCTGCCGAGTGTGGCTCCATGGTTGGGGTTTGCTGCAGTGAGACTGTGGTTCCCTGGTTCTCAGGAGGACCCTGCGCCTCCCGAGCGCCTGTGCATCAGAACACTCACAATACCATGGAGTGATGCTGGTGGGGTGGGTTTACAGCTCGAGAAGACAGCCTTCATGTGGACTGAGGAACTTGATGCTTCTTCCTATAATTGTTCATTATAGTCATGAATAAGAACGTCCATTCACAGAGTAGGCAGAGATCAACCTGGAGAATATGTAGTCAGTAGGGTCACAGTCAAGGAGCGTTAACTCCAGATTCCACAACACAACCCTTTCCTACCGCTTTTTCTCTTGATAAAGTCTAACAGCTATTTTCACTGTACATTAATTTTGATATCATTTTGAAGTAATAGCATGTACGGCTCTGCAATCTCTTAACGTAGGCAGTCTTATCTCTCTTCAATCTGTTTTCCTTGCTTTGTTTCCACCGTTAATCTGGTAACCAGCCACTCATTGTACTGATTATCTTGTAATTGAAACTGTAAATGCCTATGGCAGGTAAACCTATGGCAGGCAGATGGTCTCCCCAGTATGTCAGCTGTCTCGGATGTGGGTTGTTGGTTTTTTTTTTTTTGTATTATAGTGTGGTCTGGGGTGGGGAGGAAACACAAAGAGAAGAGCCCAGATCATACTATTTGAAATTTAACAGAATGTATTTGCTAACACTTGCAAAGTTGCCTTAAGACCAAAATTCATTATGGAAACCTCTTTTCTGAAGCATGAAGTAAAAGAGAAGGAGGGAAAGTCTAGTGTTGAGATTGTAGAGGTTGTTATAACAGATTTTCAGTGGCTGTGTTTGTGCCTTTGGTCTTTGGGTGACTTACTGTGGGGGATGAGGTGGGGCCCAGATGCCCCTGGGCTATTGGTTGCTGCTTGTTCTCATCATAGCCTGAGGGGAAAAGTATTTGTTTAAACACTAATATATTCCATAAAAACCAACAATTATGGCAAGGTTTTTAAAAAAGAAAATTGCATTAAAGATGAATGAGGTTATATTGAAATAATTATGTTTTAAGGTGTGTAACATTAAAAGATATTGAATAGAATATTGACTGTTTTGTGGAAATAGTAATAATGAGATTCCTGTCACCTAATCTTACAATAATTGGGTTATTACTATGCAAATGAAGGTATTACTTTAAAAAAGTAAGGAAGCAAGACAGATCCTTAAGGCAGTCTTTTATCTATCTTTAAAGCTGTGCTGTCAATTCTTCTTAGACTCCAGATCCTTTTCTAAACAATTTGGAGATACTCATTTCACTATTTGCCTCAGAAATTCCACTATAATATTTTTCAGCTGCCACAGGTAGCAGATCAGTGGCTCGTGATTTTATACTTCTTTAGCTCTTTGTGGGACCCAAAGGAATAATTAAACTATAATTATTGCCCACTGCCTTTTTCTAAAGTAAATGAAATGTTGTGAATTCCCCTGCCAAAAATGCATGCTGGAGCCCTTATCTCCACTTTCCATGCAGCTCTATCATTATTGTGTGCTGTCAGCTGTACCTGTGCCTCTCAAAAAGCCACCAGGTCATTGCGGGCTACCAGACCTCCTAGGACCCCTTTGTGACTGGGGAAGCAATTCCATTAGTCCTCAGTCATACTCAGATCCATAGTCCAGAGGTTGCTATCACCACTCTGTCCATTTAAGCTCCTGTGGCACCCATCGAATGAATAGAAATATTTGGGACAATTGCCAGTTTAGTTCATGACCCAGGTAAAGACCTGCGTGTTCAGCAGGGAATGGTATTTCAAACTGTTGACTGCTGAGGCTTGGGGTAAAAGGCGATTATGCTTCCTGGGAATTCTGTATGATTTTTACACACTGCTTGCTGTAGGAAATGTTCTCCGTGTAAGGAATGACACAAAGCCATACTTTAAAAGTTCTCTAATATTTCTACGTCGAAGCTATTACATAGCGCAACAAAAAAACTTGAATTGAGCCTCATTGAAATTTCACAATGATCTTTTTATAGTTTTAATGATAGTGTATACTAGATTAATTAGAGCTAGTAGATTTGAGGAAATCACAAAAGACAAATTTCATTTACCAAGTACTTTGGTTCCAAGGATTAAGAGGTCAAGAAAAATATAAACCTTATCAGTTTATTTCAGAATCAGCTGAGGCTTGAGCGACTTTATAAATGTCATCAACAGTTGCTCTTTACCTATGTCCTTCCACAGTTCATCAGGTAGAGCTGGGCTCTTTATGCCAGTTCATATTATTTCCATGTCATTCTCTGTTCAGTAGGAAATCTCAGACTGTCTTTCCATTTATGTAAGTATAAATTTATTGTTTTGTTGTTACTGGGTATGATTTATCAAATCAAGAAGACATTTTCAAACAAATCACAATCCTGAAAATATTAATTCTAAATCCTTACATTTCTATGCGCCAACTAATTTGATTGCCTCAACAAATCATAACTGTGGGTAGTTTTCATTAGATCCTCTGTAGAAAGGAGATTTGGACAAGTGCTGGATTCTGGAACATCATTTGGGTTAGAATAAGTTGTGCTACTGTCATAAACAACTCTAAAAACTCATTTACAAACTCCAATATGAATTTAGGTGATTCTGTAGCTATGCTGTTCAGTTTTCCAGACTTCGATCTTATGGCCCAGCTTCCTTGATCTCCCAGCCTGGGAAGGAGGGCTGGGAAGTTGAGCTCTGGCCATGAAATGCTTTCTTCCAGAAGGATAAGCATCACTTCTCCTATTTCACTACTAGAACTTTGATATATTCATTCATAATTGCATTGGAATGGGAAATGTAGAGGAAAACCAGATACTGTTCAATATTAGTGATATTGATCAAAGCCAGTATTGCTTTAGTCCCTTTATTGAGAATATCTTTGAAATATAAAACACCACTTAGGATGTGTGGGTGAAACTACAGAAAGAAGTGTAATAAATGATTTTTTGGAATAGCAATTCTCATTTCTCTCCTAGTCACTGATGCATCCATTTGTTTAGACTTCCACAGATCCTGTTTTCTTGGGTATTATGGGACAAATTGTCCTTGATGAAGGGGCAGTTAGCCTGTGTAGGTGGGATTATAATGAGCTGTTCAGATGTGGTGAGACTACTTCCAACAACGACATAATGTAGTTGAAGAAGGCCCTTTGTCCAACTTTGATGAAGATTGCTGACATTATATGAAGCTAACAGTAAACCCCTTTGGAAAGGGGGTTATTTGATTTGCAAAAAAAAAAAAAAAGGAAACATTAGAGTCAGCTCACTGACCCACTCATTCTGATAGAAAAGAAAGCAAGCATTTTAGAGAAAAGAAAGCAAGTTTTTACTATAGTGAATGCCTCATGGTTTTTTTAAGCAAAGCAGAATATTTGGAGCAAATAGGTGTTTAGCAATAGCAACAATAGTTTGTATCTTATTTAACTTTTTTGATAAGCAAACAAGAAGGGAACAGGGGTGTGACCTAGAGAGGGGGACTATTATCACTAAGTGGAATAAATAGATTTCTGTCATTCTCAAAAGGCAACCAAGTAATTTCTTTTAAACATCATGAAGTTATTGATATATCTGTTTAATGGGTTTAAGCAATTGTGATATTGATAATTCTTGAAGACAAAATTGTTTCATCTTAGACCAGTGGAAATCTCTGCTTTGGCTCCTGAGTACTTTTGACATAACTATAGTTATCTTTGGTAGCTTTCTTACTATCGTTTGTCAAGACGTTCTAGGACCATAAAGTACGTATTCTGTCCCATCCAATTCCTTAAGAAGACTTGTTTCCTGAACATGAGAAATGTTCATGGCTTTTTGGTTGATCAGGATTTTTAGGTCTAAATGATCAGTGCTCATTTTGTGTACTTAGAATTTTTACCTACAGTATTCAAATATCTATATTGGGCTATCAAAATTCATGTTAAAACAAAGGCATTTAAATTTTTCCTTTCATATGTAATGTGTTCAAAGTTTTACTAACATTCATAGAGAATAATGCTTTAGCATGAAGTCACATCACATAGCGATCTGCCATAGGTATACATTTAAAATGTTTCTGATCTTAGTACAGTTCTGAGAGCCATAGAGTTTGAGAAAGAGAGAAAATGAGAGAGCGAGCATATCTTCCAGTGACTCTTTCTTAACAGTAAAAAAATGAATTTCTAGAAGCAAATGTTACTAATGTTTTATTGGATCATGTTGTATAATATGTCTATCCTTGTATCCAAACCCTTTTTCTAGGGGACTACCTTTCATAGACTGGTGTAGGCCTGTGTTCACCTTCTGTCATGGTGGGGTGATTATTCTGGTTGCCTTAAACTTTGCAGGGCTCACCTCAGATGTGGGACCCAGATTACATGGCTCTTTGCTGAGGACGGGATATTGAGGGGGAAACCACGGTATATATCACCTTATATTTTGGGGTTTCTTTATATATGCATGTGCATTTATTTGTCTGTAGCAAGGGAGTAAAATAATGAGCAGTTACATCAGAGTAGGAAAAGACCAATATAATATAAAGTTTCCTAAAAAGTATGATATGTTTATAACAATTTTTCAAGCCATGGCTCTGATTTTTATTATTCTTTAAATTCCACTGAGTATAAATTACCTAATGTCACCTTTTGGTGACTTGTATGAACTATGATTAAGCTTGCCTTTTAAGATCTGTCATCTTCATTGATAACTGCATTCTTGTTATCCTTCCGTGACTTCCCAAACCCTCTATTATAAATCAGAGCATCCTGAACTCTGCTTCTACCATCCATATTTTTCTTGAGCCATTCCTGGAATATTATCTGCTCTTCTTTTTAACTTTCCTCTGCTTCCCCTCCCCCCACCATATCACTGACCACTTCTTTAGTGACTTTAGCCAGTTCATTTGGATTAGATAGGTAACTGTTGGCTCATTTTCGAATTCTATCCTTTTTTTCCTTTTTCCTAGATCCTCAGCCAAACTACTATGCCTATACCCTACCTACCTCCCTCCCCCAACTTTCTAAACCTTTCCTTTTCCTCAAAACCCAACTTAAATTCTACATCTATGAAAACTACTAGAGATTGGCCCAGCCTGATGGGTCTTTCTCTCTCTTTCCACAGAAAAACTTAAGTATTATTTTTTATTCAGTTCAGTTGTTGGTCAAAGCATTTGCTGTCTTTTGAGAATTCATCTGTGTTTTTGAATGATTAACATATCATTGATTATGAACTTCTTAAAAATAAAACACTTGATATCTTAATGAGTTCCATAAATATTGTTTCTTTGCATCTTTCCAAGATAACTATCTTGGAAAAGGAATATAAAGACGCTCTTGTCATGGACAGAAAAGCAGTTCCCATCTATTAAGCATTTGCTATATGTCCACTAAACAAACTGATGATTTATGGGCATTATCTCATTTCTTCCTCATATACACAGACCAAAACGCCACATAGCAGGTTAGAAAAAAATTTCATCTCAAAAAATAATTGTAGTAAAAAAGAGGATATAGTGGGGTCCATCATAAAATGACCTTTAAGCTCAGAGGCTATCTCCAGGGATCTGTTTCTCACTTGGTTGTGTTTTCTCTCTTTGCTTTTCTCCTAATTGACTTTTTAGAGTTTAGGTTTGGTCCCCAGCAGCCTCAATCACAGAAGGAGAGGAGGTTGGGTAGGAGAGAAAGAGAAAGAAAGAAAGAAAGAAAGAAAGAAAGAGGAGTCGTGGAAAGAGTGAGAGCTAGAGTTCCTGCAGCTGTTTGGATGATGGGGATTACTGCCACTTGGCTTCTCAGACTGGTCCAGTCGGGCCTTAGCGGTCTGTCTGAAGTGCAGTGAGAGGCTGTGTGAGCCAGCCCGGCCTGGACCTTGAAGTCTGAGAAGAAGGGCAACGTGGGTTTTCAATGAAAGGCTAAGTATTATTTCAAATCTACAGATAAACCCTGGTTTAGAGGTTAAGCAAATGACTTGCTCAAGTTAGGAAGATTCAATTTGGCATAAATACTTTAGAGTTTATGCTAGTCACCTCTTGGCTATACTGTATTTTTTTTTTTCAATTGTGTTTGAATATCAGTGCTCAAAATTAAAATAGCTTCCACTGTGTGGATTGTGTTTTGTGTGTCTTCATGAGCTATTGTTTCAGATATTTAGCGTCTCTATTTTCTCATATAATCTTATCTTTTTAACCAAATCAGGAAGTACATCATCAAATTATTACATGCTATCTGAATGACTGGACTTAATTTCCTAATAGGACTTTATTTCAGTAACAGTATTTCTTTGCTTATATCTTGACTTTTGAATACTTTATATCTCTTTGTAGAGCCAGACACCACACCTCAAAAGGAAGAGTCCAAGGTTGTTAGCAGAGAGATATTTGCATGGCAGAAGCAGCTTGTCCCCTTCAGTAGCCCTCCATTACTTGTGAAGGTGACTGGTGTGAAGCGGAGATAAATGTGTGAGTGTATCACATGGACTAGTCCAAGATGTGTCAGGAAAAGACAAATGAGGAGGATCAACCAGGACAGAATGAGTTGGAGGCGGAAGCCCTGCTTCTTAGTACCCCTGAGATGAAAGTGAGTGGATCTGTTATCTCTGACTCCTTCCAAAACCCAAGGCATGTCCTGCTCTTGCATGGGCCTGCCAGTAGGCTCTTGCTCTTCCGGTTCTTCCTGTCCTCTTAGCACCTAGGGGAGACCACCCACTGTTTTACTGTGACTCCAGATAAATCTGCCTGTGCCACTCCTGTGAACCCAAGATGTCAGATGTCTAAGATGAGTTGCTATGACTTGTGACATTATTGTATTTTAGATGCTGTTTACTTTTTGTTTTTTGTTTTTTTTAAATTTATACACATAAACACACACAAACACACAGACACGTTGCTGTTGTGGTTGGTAACAACCCCTTTCATGACATTCTGGAATGCGTTTCTTGTTTTACTTCTTTCTCTGTTAATGACTTGTCCAACTTTGAAGTAGTTAGATCACAGCTTCTTTATTAATAAGTTTTAATGACTTTGTTTTCTCCACACATCTAACTAAGTACGTTGCAGATATTGCTCAACAATATAGTTCTTTAATTTGACTTAGTGCCCAAAGATGGGTTGAACTGTCCATGACACTAATATGAGGACCAGAAATTCTGTCTTGTTCATAGCAGTGGCCTGCACACTGCTTTTCTGCTGCACTTTCAACTTGAACTAAGAGCGGTAGGATGAAGCAAAGTTCACCTGCTAACCCACAGATTGGTATGTAGTTCTTATCGTATTCAAGCCTTCTGTCTTTACTATCTCCACTGAGGGGTTCACTTGAGATTACTTTTTGGTTTTAGAGTATAGGATTTGGTGTATTCTCAAGATTTTGGATTCTAATCGGGGAGAATAGAAGTGTTTGTGTTATAAAGAACATTCAATTATTTCATGTTTTTCAGACTGGATATAGTCATCTTATAGTTTACATTTGATTCATGATGATACTGTGATTGAAAGGAGAACAAACCTCTTTTGTGAAATGTGAGCTATTCACAATGAAAAATGAATTTATAGATTGTCTTCTTCTTAACAGGTCATGGTGTATATTGAAGGCATTTGTTCTGTTCACCTACTGACTTTTCACTGATGAAGTAAACCTTCACATTCAGTTCATGAACATCCACATAGGGTATATCCACTTTGCTTTTTAGTATTAAGCACTACAAAGGCCTTTTCTGAATTAGCAGGACACATTTACACAGCAAGCTGGCAAAACGTGTTAGGAGCTTTCATCAGCTCTTCTGGTTTTAGCTGCCTCTTTGGGGCTTTTCCTTTCCCACCCCACCTCCAGGAGGCAAACAAAGAAATATAATTTACATCAGCTTTAGAAATGCATCTGAGATCCCTGCTCTAAGTGTGCTGAGGATTTGGAGTAGAAATCCTGAAAAAGAGAAAAGGCAAGGGTAAAAGCTCTGTTGACAAGGGAGTTTCATAGGCATGTGTTGTGAGCACAGCCCTGTGCATGTGAATCCAAATTCTGCAAGTTCCCTCTCCACTTGTGAAAAAAACACACAGGGGTGTGTCTAGGGGCATAGTTATTCTGTCTGCTGGAAGGGGTGGACATAGTGAGAACCATGTAGCTTGGCTTCCTTTCTGATTTGGAATATTCTCTGGGTATTCAGCATCTACCTCTTCTTCTGCCCCTCATCACATGGGCCCAGCTGGTTGAGAGGAGCTGGTATGTGATACTGAGTAGTGCTGTATTATTTGGCCAGTTCTTTGGACTGGAATGAAGGGCATTTGAGATCTCACTTTGGAGCAGGCCATTCGCACATTCATCCTCTGCTGTTATCAAGGCAAGGAACCCAAGTTAGCTTGTGAGCCAGGTTTTTCCCTCGAGTAAACATAACACATGTACTTGACTAGGAGGTCAGCTATTAAAGGATGATTTTTTTTTTCCCCAATAGAATCAGGTATTTGTTCAAATTTAGAGAGCATCTAAGCGGATGCATTTTAGACATTTAAAGCAAAATCTACCAAAAAAATTGGAAGATCTCATTATACATTCACAGAGCTGTATATTTGTGTGTTCAAGGATAATAATAATAATGAGATATGTTTCAGAGAAAAGATGAGTTAAAGTAAGGAAAATAATAATGGATTTGAGCCCAAGTAAATGAAACTCTATTGTTTAATTATAGTATCTGACTGTGAATATAAATAGATGTAGAGCAAGAATTTTTTTCTAATAGTTTGGTTTATAGAAGATTTCATGACTAAAAGGAGAAATCTGTCACTCAGAGCTACAAGATAGAGCTTTGATCCTTCACAGAATGAATCAGAAAATGTACAAATATTCTGGAAGTTGAGGACATTACAGTGTTTTTACCTTTAAAGTTGAGTAAAAAACTGTATAATGTAGAAAATAAGCCAGCGTCCTTCAAATTTGCCACTCTGGTAGCCTGAATAGATGAGAGAAACTCATTGATACAATGAAAGGGATACTCTGCTTTTACAATTTCATATTTGGAGCCTCCTGTGGGCCAGTACCTTCAATACTATTGATGATTGGGGCATTTTTTGTTATGAATTGCTACTTTGGCAAGTGGATGAGTTTAAACCCCACTGTCCTGGTTGAATTCCAATGTAGATGAGTGGTGATACTCCATCTGCCATGTTCTTATTTTGCCTTCCTTGAGGAAATGAAGCTTAACTGCGTTCACACGCAGACTGTTGACACCCTTCAGATGCAAAGTTAGTATTTTTAATTCCTCATTGTGTAGTTCAATGTTGTTACCCCTTGGTTCTGGACTCAACTCTGCCAGTGACTCATGTGTGGTCTTGTGCAGGTTAACTTCACTTCTCTGAACTATGTTTTCTACAAAAAGCGGACAGTAGGGTAGGATGTTGTTAAGCCTGTTTACAATTTTAATTGTAATTGCTGACTTATGAATTGTTGATGGTTCATATTTTGATAAGAGGAAAATTTGATCTGAACTTCAAAAACATTTCAAAATAGGATACATCAAATGTCAGAAATCTTCTGATCTGTGTTTCTTCCAGCTCCCTGTGCCCAACAAATCCCAGTTCATTTTTCAGATATCTTTTTGGTGGAGGTGTGAATTCATGTGTACTTCTAGATGGGGGAAGAGCAAGAGAGCTTGGTGGGAAAACTGGAACGTATCAAAACTTTATTTTTTTCTGATGTTTTGAGCTTTGATTTAAAACCTCTCCATTTTGCAACAGGGCATGGTCATGACACATTTCACTCAAGCTAGTAAAATGATGGCACTGTCAGGCTATGTAAATTATGTATATATACTATCATACCTAAAGCAACCACTAAAAAACTATATAAAAAGACAGTCTTAAACCCTGTTGATAACATTGAATTATGTAAAAATAAATATATTGACGGAAGGTGGGAAAAAGAAATATAAAATTAAGAAAACAAAAATAAAATAGCAGGATTAAGCCCTAACATTAGTGACATTAAATGTGAATGGTCAGATACAACCCTTAAAAGACATTGTCAGAGTATGTTAAAATATAGGATCCAACTACAGACTGTCTATAAGAAATTTTCTCCAGTTATACTGATTGGAGCTGAAAGTGAAATGATAGGTAAAGATGTTTTATGCAAATATTATTAAAGAGAAAGCAGGGGCTGCTATATTAATATCAAATTGTAATAGGCTTTGGAGCAAAGAAAACAATCAGTGACACAAAGTGATATTATAAGCAGTGACCAAAGAGCTCTCCATCGAAAGGACATGACAATTCTAAATGGATAGGCACTACTGAATTGCAAAATACATGAAGCAAAAAAGGTATAGACCTGAAAAAAGAAAGACAATTTCACAAATATCTTTGAAAATTTCATTACCATTCTCTCATTGGTCAATAGAAAACTAGAGAAGTCAGCAAGGATTTGGAAAGCTCAACAATGTTAGGAACCACCATTCTCTAGTTGACACTCACATATCACCAGACAGCAGAATCCACATTCATTTCATGGAACCATGGAATGTAGACCAAGGCTAACCATAGCATGGAGCAGAAAACAAACCTTAATAAATTTAAGTAAACAGAAAACAAATATTAATAAATTTAAATCATATGGAATTTATTCTTTGACTCCCATGGATTTAAATTCAAATTAAAAATGAGCTCTTCCAGGGACTGTGTCTGGAGGCATTCAGAGTGGTCTAGCATTGGACACACCATTGTAGACTCTCCTACAATACAGCCTGTAACAATACCAGCTGTCCTGATCCCCTGGTAATAGGATAATTTACCTTTATACAAGAAGGTTGGGAAAGCACCAGTGTTTGCATGTGGTGTGTGCCCAGGCTGACTTCGAGAAGTAGGTGCCATGAGTCCTAACGTTCTTATAAGGCATCTGAAACAAAAAAGCTAATCAGCCGGACCTACAGTGGCTCCATCTGGCTTGAATGTGTCTGGGACAGGATCAACGGGTTTTTCTTATTAAAAAGCAGAAAATTGTTGCAGAAGTGTTGAAGGCACAAGCACAGAGTCAAAAAGCTAAACTAGGGCCCGCCCTGGTGGCGCAGTGGGTCAAGCAACACACTACGAAGCAAACCGCAACCACTGCAGCACGAGTTCAATCCTTGCTGCCAGCCAGGGAAGGTGACCCACATGGCGCGCCAGACCTCTCCTGCCTCGCCCACTGCTCCCTCAACAGTGTATCTCACTCAAATCTGCCTGTTCTGTTTGCCACTCTGTCTCTGGTGGATCCTTCACCCCCTGCACTTCTGGCCTGTTCCCAGTTCTTATATGAATAAAAAAATAAATCTTTAAAAAAAAAAAAAAAGAAAGCTAAACTAAAAGAAAGTTTTTTTAAGTAATAAAAAAAATCAAAAGACTTTAAAAAATAGAAATGGATTACAGAAAGAAAATGAACAAAACCCCAATAAGACTGATCAAAAAGAGAAAAGACACAAATGATCAATATCAGGAATGAAAGGAAAATTTAGAATACTTAGAAATGAAGCCAAATACTTTATAAATAATGCATGGGTCACAAAGAAAGTCTCAAGGGATAAAAAACATATTTTGTACTGAATGAAAATATAAAATAAGCATCACAATTTGTGAGTAACAGGTGAAGAAGTGCTGAGAGAGAAGCTTCTAGCGTTCAATGCATACATTACAAAATGAATAGTGCCAAACCAATATCCTAAGTTTCCATTTCAAGAATGAAGAAAAAGAAGTGCCAGAAGCAAAGCAAGCAGGAGGAAATAATAATCTTAAGGACAAATGTCAATAAAGTTATAAACAGAAAAAGGATGAAAAATTATGGTTACTTGAAAAGGTTGATAAAATTGACAAAATCCCAGTAATACTGATCAAAAAGAGAGAAGACACAAATGATCAATATCAGGAATGAAAGAGGATTTATCACTACAGATCCTGTAACCATCAGAATGTTAATAGGAACACTTCACACACGTAAATTTGACAACTTGAGGAAATGGCCTAATTCCTTGAAAAACAAACTACCACAACTTACCCAATATTGCATAGATAATCTGATAGTCTTATAACTACTAAGGAAATTGAGCATGTAATTTAAAAACTTCAAAAAAGAAATATCCTGTCCCATATGGTTTTACTAGAGAATGGTAACAAACGTTTAAAGAGGTAACACTAGTTCTATATAATCTCTTCCTGAAATCCATTCATTTTTTATGAAAGTAGTGTTACTCAGATACCAAAACTAAACATAGAGATTACGAAAAAAGAAATCAGGACACCAATATCCCTCAGGAATACAGACACAAAAATCTTCAACAAAATTTTAGCAAGTAGCATACAGCAATATATAAGAAAGGATTATATGCAGTGACCAGGTGAAGTTTATTCCAGGATGCAGCCTTGCTGGATAATTGAAAGACTATCAGTATTATTCACTACATTAATAACTAAGAAAAAAAATCACATAATCCTGTCAACTCATGCAGAAAAAGAATTTGACAAAATTTAACAACCCATTCATGATAAAAACTCTCAGAACAATAGCAGCAGAGATCTTCCTCAACTTGATGTATTTATAAGAAAACTTCATAAATATCTACAACTAATGTTACTCTCAATTATATAAGACTGAGTTCTTTGCTCTCAGATCAGAGGAAAGGTCAAGAATGTCTGTAATCTCCACTCATTTGATATAGTGCTAGAATTTCTAGCCAAGGTAAAAAGACAAGGAAATGAAGTCTGGAAGTCAGAAAGGAAGAAACAAAACTGTCCCTGTTTGCAGAATGCATGATTGCTTATGAGGAAAATCTCAGCGAATTAAAATGAAAAATACCTCCCCCAAATAGTGATTCAAGAAAATGGTAAGATATACTACAAAAGTCTGTTATGCTCCTGTATTATAGCAATGGGCAACTCGACACCGAAAGTACAAGTTATATTATTAACAGTCACTCCAAAAATAAATGCTTAGACATAAATCATCCTTAGGACTTATGTGCTGAAAGCCACATAATACTATTGGAAGATCTAAATAAACTGATAACCCCTGTTTTTGGGCTAGAAGCCTCTTCCATAGAAAAGATGTCAGTCTTCCCCAAACTGATAGTCAAGTCTAGTACAGTTCTTCCCCAAATTCCTGCAAGCCGTTTGCAGATTATAGGCAAGATTACTCTAAAATTTATATGGAAAGATAGACGAACCAGAATAGCTTTAATGTGGGAGGAATTAGTTGACCTAATTTCAGGATTTGTTATATGGCTGCAGTAATTAAGATTGTGTGACTCTGGCAGAGGGAGACACACGTCTCCATGGAACAGAACAGAGGAAACTGACCCACACAAATATATACAACTGATTTTTCACAAAGGTTAAAAATAACAGGGCCTCCCTGGTGGTGCAGTGGGTTAAGCAATGCACTATTAAGCCAAACCGCAGCCACTGCAGCACGAGTTTGATCCCTGCTGCTGGCCAGGGAGGGGACCCACATGGTGTGGCAGACCTCTTCTGCTGCTCCCCTTAGCAGTGTGTTTCAGTCAGTCTGCCTGTTCTGCTCTCTGCTCTGTCTCTGGTGAATCCTCTCACCGCCCTGGACTCTGGCCTGTACTCCAGTTCTTGTATGCATAGATAAATAAATCTTAAAAAAAAAAAATAACAACAACAATATAATGATGGAAACAGCCTTTGCAACAGATAGTGTTAGAGCATTTAGATAGACATTAGGAAAAAAACCCCCAAATCCTGATCTTGACTTGTCTTATGTATTATACAAAAATTAACTCAAAATATAGCCTGAACTTAACTGTAAAACTTTGAAATTATAAAAGGTTGATGAAAAAAATATGAAATCTTAATGATCTACATTTAACAGTACTTTTAGAGTTTACATCAAAAACTTGAGTCATAGAAGGGAAAAATGGATAAATTGAATTTTATCAAGATTAATAGTATTTGTTTAGTGAGAGACCCTATTGGTGAGAGACAAGCTATGGGAAGAAATATTTGTAAACCAGGAATCTGGCAAAGGACTAGCACTAAGAATGCAAACTTTCAAAACTTCTTCAGTAAAACAATAAACACTCCAATTAGAAAGTGGATGAAAGGCAGGAAACAACTTTTTATTGTAGAGGGTATGGAGATTACAAATCCGCATGTGAACAGATACTCGCCATCACTCATTACAGGAAAGCAGAATGGCTAAAATAAAAGTGGTGACAACACCAAATGCTGGCAAGGATGCACAGAACCTGCATCAGTCATGCACTGTTGGTGGAAATGTAAAATGGTTCAGTCATCCTGCAAAATAGTTTGGCAGGGTTTAAGAAAAAACTTAACTTACAACTTCCATAGAACCCAGCAATTGCACTCCTGGGCATGTATCCCAGAGAAAGGAAAACTTATGTTCACATGAAAACCTGTATATGAATGTTTATATCAGTTTTATTCATAATACCCCAAACTGGAAACAACAGGTTGTCCTTCAGCGGGTCAGTGTTTAAACAGATCATAATGTAGGACACTACTCAGCAGTGAAGCTGGAGATCACTGAGATACACCAGGCCGGGTGACTCTGGAGAATTGTGTAGAGTGCATGGTTTCATTTATACAATATTCTTGAAATGAGATAGTTTTAGAAATTGTAATGAGAACAGTGGTTTCTAGAGTTTATGGAGGAAGTGGATGGGAGGAAAATGGGCAGGGATATTTTAAAAAAGGGAAATTCTTATGGTGGTAGAACTGTTCTGTATCTTGCTGATATCAGTGTCAATATCTTGGAGTTGTTCCCTTTTTTATTTTTTAACTGAGGTAACGTTGGTTTGCAATACTGTCTGTGATTCACAGTATAGGTCACACTCTTCAGATGTATATCACCGTACCTCTTCCACCACAGCCCTTGTGCCCCCTCCCTGCTTTGCTCTCTCCCCTCCAACTCCCTATCATATAGCCTCATTCTACAGTTAGACTTCATCGGTTTAGTTTTGTCTGACTCTTTGTTTTGTTTCTCTGTCTTCCACATCTAAGTGACACCATCCTGTTTTTATCTTTCTCCTGATTTTGCTTAGCATCATCCCCTCCAGTTTCATACATGTTGTCACAAATGGCAAAAGATCAGTTTTTTAATAGCCGAGTAGTATTCCACTGGGTATGCAAATCTTCCTGATGCACTCATCTGTCACTGGGCGCTTAGGCTGTTTCCATAGCTTTGCTATTATAAATCGTGCTGCAGTGAACATAGCAGATCATTTGTCCTGTTGAGTTAGTGATTTTTCATTCGTCAGGTAGATATGTAAGAGTGGAGTTACTGGATCATTGATGCAGCAATATCTTGGTTTTGATAATGTAGTATAACATGGAAAGATGTTATAATTGGGATTAGAGAAAATGATACAAGGGCTCTCTGTATCATTTCTTACATCATCTCAAACCAACATGTTTATTTACTTATTTTTTTTTTTTTTTTTTAAAGACAGCTTCCTGATGACTTCCAGATTGGGATCCAAATCCATTTCTTGACCCTTTCTGACTTCATTCATGCCATTCTTCCTTGTCCCTTCCAGATATTCTGCTGTAGCCAGGGTGGCCTTTTGTTCTTGGACATACTTAGCAAGTTTCCCCCAGGGCCCCTGTTCCTGTTCTCCCCTCTTCCTGGGAAGTTCCTCTCTCCAGTTTACTCACTTCATCCTGATTTCTGCAAACAACATCATTGTCACAGTCTAGTCCCTTACCTGGATTTATTTTTATTCTCATACTAAAACCAGATTTGATAAAAGCCCCAAGTTACTAGGATAAGAACTTTGCATTCCCTGCTATGTCTCCACTTTGTGTTGCTCTAGGATTTGGAGTGTTTGGTTTCAAATAATAAATTAAACAGACTGATCCACTCTGTTTTCTTTCCTTCTGTTAATTGCACTGTATTTGTTCAGGTGGAATTTCAGGTTTGTCATAGTAGATGCCCTGTATTCAGTCAACTCAGCTTATCATGATACGTTGCTATTTCCCCAGACCACGAAGACAGAAGGAGTCAGTGTCAAATCCACACACCATGAATCTACCTCTGAATCACTTATTCTCATTCTCTTCTAGGCACTTTAATCAGTCTGTGGAGTCGACACAGTCCAAGCGGATTCTTAGAAGTCTTGGACAAGCCTCCCCGCATGCGGCAGGTATGTGTCCACGCAATGCATGTGCAGGAAATATAACTGTCTGTATTCCTTTATAGCTGAGCCTAGTTTTTATAAAAAAGATTTATTAATTTATGCTTACAAGAGCTGGGGTGTAGGTCAGAAGTATGGGGGTGAGAGGATTCACCAGAGACAGAGTGGGGAGCAGAACAGGCAGATCTACTGAAATACACTGCTGAGGGGAACAGCGGGTGTGACAGATGCAGACTGTGTAAGTTAGCCTCCCTGACTAGGGATCAGACTCATGCTGTGGTGGCTGGAGATTGCATCAGAGTGTTGAGACTTAGCCCCTTGCACCACCAGGGAAGCTAAGTCTAGTTTATGTTCAGTCCTCCACTTACCCACATCGCAGCAAGCTGAAGTTGCATTTAAATTCTAGGCAAGGTTCTGGGGTACCACATTCTTCAGAGTACTAAACTCTTTTGAAACTTCAGTGCTCCCTCCCACCCATGTCACATCTGTCCTCCTGTTCCTTATCAGTACCTGTGGGTCACTGCAGACCATACTTTCATCTTCTAGGAGCTTCTCCCCTTCTAGGTATCACCCGGGCTTACAGGGGGTATATCATGCCTCCCTGGAGCCCCTAGCACTGGTTATGTTGCTACCACATCATGCTATTGCATGAAGTCCTTTGCAAAGCTGGGCAAGCCCCCCTTCTGGGACCTGTCACTCAGCCATTTCTAAGGTCAAGTCTGTATCCAAGAAAGAAGGTCCTTTCTTGCACTATTGTCTTTTCCAACATGTTTTGTGTTTTACTTTGAACAAGCATATTTTAGGAAATCATCAAAATCAGATTTTTTCCAATTGTTATCTTTAACATGGATAGGGGAAAGCTCAGCAGCTTTAGGTCTCCAGGCTCTGTGCCTAATAGAGTTACTCTGAATCAAAAACATTTTTATCATTCAAAAATGATAGTGTCCCATCTCAGACCATAATCATGGCCTGCGAACTAATTTAATATCAGATCATCTCCTCTCCCCTCTCTGAGCCCAATTGGCTCTGAGCAAGGGCAGTGGGAGAGGGTTTGAAGTCTTCTTTCTCTTTGTCCCTCCCTCCTCTTTCTTGCTAGCTGCTGTTGCTAAGCCCTATGAAGTTAAACCACTGGAAAGAAGAGGAAGCAAGTGGCTTAGGGATGTTCTTTCTTGAATTGGTGTCTATCAGTCTGGTTCCATGCTTTGTGGATGCAGCAGATGTTTAAAACTGAGTCTCATTTGGCCACCTTTGGGGGACTCTGGTGGCCTCCCTGGACCCACCTGCCTTCTACTCTCCTGACTTGGACAGGGCTTCTCCTTCAGCTGTGCACTCAGCTGCTGGTTGTCTGTTGGTCCTCTCCATACTGACCGTTATTTGGCTTATCAGTGACATTCCAGGTGGTCATCCTGGGCTTCAGGCTGGCTCGAACACCTGCTTCCTGCAAGTATGTATCCAGGCACTTCCACGGGCAGGAGGGGGCACACGTACTGCTCAGACTGCAGAGCTTCCCTACCGCACCCCTCTTGTCATCTGTATTTCTCTGGTCATTGCCAGATCTACAGTCCAGTGAATTCCTCAAGCTCCAGGGGACATGTGCTGGTTCTCTAAATTGCTCCCATAAGAATTTTAGAAAAAGTGGCATCTTCCCATCCCTCTCACTTGGGGGTAGTTGGGGTTTCCCATAAGCCTGCAGTGCAAGCCCAGAATCTCTCCATAAAGCTTCTCCTCATCTCGAGTCTTTTTTTTTTTTTTTTTACATACTCTTGTTGGGTTTGAAAGCCATCCAACCATTTCTTATGATTTTCTTTTAAAATGGATTTTCTTCTGGCCCTTTACTTTGGAATTTAATACCTGTTCAATAAAGGTTTCTCAGTTGGATCTTCCAGTAAAACATCTGGTCATATTCCCCCCAATTGGACAAGTTGAATGTAAGGGGAGGGTGAAGGTGCATCTATGGACCCCAACATGCTTCTTGACCTACTGAAGTCTTTCAGGCCCCAACTACCTTATTTTCTTTCAAAGGAAACTAAATTTCCTCTTAAATTAGTTAATCCAAAGGAAGGTATCTTTTGAGTCTGTTTTCTGTGTGTGGGAGTTGTTCCAGTTCCCTAGAGGGTCTTCTGCTTTTGAAATTCAAAAAACAACAATTACCAACAACTTTTCTGAGGCTGTGAGTGCAGAGTACAACTGACTCACTGAGCGGGGAGAGAAGCAAGATTCAAGTAAATGAAGCAAAATGCTTCCAGTGTCCATATCCTATATGCTAAAAAGTAGCCTTATCCTGAGTCCCTACCGAGTAATTGTTAATTCTTTTATTGACAGTACATCCTTTATACACATTAGGATTTGACATTCAAGGAAACCATGTTATTAACTTAGGGTGCCATGCCAAAGTGGCACAAATTGGGGGGCTTAAACAACAGAAATTTGTTGTTTCACAGATCTCTGAAAGCCAGAAGTCTGAAATCAAGATGTTAGCGGTTGGTTCTCTGAGGGCCCTGAGGGGGGTCTGTTCCAGGCTTCTCTTCTTGGCTTGTCACTGTCTCTTGTCATCATCTTTCTCTGTGAGCATCTGTCTCTGTGTCCACATTTCCCTACTTTACAAAGCACTGGTGGTGTTGGATTAGGGTTCAAACTATAATGACCTCATCTCAACTAGTGATATCTGCAAGAACTTGTTTTCAAATGTCACTGTCCAAGATACTGGCAGTTAGGACTTCATCGCCTGAAATTTGGGGGACACATTTCATCCCATCACAACAGAGTTCAATGGGGCTGAGTAACTTCATTGACACACAGACCTTGAAATGTCATTGCAGGGATTTTTTACCAGATCTGTGAGACTTTCAAGTTCATGTTCTTTGTGCTGTGCTACCTGTCAGAGGAGCCTTGCATGCACACTCAGGTGATTAGGAAAATGCTGCTTTTCCAGGCTGGCAGAGTCATGGCTCCATCCAGGGAAGGCTTTCCTACTTAGACATAGATGATGCCATCACATGAACTCAGAATAAACTGCCTTACACAAAGGAGAAACAGAAACATGTTTGTGGAGAAGAGCAATCTGATACCATCATACAATAGGCTAGAAACTCAATTTAAACCTGATCAATAGGTATAGATTGTGCCACGGTTGAAATAACGCTGGAGCTACTAAAACAGTGTCAACTTGACTTTGATGATTGTATTTCTATAGTCTGTGGTTTGCATTTTTGGTGGTTTTTTTTTTAAAAGATTTATTTATTTATGCATACAAGCACTGGGGTACAGGTCAGAGGTGTGGGGGTGAGAGGATTCACCACAGAGAGCGGGGAGCAAAACAGGCAGATCAATTGAAGCACACTGCTGAGGGGAGCAGTGGGCACAGCAGGAGAGGTCCGCCAAGCCATGTGGGTCCCCTTCCTGACCGGCAGCAGGGATCGAATTCATGCTGCAGTGGCTGCGGTCTGCTTCATAGTGCGTTGCCCAACTCACTGTGCCACCAGGGAGGCCCCATTTTTGGTGGTCTTAACCTGTGTTGGTGGTTGAATGTGCCAGGTGGATATGGTCTGTTTCACCTAAGGCATATTTAAACAATGCACAGTAAAAGAACATATTTAAATCACGCAAAAGAAAAAGGTAAAAAGTTTGTTCCAAAGTTCCTGCAGGCTTTTTCTGGATAATGGCAATCGTAACTTTACCAAAAAAGGATAAACTCTGTTCAACTTCAATGAGGATTATATTTAGGAGATTATCAGATTATTTTGACTGTTCTCCTTTTAAAAACAATTCTTTAGTGCATCCTAGGTGGAAGATAGGAATTATACTAGTGATTCAGAAGTGCAGCTTTATGCATGTCAGCATTATTTGAGTCATGTAGTATTTACCACTGCTTTTTTCCAGATGGCAAAAAATTTTTATTATTCCTTTCAGTTAGTTCTTGAAATATATACCTATGGAAATGAGTCCATTAGAAGATTTTCCTTGCCAAAACTCTAATAGATGCTCACTTGCTGAGAAATATGCGCACTGAGAAATATTTAAGAAAAATATACTTTAATGAAGCTGCACTAATGATATTTATTTAGCTAATTGTGTACAGTGATCTAAACATGATTTCAAGTCAAGCCGACTGTCGGCCATGTAAACAAGCCTGGCATAGGTGTGTAGAGTTTTAGAATGAGCAGAGCTAAGGAAAATTTAAGACAAAGAAATATTTATTGTAAATTATATTTTTCATTATAAGACAAATGTAGTCACATCCCCAAAACACTTTAAAAGAAGACTAAAATATTACTTCCCAATGCCAATAACCAGAGGCCTCAAATGTAACCTTTTGGTTTATTTGCTGGTTCTCCTTTCTCATTCATCTGTTCAGCTGAGGATTACTGAGCACTTACTTAATTCAGGCTCTTTGAAAATAAAGATAGCTAGGGCAAGGTTTCTGCCCTGAAGTAGCTTGTGATTCATCGGGGGAAGCAGACTGTGCTGAGTCCTTCTAATAGACAAGTGTAGTACTGGAGGAGAGTGGTCCAGAGAGCTGGCTATTGACTCTATTGTCAGTTCTGGGAAGGCCTTTCCAGGTAAGTTGGGATAAAAATATCAGTAGAAATCCATTAGCCAGAAGAAAGGAGGAAATACATTTCTGTTAGAGGAAAGACAACTGCGAAGGTATGGGAGGATTGTAGTAACTTTATAAGGCACTGTGAATCACAGGGTATGTCTGGAGCAGTAGCAGATGAGGTCAGAGCAGTAGGTGGAGGTGATGTGAGAAAAGCACATGGGCCAACTATCCTATTGGCAAGAAAGATTTTGAGGTAGGGAAGGGATTTGTTTAGAATTTCATTAAAAAAAATTAATCTTCACAACTGTGATTGGGTGAATAAATGGCTGAGAAATGATAGACCTTAGGAATTAAAGGTTTGGTAAACAGCCAGATATCCCAAGAAGATGAGCAAAGCTTTGATAAATGATGCCTCTACCTCAGGTAAGCTGTTTTGGTAGGGACTCTAAAATGTGTTATCACCATCTTAGGTTTTTATAAAATTTGCAAGAAAGCACGCATGTTAAACTTACATGAGTAAGTTACGAGTACATTCTCTTTGTGTACTACTACCTCTTCATTATGCTTCTGACAACATTGGGTCTCTCACTAGCAAAACAATTTAAGTATTCATGTTTTACATTCTTTTTCTACAAAAGGCTCTAAAGTTGTGTAAGTTTTAGAACTCATTTTGCAGAACTGGCCCCAAGATGATATTTTAATAATAGAGAAGTAACAGTTATTTTTTTGCATAGAAGAAATGGGGTGTAGGCTAGAGGTATGGGGGTGAGAGGATTCACCAGAGACAGTGGGAAGCAGAATAGGTAGATCAACTGAAATACACTACTGAGGGGAGCAGTGGGCAAGACAGGAGAGGTTACTGCACCATAGGTGAGTCAGTTCCCTGGTTAGGGATCTAACTCAGGCCATAGCAGTGATACTGCTGAGACTTAAAGCCTATGCCACTAGGGAGGCCCAAGAAGTAACAGTTCTTAAGGCAAGAGAGGTCTTAAAGCGATGGGGAAGAAAATGAAGTGCAGGACTCAGGGGAGGGATCACTGGCTATGGTGGAGTGAAAGAAAGGACACTGCCAAGATTTCTTATACCTGTAACATGGTGAATCGCTGGACCATTAACTGAAAAGAAAAAAATGGTACGGGCAGATCACTGTTGTAAATAACAGCTTATTGAACATCTTGATGTGTGTGTATATTTTGTTATTTTTGGATTTACAAAGTGAATTTGCTATATCACTGTGTTAGTATTTTAGTGGATTTCATTATCTATTACCAAATTGCTTTCCAGATAAATTGTGCCACTTTTCACTACTACAGTTATTGTAAAATTGGGTTTTTTGTTCATAGTCCCAATAGCATCGGGCATTATAATTTTAATTTTTTCAGACTGAATTATTAAGCAAAATCAGTATCTACTTTTTATTCTAAGTGAGATAAATATCATCCATTACTGTGAGCTTATTATTACAGGAACCTCCTTTTCTGGGGGTAGTTATTGTGAGCTTTTCCTGGTAGTGATTTATGAAGTGTTAGGACACAGTTGTAAGTCTTTTGGGTAACAGCTGTGTTATACACTCTAAATGCATACATTGCGTACGTACATTATGAAAGCTAGAAATAGGTGAGACTAAAACAATTTTCAGGTCAGGTTGTTGGCAATCTTTCTCTGATGTTAGCAAACTTTCTCTGATATGGGCCAGGTAGTAAATATTTCAGGTTTTTTGTGTAGAAGGCTATCTGAGACTATTATAGAAATACTGGTGGAGAGGTCTACCAATTTTTCAATTACACATTTTTATTGCAATAATTTTATTGGTTAAGTGTGTATGATTTAGGATACAGATTCACACTTCTTCAGATGTGTGTCATCACACCACAGCCACTATCAAAATACCTGTATTCCACCACCATAATTTTTATTGACATAGTTCAAAATGTAACATCACTAGTTGAATAGATTTTTTTAATAGTACAAGTCTAAAAATGAGAAAATTGTGTTATTCTTTTTTCGAGGGTGGCAGTTCATTTATTGTAGATTAAAGTTAATGATCTTTATCATTAGACTTGTTGTAAATATTCATTCATTCATGATGCCATTCTTACTTCACAACCCTTGAGTTGCAATTGGGCCACAGGCCATACTGAGCTGACCCCTGTTTTAGACAGTGCCATCTGTAAGGAAGTATTTTGTCTGGTAGTAACTTTCAGTTCTGTTGCATACTTGCTTTGAACCAATGGCAATGTGTAACTTGTAAAACACTTACCACAATGCATGGGGTGTGTGTGTGTGTGTGTGTGTGTGGTGTGGAGGTCTTTCTGCATTGCTACAGGCCTTGTGATATATTGGGGGTGCTATCATTATTACATTAAATCATTTTGTCTACTTAGGTTAAGAGAAGAGAAACAGGAAGCTAGACGAGGCAGGTCCAAATTTGGTCTGCTGGTGCATGTATTGGGATGACTTTGAACGGCCCCTGCTGTTGATTTTGAGTTGAGTTCACTATAATTAGTGCTATACATTAACTTCGGCTTCTCCTAACTTTTGAGGGTGCTTCTGTTTTAACTGTGCTGTTGCTCAACGATTATAAAAAAAATCTTAAATCTTCCCTTCTTCCCTCACAAAGGTAGTGTCTTGAATATTATTTTATAATTTACATTTTATTTGGTAGCAGTTTTTGGATAATAGCCACCCAGTTCCTATAGTTTCTTTTATTTTTTAAGTTTTTTTATTTGTGCATATCAGAACTGGGGTACAGGCCAGAGGTGAATGGGGGCATTGAAAGGATTCACCAGAAACCAAGTGGGGAACAGAACAGGCAGATCGACTGAAGTACACTGCTTTAGGGAGCAGCAGGTGAGGCAGGAGAGGTCTGCTGCTTCATGTGGGTCCTCTCCCTGGCCGGGGATGGAAATCATGCTGCAGTGGCTGTGGAAGCCCCATAGTGCGGCACTCAACCCCTTGTGCCACCAGGGAGGCCCAATTCAAGAAAGAAAAGATAGAGGAAGGAAGAAAAGAAACAAAATAGAAAGATAAGAAAATTTAAAAAGCTAATAGATGGTCATTTCACCTTTTTGAGAGATTGGACCATCTATTTTGAAATTCCATTTGAATTTGATTCCTAAATCTAAGACCAATTTTTCCTTCAAATGCTTAATGAATAGTTTGGGAAATATATTAAAACTTGATAAGTTTGGTGATATTCATGATTATGCTTAATTATAGGTTGAATTTCTTTAGAACTGATGATTAGGTTAAAAGTTTTTTTTATATTTTTAGTCAATATAGGTATAAAGAATTGGTATATTTCTAGTGTATAATCAAAGATAATTAAAATAGAATGGACTCGATATGAAAACTTTTTTTTTAAAATATGGAAGACTTTTCCACACTAGTATGGAAACAGTTTAATATTTTGTTTAATGGAGCAATAAAGTATTTATACAAGGAACATAAGCTATGTGTATTTTTTAGAGATAATGCATTAATATTGTGATCTGTATGTTTCTAAGAGTCAGCACTGGAGCAAATGCCACCAAAATTAAATTTGGGATATATTTTTTTCTCTTGTTTATTTCCATAGGTACTTTGGGAAAAAAGGCTCCAAATGCAACCTTCCACACCCTCCTTGCTGGTGACTAATTCAGTGCATTTCTCAGTCATTATCTTTTTTTTTAACTTCTGAAATATGTGGAAAGTTCTAAAAAATGGTTAATTCCACATTTGTTTGTTTTCTATCCAGAAGATCTTATTTTTTCAGAAAATTAATACTAACAGTTTTTGTAAGTCCAAGAACAAAATTCATTCCAAACATTTTAAAGTTTTACTGAATTTCCCGATTATTGTTAATTTGGACTCAATGTGTCTTAAAACAAAATTCTCTTAATAAGTGTTTGTAACCACAATTATTGACAATATCTGATATTTGACAAATATCTGATTACTGACAAATATCTGATATTTGTTAGAAAAACATTTGAAAAATAATAATTTCAGTACAGACATAATAGACCTGTAGGCTCCTTGTCAACTGTATCTTTCCTAGGTTTGAGGAGAGGGTATAGACAATGTTTACAAGTGGTCAAGTATTTTTGTATGGTTTGCAAAGTTAGCTATTTTAACTGCTATCATTTTTTACCAATGCCCCCATTTCAGCCTCCCTCCATTGCTGTTCTGTCTGGCGGTAGCATTGGAGTGTGTGTGTGGGCAGGGAGTTGGGGTAGGCACCAGAGAGGGAGTCATACCAGGACTACAGTCATAACAGTTAAGTGGAACGTAGCTGTTTGCTTGCAAACACTCCGTTGTATATTGAAGTTATTGATAATATTCCACTTCGCCAACTCACTCTGAGTACAACAGACAGGTGAGGAGCCAGAGGTTACATTGTCTTATGAACCAACAGCACTGACACTTGACACATGTGGGCAGAGGGGACAATGGTGGTTTGAAATAAACCAGTATTCCATGGAAAATCTTTTTGTTATTAGATAATACAGTCTGTATCCCTGCCCAGATACAATAGACGTTCTCTGTAAGAAAGTAATGGTTCATGCAGTTTATACTGTTATCAGTGTGTGACATATATATTTCCTTTTGATAGATATTACTAAATAGAATTTCTCAGATACCTGTTTTTAGAACACAAACTTGTTGCAGCAATGCACAGAGCAGGGACTACAGTCACTGTGAGTGTGTGCTTGACGTGTGTTTTCTGAATCCCAGCTATGAATAGTTAACAATTTGTTTAAACATTAAAAAGTAGATTGTCTGTTTACAAAGAGATAGTCAAAGAACGTCAGACAACAACCATAACAGAAAAAAGCATTATAGAGATAAGTCAGGGAGTAACTTAATATGAATAAAGTGTTTTTCCCGGGTGTGATTTTTCACTGCATTTTAAAGTAGAAATTTGTTAGTTTTTTTCATTGCAAATAAATATTCAACTTCATGTAAATCTGTATATTTTAATTTATAGTCTCTTTCTAAAAGTCCATAGAATTTGGGTCTCTTCAAAACCTGGACCTACTTAATACAAATTTTGAGACCATGAACATAAGCTTAGCATGGACCTTCACCTATAATTGTTCATCATGCCTTTGGAGTTGCTTGCATGTCTACAGTGGCAGCTAATTATTATTATTTAATGATAACTGGTACTTTAATTGGGCATTAAGTAATATATTTAAGTTATAGTTAAAAAGGATTTCTACCATCTTAGGATCTTGTGATAAAATATTTCATTTTTCAAAGCTTTTCTTATAGGTAAAAGCTGTTAAAAATCCTTTATTGAATTATGAATTTGAATTGTGGAATAGTATTTATTTTGTTATTTCTCTAGACCATTTTTTTTCTAGATTAACTTGTCAAAAAGAAAAGGGGGGAGGGAAAGTGGGGAAAGGTAAGGAGGGAGAAAGAACAACAGAAACAAAGATTGGAAGGAAGGGAGGCAGGGAGGGAAAGAGACTAGTAGGGGGGTGGGGAGGAAAAGTCTCAGAAGTTAGAAGGCTCTCATCATATTGGATTCTAATGGTAGGAGAGTCTCACAGCAGATGCCTCAGTTCCTAAAAGTGACCAGGAAAGAATTTTCTGAAGACACTCCCAGAAAAGTAGCGAAATACTAAGGCTCTCTACACATAAATCCTTCCAAATAGTAAGTTTCAAGTTTCCGTAACTAGTGCATTTGTTCTGGTATGATGACATCGACCTGTGTGTTAAGTAACTCCTTGTTACAGGGTAGTGCTGCCAGCGTTTTAAGGAATCAGGCTTAGCATCTGCCTTTGGCAGACACACTTTACATTTTCACATTATAGCTTTCAACAGAAAACACCGACCTCAAGCACCTGAGAGCTGGCTCATCTTTTGGTTGTACCTGGGGATTTAGGTTTGTCACACCCACACAGACAACCCTTTTTTAGATCATGCATTAGGGGCACCCACATGCATCCAGAGGTGACTCCGTCATCCATCTGATTATTTCTTGGTGTGTTGATGGATGACTTAAGAAAGTGTCTGCTAGAGGAAGCCCAAATGCACGCCTATGCGGGTGGGTGTGACTCCAGTGCGGCACCCACAGGGTTAACCAGCCTTGCCAGCATGAACAATGGAAATCGGGCAGCTCTAAATGAAATGAGCTGAATATTTCATTCGGCCACTCAGCTGCCTGCTCCAATTGCCTCCTTTACTAAAATAAGAGCTTAATCTAAAGTGACAACAACATCAGTTTCTATGTGCTCCAGTCACACTGAACATGACTTCCTTAACATAAACACTATTTACATGGGCCGTCTGGATGTAGCAGGGAATCAGGAGCGTGCCCAGCTAAGGCACAGGGTACAATGAAGGACGAGGAGCAGGCAGCTGAGAATTAACATCAGCAAATGAAAGCCTGACCCTTAGAGGACATGTCCCTGATACGTTTTAAAATGAGAGAGCATTGCACCAGTAACCTTCGCCTTTGCAAAGACTATGCCATTTAAAATAAAATAGCACCTTTTTAGTTTAGACACTTAACCAAATGCATTATGTCTGACCCATTTTCCAACTTATATGACACGAGAGGATGGATCCCTAGCTGCAATTATTAGAATCTTTCAAACAATTGCAACCAATAACCTCCCTCCTCAGACTCCTTCTCATAGCAGCCCACACTTCTAGATAAAGAGGGCATTTTGTTCTGTAAGGGAGGTCAGGCAGAGATGTCAGGGGAGTGGGAGAGAAGATCTGACCCTTGCGCTGAAGGTCTTGATGTCGGCGCTAGCGGTACCCAGGAAATCCCTGTTTGAAAGTGATTTTTAGTGGGAAAGTTCTGGAAGATTAGAAGCAGAGGTGTAATAGGGCACCTGCCTGTCAGTGTCCGCAAAATAACACAAGTTACTTATTTCCACATGCCAGCATAGATAATGAGGGAGATAACTATCATGGATATGCATTATTGATGGTTTATTTCCACAAAGAGGATGCTATAGAAGTCATTATTTTAACGATGTCACCTACCCTCAGGGAGTTTTAAGGGTTGTTATATGTAGAGATATTTAACTTAACTCTATTCAAATTATTGACAGCTAATAAAACTCTGGGGCTTTTATCCTAATTACATAAATAAGGCAAGTACAGCACAGAGAAAGTGCTCATAAGTCTGAAGTCACACAGTGAATCAGAGCAATAGGGAAACATGTATTTTCTTTGGTCACTTATTTCTACTTCTTTCAATTCACCATAAGACCCTTCATTTCTAAAATGAATCTTCCCTTAAAATTTCCCTTCTTTGTTGGAAGCTGATATCAGCCATTAATGTGTGACTTCTGGGCTCTGAAGAATCTGAGGCCACCAACAAAACAGTAGCTTTTCTTGAAACAGTTTTGCTTTATCTATTCTCATCCTGCAAGCACAGTGCCCGAGTGAATACCCCCACAGTCTCCATCCCTGTGGTGTACATTTTATTTTATTATGCATGCAAGAACTAGGGTGTAGGCCAGAGGTGCAGGGAGTGAGAGGATTTACCAGAGACAAACCAGGTAGATCCACTGGGAAGCAGAACAGGCAGATCCACTGAAATACACTGCTGAGGGGAGCAGAGGGTGAGACAGGAGAGGTCTGCTGCATCATATGGGTTAGCTTCCTGGCCAGGGACAGAACTCATATTGCAGTGGCTGATGAAAGTTTATTGTGCTAAGACTTAACCTCTTGTACCACCAGGGAGGTCCCGGGTTCACATTTTAGATAAAACTCTTTTTCTAAGAAAGATATAATGGCTTCCAGGAAGAAAATTGGGAGACTCATCAATACCTAGCTGGCTTTTTAGTTAGAATGCTCATTAGTTTACAGCCATTTACTGAGAACATATGAGATCATAAATGAGGAGAAAATTAGCTGTTGAAGTCCATTACCTAGTGAAAAAGGCTTAGAGCAACTTGAAAGAAAAACTTTGGACTTCTCTGAATATCCTGAAATAAGAATATCCTGAAATCATGTCATCTACTGTGTTTTCATCTTCATTTTCAACATAAGGACAATATGAAGATGAGTCCACCTTTTTATTTTCATGTTTGCTCACCATTTATTGAGTGTTGAACAGTTCTTCTGGAGACTATTCCAGGTGTGCCTCCCAAAGAATCACACATCTTCTCCCAGGATGCTGGGGTTCCTGATGCTGGTACAAATAGCAATTGTACAACTTGGCCAGTGCCAGAATAGATGGAAGCACATGCCTGAAAGCAGAGGTGGGGATAAGCACCCCTTCCCTGGGAGACCCCTTAAATGGCAAGAACTGTCCCCCATCCCTGGGAGTAGCCAGCTCCCCAGCTGGATCTAAACAGTCAACAAACTTCAGCCAAGACTGGGGCTGCCTGGTGACCAAGGCATCGGATGTGCTGGGGAAGCTGGTCTGCGTGTTAGTGCCTGTCAGCTATAATACGGCTCTTGCTGACCTTCTCTTTCTTTCTCAGGTGAGGGTGGGTTAACCTCTGTTTGGGATATCTCTTCTGCTCTGTTGCCTCTTAGTATGAAGGGAGTGCCATTAACCAGAGAGGGCTTCTCTTGTAAGTGATAAAACCTACTTTAGGGCCTCCCTGGTAGCGCAGTGGGTTGGGCGACGCACTATGAAGCAGACCACAGCCACTGTAGCACGAGTTCGATCCCTGCTGCCGGCCGGGAAGGGGACCCACATGGCGCAGCAGACCTCTCCTGCTGTGCCCGCTGCTCCCCTCAGCAGTGTGTTTCAGTCTGCCTGTTCTGTTCCTGGCTCTGTCTCTGGTGAATCCTCTCACCTCCTGCAACTCTGGCCTGTAACCCAGTTCTTGTGTGCATAAATAAATAAATCTTTAAAAAAAAAAAACCTACTTTAAAGAATTTTGAATCTGTAATGAGAAAATGAACTTGGCGGTCGACTCTTTCTTTTTTTCCAGTTACCTTTCCTCTAATTAAGAGTGGTCAGCATCTCAGTTCTGAAATACTCTTGTGGGTGACTAAGCCTCTCATCATTTTGTGCTTTCTCAATACAGGATGTTTTAGGACTATTTTGGCTCCTTATCTTCATGTAGGTACATATAAACCATTTCCTGTACATTAATCACTAGATACTTTTCTTTCCTTCTTTGCTATTTTCACTTTAAACTTCAGGGAAATATGTCTGGTATCTGTTACATTGTATATGTTGGTCTTTTTGGTCTTATCTGTTCTTTGAGGATGTGGGGCAAAATTTCTCTCTTTCTAGAATAGAAGATAATATTGTATTACAACTCTTTAAAGAATGAGAGTTTTGCCATTTGTAAATGTGACATTCCCACACTTGGTACTAGTTTTCATGAAAAGGAATCGTGTTTTAAAGTATAACCCAGTTATGCAATTATGAACAAGCTTCTGCTTAGTCACTTGATGGTTTCATAGAGTGTTTTACACAGCTAAGTACTAAGACAAGAATTAACTATAAACATCTCATCAGTGGAAATATACTTACTGGGGGGAAGTGAGGGTGAGTGTAGACTCCATACAGGTGACCCTCAACTTGTTTAACTCCGAGCCTTTGCCAGACCCTTTCCTGTGCCATCAGGTCAACGTTCTGTGATCTCCAGCCCTGGTGCTTCTGTAACTGCATGCTGTCGGCAAGGCCACCACCCAAAAAGTCAGTGTCGAGCTTTTGCAGCAGCTGTTGCTGCAGAAGGTAAATGCCGTGCAGATATTGATGAGCTTGCTAATTTGTTTAGTAGGCAGAATTTAGAATGGGGAACAGGATTTGTCGGTTAGCTGTCATCATCCATCAGCCCCAGGCTGCCCCAGGCAGTAGGTTTGCATTTTGCCAGCTTCTAATTTTGCATTATTTTTTCCCTAGCTTCAATCTACTTTTTTCATTTATTATAATTGGGAAAGTGGTGGTTGAGATAGGAAAAAAGAAATGCTCATGCCTCACACTTGAGATTGAAGGCTCTCATATGCTGCCCTTCTCAGATATCAGGGGATCCAGACTGGACCTGCTGCCTGTGTGTCTGGTGATTGACATACTTAGTGAATGAAGACCATGCTCGCACATGGGGTCCTAATGAACAGTGTGCCTGGAAGACTTGCCAAAGCTGTTCTCATTCTTACTGATTGGTCCCTGTCTCCACCAACACTGTGATTTATATGATTAGATTTCTTCCTTTCAGGTTCTCATTCAATTCATTTAAAAATGATTTTTTCCCGTAAGTGTGTCGATGATTATAATGGATGTCAGGAATATATAGGTGAACTAGACAGAAAAATCCCCTGCTCTGAAAGTGCTTAGATTTTAGTAGTATAGATAGAAATAAACAAATAAATATAGACTATTTCAAAACAGGGATAAATCAAACGAAAGAGGTAAGATCGCATGAGGGGTAGAGTTGAAAGGGCTTTTTTAGATCAAGTGGACAGGGGAAGATCTCTGAGGAGATGACATTTAGACCTCAGTGATGACAAGTCACATGGAGATCTAAGGAGAGACTTCATGGCAAAGATAAACATACCCTGAGCTTGTCTAGTCTCTGAGCTTACCTGCTTTCCATAATAGCATGCAGTCAGTGTAGTTAAAGCAGGTGGCTGGGGAGTGAAGGTAGGTGTTAGTGAATGAAGAGAATATGTGAATAAAGGTTTAGTGAGTAGGGAGAGGAAATTAGAGAGGACAAGCCTGGTCACTGGATTTTATTCTAAGTGGTGGGAAGTTGATTATAATTAGGATTGTTGCCTTGTTAAGAGGCACATTTTTAAAAAGCATATACTGACTACTGAGTGAAAAATAGATGGTGGAGAAATCAGTGGGGAGACATTATAGTGGTCCAGTGAGAGCTGATTCTGGCTTATACTAGGTGTGATAGTGGTAGAAGTGATGAGAAGTTGTCAAACCATGTATATTTCAATTATTTTGAATGATGCTGGCTGATGGTTTAGTAAAATGCTAGGTTATTAATATATCCTGTGTATATTGTAAAGATCATTTATGTACACTTAGAAGGAAAGCAATGTTCATGCAAAATTGACTTGACTTTTATTGTTTTTAATTTATTATTTTTTACTTATGCATACGAGAACTGGGGTATAAGCCAGAGGTACAGGGGGTGAGAGGATTCACCATAGACACAGAAGAACAGGAGGTGCTACTGAAATGCACTGCTGAAGGGAGCAATGGGTGAAACAGGAGAGGTCTGCTGTGCCATGTGGGTCAACTCCCTGGCTGGGGATTGAACTTATAATGTAGTGGTTGCTGATAGCTTGATAGCACTGACTTTAACCCCTGTGCCACCAGGGAGGCCTGACTTGATTTTTAGTAGAGCCACCTTATTACCAGTTGTCATCATTTATGAAATGCAGTTTTATAACATATCATAAAATTCTGTGAGGTTAGAAAGGAAATTGACTTGGTTGGCAGTATGACAAAATGAATTAATAATTAAAGAACTATATCTAAAGGATATAGCTTAGTATATAAATATCAACTTAAAGAGTGGCCTATAGTTAGGTTTGACTCATTAGCTTACCCTCTTTATTGTTTTTATTAAGCACTTTGATAAAGGAAGAGAGAACAGAATGGAACTAACACACTAAGTACCTTTTTTGGCAAGGTCATATTTGGCATTTCAACCCATTTTATTTCACTTGGTGCCCAAGAAGTTATTGATAGGCTCAGGGCTGATCAAATGTTAATAATAAATTTAGTAGTGTAATAGTAAATCTACATGTAATTTCTAAATAAATTGGTCAATTGCAGCTAGGGGATATGTGTACTGATAATTCATTGTCAACGGATTCTCACTGATTTTTATGCTTATATAAGCTGACAGTAAGAAATAACTGCTCAGACAAGAAATATTGACACCTTTCCAACATTAATAGAAGAAATGCAATGTTCAGTGAGATAATCAGCTGATGAGATAATGTACTGATCAGCTCACATGTCACTTATGAATAAAATAATTGAAAAGATAGTGACAATTTGATGTCTACAATTCGTGAATTAGGGAAGTAAATAAATGAGAAACTAGTATTTCATATTAAGAGGATTGCTTAACCTCAAAAAGAGCATGCTAGAGTAGGATCTAAAAAAATGTTAAACGATTGATCTTTGAGTCAGTCAGGGTCTGGTAAGAGACAGATGAAAGACTTAAATGATTTGAGGAGAATTCACTAAAGGGATTAGTTATAAGTATAAAAACAGGGCTGCTAAAATAAATCCAGACTTCAATAATATAGCACCTTACACTCACCAGGATGGCTGCGATAAAAAGATAGATGATAACAAATGTTCATTAAGACTCGAAGGAATTGGAACTCTGAGATACTGTGGTACAAATGTGAAATGGGCAGCTGTGAGGAAAGGATTTCGATAGTTTCTAAAAAGCAAACCTTTTGAGTTTCGTGACCCAGTACGTCTACTCCTTGGCTCAAGAAAGATGAAAGCACATGACCACACAAAATCATGTACACTATGTTCATAGAAGAATATTCATGGTAGCCAAAATGTGGAAGTAACCCAGATACTCATCAGCTGATAACTGGATGCATACAATGTGGTATATCCTTGCAATGGATATGCCCATGTGCTATATGCATATAGTGAAGTATTGATCAATGCTTCGATGTGGATGAATTGTGAAAACATGATGCTCAGTCAAAGAAGCCAGTAACAAGAGGGCACATCTTGTGTGAGCCCACATGTATGAAATGTCTAGAGGGCCAGATCTATAAAGACAAAGTAAATTAGTGACTGCCGAGAGCTAAGGGACTAGAAGAAATAGGAAGTGACTGCTGACGGGTGTTGGGTTTCTTTTCAGAGTGATGCAAATGTTCCAAAAATTGATCATGGTGATGGTGGTACATTCTTTGGATATTAAAAACCATCAACTTGAGATATTAAATAGATGAATTGCTTGGTATATGAATGCTAGGTCAATAAAGTCATTAAAAAGAACCAACAACAGTTGGTACAGTACTCTTGGGATGATCATAATGCTGGGAGCTGTCGTCTGCTCTAGGCTTAAAAGAATCAGAAACAGTCACCCCAGACCAATATCCCTGGCAAGGAGGGAGCTGCGAAATCCCTTATATCCTGATGCCAGTCTTCTCTTCCTCTCTGACCTCCGGCTGATTCTTCCCTTTTCCAAAACCCAACTGGAAAAATCTGGGCGCTAGAGAGTCTCTTGATGTGATTCATAGAAATCAGCATTCCAGGGCAACAGGACTGGATGTGAGAACATGAGTGATTCTGTGTAGCTCCAGACCTGAGACCAGTAGAAGAAAGTTGAAGAGGTACATGTTGCCTCAGAATGAAGTGAATTTTGATTTCTGGAATAGAGTTGGAATGGACCTGAACTGGGCACAGCAAAATGACAGAAGAATCTGGTTTTCAGTTCAGGATTGAATTGATTAACACTGGACACTCCTTCGCAACTCCAAGTCTCTAGCTCTCACTGCTGGTCTCCTCCCACCATTTGTATTAACATTTGGCCAGCTGTGGGTTTGGAAGTGCAAGGTTTGTTCTTTTGCTAATAGAGCTTACATAGAGTAGGTGCATTTTGATGAGGGTGAGAAAATAAAGGGAATATTGTGAGTCTGGGGTGTTAATCTTGATGTCATCCTAACTGAACACAATTAATTGTACTCTAATATGGTCATAAGACAGCCTGAAGAGAGAAGTGAGAGAAGGAAAACAGAGAATCTTGTCATCAAAGAAGATAAAGAATTTGGAGAAATAAAATTTGCTTACTTAAAATTTTACTAATTATGTATATTAATCTTACTTTCCTTTTTAGCCTTAAATAACTTAAAAATGGTACTTTAATATTCTCTGTAAGATAACTGCATGGCATGGACCACGTGGAAGATGTGTGCATGTCTTCTCTGGTGTGCATGTCTTCAGTCCTTGCTGGACTGCCAGGGGGAGCAATAGATTCATAGCAAACCCACTTCCGACTCTACCCCCCAGCTTTATGTGCATCCCACTGCAGTAATAGGATCCACAGGGATGGGATGGAAGGGATGCAAGTGTGACCAGGATACTGAAGTTACATGTCAGTGGCGAGGCCTTCAACTATTTCAGTTGATGGTTGTGGGCTGCTTAAGTCAATGGCTCTAGGAAAGTTACTTGATTAGTTTTATGGTTTTCTAAAATTGGTATTTTTACCTTGTGCCATGTTTTAGCTACTACATTTAATCTATAGCAGCATAATCATTTACATGATCCTTTGCCAAAATATAGAAACAAAGATGCTCATTTACAACTGTGGACAATATCCAAATAAACCACTGATATGCCCTGCCAACTTAGATGGATGTAGGATTTGGAAGAAATACTCAAGATTGTAGAAGTGTACTTTTCTACTTATCTTAATTTATTTCTGGATATTCAGCCGTGCCTCCTCAATACTCGATGATAGACTTTTTGGATTTTTAGAAATTATCCTAAAATTCTCCCCTCAATATTTTTTCCACAACATTTTTTCTGTTTACTAATGGCCAGTAGTTTTAGATTACTTGTCCTTTATTTCTACAAGTTCTGTTTTACTTTTTATTAACTTACAACTCACATCCGTTTCCTTGTAATGGATGACCTCAGCATTGTAGAGGTCTAGTCGGGCAGGCGTTCCTGGTGACAACAGGGACTTCAACTTCTCAGTTGTTTCCCAGTCCACATATTTATGTATACCGTTTTCTTCTTCATTGTTGTTTTTTGGTTCCACAGTGGAGACAAAAGTTATCTTTTTGCAAGTTGTTTTACATGAGATACCTGGCTTGAGTGTCTGGAATATGTAAGACTCACACAAGGTTAGTTCTAGGACTGAGTTATTTAATGCATGTACAATAATAGCACAGTGGGCCTCTTATGTTGTGGTGTGTAATACACAACAGCTAGCACATAGTAGGGCTTCATGAAAGGTAGCTATAATGATGGTAGTGACAGTGATGAGTATGATAGTAGTGATAATAACTGTAAAGTGGTATACAGTTGTCCAAGTTGATTTTATATAATGATTGGGAGGAAAGTCAGGTAATTTAGTCATTATGTTAAAATAATTCATCTTTTAAATTTATTATTTGAATTCCACATAAATCTTAAAGATAAGACATGAACTTGAAATGTACTCAGTTTGAGATCTCATCAACAGAGCCTCAGGAACTTGAGTGTTTCCTTGCTCTTCCTGGAAAAATGTGTGACAAACATATCTAGGGATGGTAATATGTATTTATTCTTCTGGATTATCTAAACTCTAGTCATATATCAAGTCAGACCACCAAACATGTGCTTTGACAATATAAATTCAGCTGCCTATTATTTATTAGTGGATGATGAGCTTTAAGTAATTGGCTCTATTAAAACCAAATGGCTCTATAAAGATTTCTGTACTTTTTAAAAGACTTATTGAAGACACTACAAATTCTGTCACGTCTTTTAAAATACTCTTAAAAAAAAAAAACTTAAACAGCTGCTTTTAATGGTCAGAACTAGGAAAAAATTTCCTTTGAGAGTATGAATTTCTTTTACCTTGTAACTGTTCTGAACTCCATACACATATCTCCAACTCCATGTGGCACATGGAAATTAGTTCCTGGGGTGCCCCTCATACCTGCTCCCCTGAAAGTCTTTCCTGGCCCAGTTCAAGGTTAATCCTTTCTTCCCATTGCTAAGATCCCAAACCTGTCATCATCCTTGACTCTTCTTATTTGTACATACAGTCCACAATCCTGTCAACACCGCCATCAGCATTGCCAGGATCTGACTGTCTCTACTCATCTGCCCGGCAGATCCAAGTCATCATCATTCTGCCTGTGGCTGTAGTCTCCTCACTGGCCTCCTGCTTTTGTTCCCCATCTGTCTTTTTCATCTAGCAGCCAGCATGAGCCTTCAAGTGTGAACCAGATTAGTTAGATCTCATCCTTCTCTGCTCAGGACCCACCAATGGGTTTCTTCCTCAGAGGGAACCTTACTAAGTGCCTCCAGGACCAGAGCTTCCCACCCATCCTCTCTGACTTCTCCCAACTGGACTGCTCTCCCCACACTTGCTCCACAGCAGCCGGAGGGGCCATAGCTTTCTCCAAGATGCCGTGCACCGCCCCCATAGGACCTTTGATTCTCCTTCCAGCTTCCCTCTGCCCCATTGTTCTTGCTTCCATACCACATGACTTATTTCAGCCTTTGTTCTACTCTTGACTCAAGTGGTACCTTCTCAGTGACACACTTCTTTCTCTATCTAAAGTTTCATTGTGCCTTCCTCAAAACACTTTTTAGTGTCCCTTCATTATTTTTTTTTCCTTTATTCTTTCCCTAACTAACAGCGTGTATATCTACTCATATTTCTTGCTTATTATGGCTGCCTGAGTAGAATATTAGCTGTACGAGGGCAAGGAGCTTGGGCTGTTTTGTTTATTGCTCTCTCTCTCTCCTGAGCCTAAGACAGTTCCTGGCAAATGGAGACATTCAGTATATATATGTTGAATAACTGAATAATTCAAGGGTTTTTTTGGCTGGTGTTCTATATTTATGACTAGAGAAGGGCATAAATAATGCACATTGTTTTCTTCTTGAATTCCTTGTAGGCAGCTATGGGGTTAAAGTCAAAGTCTTACTAAATTATTTTTTGCATTCTTCTTCTTCCAGAAGTATTTGTCTGCTATGACAACATCTACACATGTCTATTAATTAAACACAAGTCTTTAGCTTTTTATTTTATTTATTTTTATTTATTTATTTATGCATAGAAGCACTGGGGTACAGGCCAGAGGTGTAGGGGGGTGAGAGGATTCACCACAGAGAGCGGGGAGCAGAACAGGCAGATCA
>JAGFMF010011760.1:8971384-8984016 GCA_019455555.1 Galemys pyrenaicus | reverse complement strand
CCCCCCCGGCCGGCAGCAGGGATCGAACTCGTGCTGCAGTGGCTGCGGTTTGCTTCATAGTGCGTTGCTTAACCCACTGCGCCACCAGGGGAGGCCCTAGCTTTTTATTTATTCACCAACTGTATGAGACTCTTAAGAGACATCAACCAACTTTTTAAAGGTATTTCCAATTTGGTTATAAAGGTAAGACTAGCAAATCATCTCTATGGAAGGGCTATTTTCAAATATGAGACGTCTGTGTCAAGGAGGTCTTCTTAAAATATCCAAGAGATTTTTTAGAAAATTATGGTCGCATCCCATGAACTGACTATTGGGGTTGAAGACTTGTGAATTAAAAAGAGATTTCCCAAATGAGTTCATTAACACACAGAACCACCATTAAGAATCGTTGATTTAAGGAACAGACAAGTGTGTATCTGTTTTTTTTTGCACACAGACGAACACACCACTTCCTTAATATCAGGGCCTACATGTTCACCATGATAAAAAGTTCTCTAACTTAAGGAAAGAATCCCACCAACTTTGGGTAGTCATATTAAAAATAATCATGCATATTTCTTTATTATATTTGTTTCTCTTTATGAATATAGGTTGTTTGAGTTGCTTGTTTGGGTTTCTAGTTTTTTCAATGAGTATTGTCACCACCTGACCTCTAGCAGAGTCTGGGTTTACTTGGCACTGTGGTCCAGACTGCCTTTTTACCATTTGTGGCTGAATGGTCATTTATGTGCTTCCCAAGAAGTGGTTCTCACAGCAGCCAAGCCTGCCTTGCTCAGGCAGACAGCTCCAGGGTGTTCTATTTGCAGTTACAACATCACGTAAAAATCAAACTAGTGGGGGACCCATCACTCAACCTCTTGCGTTCTGCCACTGTCCATGCCCTTCTCCCCCACAGATGTTTTGCCTATTTCAAATTCTGATGGAAATTTCAGGGACTTTTCTGGTTTGTTCTCTATTACCAAACAAATGTAAACATACAAAACTGCTACTGTAGTTTCTTTATGTACCTTTATGTTTGGATAAAAGTGTCCATTTATAAAGCTGGACATAAATGTGTACAGTGAGTTATTTGATATTATCATTATTATTCTGACCTTAGCCATCCATCAGATTCTTTGGTTTTCTTCAGTTTACTCTCTTTTGCATACTTCTTTGCTTTTTAAACATGTCAAGAGCCTACATAAATGTGTACAGTGAGTTATTTGATATTATCATTATTATTCTGACCTTAGCCATCCATCAGATTCTTTGGTTTTCCTCAGTTTACTCTCTTTTGCATACTTCTTTGCTTTTTAAACATGTCAAGAGCCTAGGACAATGAAAAGCACTTGCACTTCAAGGTAAAAGCACCATGAAACTCAGTTTGGGAATGGGGCTTACCTCTAGGTTCTGTGAGCTGGAGGCACACTAATTTACTAGTACTGGAACCAAATGGGTTGAAAATCCTTGTTTTCCCACCAGATGGGTTATTTTAAAATATCACAAAACTTCTGAGGTTATTTACATTACAAATGTGCTTCTTCGCACACATCAAGAATTGAGTACCGTGTTTTGACAGTAACTCCTTTATGAAATTATATGTTGCGCAAGTGGAGTAAAACTCAAGTCATTCTCAAGGGAGCAGGCTTATGAATCTGGATGAGGTCACACCTCTTTAAAGATGCAGTTTGATAATCCGACATCAAAACAAAGGAATTCTGTTAATCCTCTCACAAAAGTGCAAATTGCTAATCAGATCCCTGGGCTGGGCTGGCAGCTTGGTAAACAATATGAGCTTGGCAGAAGAGCAGCTTCGGGTGGAGAGATAGCTGAGAAGCTTGGGGTACCAACTTTGCTCCTGCGTTAGCCCAGTTGGGCCTGTTGTTTCGAAACAATTCCGTCCATCAATGGAGGTGGTTCTCACTGTCATTGTGTTCTGGTGCTTTTCTCCTTCCATGTTAATGACGATGCAAATCAATCTTCCTGTCTTTCATGTCACTTCACTGCAGTGTAGGCTACTATGTCCCTGTATTTTTTTCACTTGGATGCATGTGTCTTTTGAATTTTCATTACACATTCCTCTACAAGCCCAGAGGGTTTTCCTTCCTCCCCATAAATAGTACGGTGGTATTTGAAAAAGGAAGGATAAATCCTAACCAAACTGAAGAAAGAATCTTCTTCAGGAAGGTGTAATAGTTAGGATTCTTTTTTTGTAAGTGATAAAACCTGGTAAGAGGCAGCTTAGGGGAATAAAGCTGGAATCTGTTGGGTAATGGAATACAAAGAGAGAAAGGCAAGAAAGTCCCCGGCCCCCACGCGAGACTGCTCTGTCAGCACATGATCGTTTGCTCCTGTCTCCAGTTCACCATGGCTGAGGTCTTTGTTGTTGCAGTAGAGATTCCTCCATCTGGGAGGAAATGTCACCATTGATGACTGTACTGGAAGTCTAGAGCTGGCAGCTTTTCCATTCTGCTTCAATAAAATATCATGGAAGGACTCTGATTTGCCCTGCTTGCATCAGGTGCTGGTCCTGCACTTGTTCTGCGTGTGGGTAACCTCACATTTGTCAGTAAAGGTACTCGCTATTGGCCTTATACTCTCTCCGTTGGACTCACTGAAACGTGTGGCCAGCCTGAAAAATTCCAAAACCTGATGACTGCAGGAGCTGGTAGAACTGTTTTGCGCCTTTCAGCACTAGGTTTCTCACTCTTTCTCTATTTGACTGTCTTGGTATTTCCCGCTTTCACCCAAACATGACAAAGAGTTCATCTGAAAGTGAAAATTACAACTTTTTCATTCTAAAAAGGGTGTTCATTAAGAGAGTGCACTATTTTGAATACTTCCAGCTAGCTGCATGTCTCCTCTGAAGAGTGTGTTTGTAAATTATCTGGGTGCTCTGTGTGGAGGAGTGGAAATTATAGTTTAGCTGTGGAGCCTTCTTCCAATAGGTGAGAGCTGTGTGCTTTCCCCATGGTGCAACTTGGGCTGCAGTCACATCCAGGCCACAAGCGGGGCAGATCTACATCTGAAAGTGGAGACCTGCATCAAATGTAGAGTTTGGGGCTTGAGGCTGCCCCAGTGGGGCCATGTAACCCACAGCCAAAGCTTCTGAATAAGAGCACTGTCTTTTTAAAAGCAATAGGGGGTGAGGATTGAGGGAGTGCGCACAGCGGTAAGTATAACACAGCTGTGCTCTGTTTATGCTTCGGCTACAATAAAAAAGCTATAAAATGTGAGATGTCATAGCTCCACTTTGCTTTATTTATACTATTTCCTCTGAGCTCTGTCACACTGCACATTCATCTGCTAAGTTGCAGCAAGAATGGAGATTAAAATATCACAGCTCAAAATAGGAGTCAAGCGGAAGGAGATTCATCATAGCCCTATTAAAAATATGTAAATATGGGAATGAAGTCATTTTAAAGCTATACAGCGCTCCTCTTTATGAGTAAAGATCCCTTGAGCATGTGGCAAGTAGGGCTATGCAAGGGACAGAAGTAGGGGACTTCTTGCCATTTCTTCCACCCATGGAAATCCTTTTAAGATTAAAGCCTGTTTGAATTGCAAATTATCCATGTTTTCCTATAATCAGGTCTAAGTTAATAATGGAAGGAAATCTGATGCAAAGCAAGCAAACAAAAGATTTGATAATTAGAGGTTATATGTTATTCATTTGGTTAGATTTATTAATATGTGAAATCTCCTTTTTGACCTTAGCAATTAATGAAATTGAGATTTCTCCAGAAGTATCCAAGAAGGAAATCGAGGCTTGGTGACATGGTCTGGCTTCTCCAAACTCATGTTCCTAGTGGTCAAGCTAAGATTAGAAACTGGGACTCCTTCCTAAAATTTGGCTAGCTATTGGTCCTTTTAGCATTTCCTACATCTCTAGTTCTAACAAAAATGTGCTCTCTGCTGTCTATATGGTGTGCTTGAGAGTGCTGAGGAACAACATTTCTAGATGGAAGTCTGGAATGTCTCAGTGGCATCAACAAGTCCTTTATGTTCTCTTCTGGGGGCCATTGAGTGACTGTATGTGGCTGCTTTGTCTTCCTTATTTTCCAAATGCGCTCTCAGAATAATAATAAAAACTAACACTTATTAAGTACATACTGGGTCCCTGGAATGGTTCTGTGTGTTTTATATGTACTGATTATTTTTCATTCTCCCAACAACCCTATAAAGTAGATATTATCCCATACACTTTACAGATGTAGAATCTGAGGCGTGAGACACACAAATGGTGAGTGAGTTTAGGAGTTCACCCTTGGCCCCCTGAGCCTGTCTTCTCCACCGCCACTACCTTTCCAAGTGGACAAAAAAGACACTGCAAAGATTGCTGGACTGGGCAAGAGGAGAACTGGGTCCCAGGACTGTTCTGCCGTTGTCCTAGTAAATTAGTTTTCTTCTCTTGTACAGTGAAAAGAATCAGTACTTGTGCCATTCTAGTTCCAGCTTTGCTTGTGTAGTACCACTATCTCATGAAAATTAATTTTTTGAGCAATATTTAACCCGAGTTTCAGAAAAGGCTAGGTTAATTAAGCATTCTAATATACAGAGACTTTACAGTTTCTTTTGTCATACACTTTTCATTGTTTCAGTAGTTTTTTTTTTTTTTTTTACTACAATTAATAGAATTGTCATAGTTCAATATAGATGTTCTAGCTATATGATCTTGGGCACATTTCTTAATCTCTGCTAGTTTTCTTATCTACAGAGCATGTATAATAAAAGTACCTATTCCCTCCTAGGTGTGAGAATAAGGCAGATGTTACATGTAAATCACCCAGCCCATGTCTGCTCAGTGTGATCACTATAAAATACCAAAGTGTTTGATGACAATTTTTGTTGATCGCCCAAATGTCCTTTCACATCCCTGTCTTTCCCTCCTATTCTCTAACTCTCCTATTGTGGGTGGCAAGTCACTTAACCTTTTTTTTTTTTTTTTTTATCTGTAGAGGACCTACAGGTGTGTCCTGTGGTTTCTAGTAGAACACCAATTCCTATGACGTCATCTCAGAGAATTTATTCAAATTCTAGAAATGTACAAAATGAACCATACTGAACATCTTAAGGGTTTAAATTAGGCAACTTGCCATAGGATCTCAGATTTATATCAATTGAAGATTTGAGGTCATATGTCTTCTTGGCAGACTTCAGAAGACGGGAAAATATGTGTCAGGCTGGCAGGGGAATGAGAGTGGTCATCTTTCTTAACGAGTCTTGGAAAATTCATGTTCTTGGTTCCTCTTGTGATTTGAGTGAGGTAACATGTAATTTTCAATTGTGTTGAAAGCAAGTACCTGATATGCTTAGAAAAGCTATAAAGTTATAAAGGAAAGAATAATGTTAATGGCGATTTAAATAGGGAAATGGTCTGATTAAACATGGCATTAATTTTTGGGACACATTGAACATGATCTGACTGTATCCTCTTCTACTCCAGTTATCTATGAAAGTAGAGCGATTTCCATAATATATTCTGACTTCTGAGTCCCTACCCTATTGAAAAGATTGGAAGACAATCAAAAGTGATCACAAAATAGCACAAAATAATTCAGTGTCAAATCATCTCTTCTGTTTGTTAGCGTCTCTACTTCCCCATCCAGGCCCTGGGTTGGAGGTTGAGATGAGAGGTGCCTTGGGTGTAAAATGCAAGGAGGTGTCCCTGTCAGGTGGCAACCCTGTCCTTGGACCACTCTGGGAGGGTTGCCCTCTTAGTGCCTCACAAACCTCACCCTCCTGTTGGTTCTGCCCTGCCCCCACGGAAGAAACTATCTTTAAGGTTGGCTTGTGTATCATTGTGTCTGGTGAGGGAGCTGTTATCATGTATCTTGTGGAATGTGAAGCATCATGTACATCCTCGCTGACCCTGGGATTGCCCTCTGTATCCTTCCTGGCTTCTACCCTCTGGTAATGCTGCTTGTTCTTGCTAATGTCATTGCAGGTAGCTGCTGACCTACCATTGCCTGGAACTTTAAGGCACCTCCTCCTTTTCTCTCAGGTTGCTTGTACTGGTACAGAGTTTTAGATGTGGGCATCTTCTTTCACCAGTGCTTTATTTTTCCCTCACCTGTGTAGAAAAGTAAAGATTAAAATCATGGATTTCCTGAAAGGCTTGAGAATCCTTTCATCTTCTCCCCCAAATAGTACTGTCCATGAAAGCAGACTATCATCTCACAGCCCTTGGATTTCTTCTATCCAGTGGATGTGTTCCTGCCCCACCTCCATAGATGTTGAGTATCAAGACAAGGAAAAAGCCTGACCCGCCCCTGAACTCCCCATGCCACCTCTCCCCTGCTTCTGTCCTTGCCCTGTGACTTCACTCCCCTCCTGCTTAGGCACCTGAGTATTTCCATATTGGCCCTGTTTAGGATCCGCATTATGCTTTTGCTTTTTGCACAGGGAATTTTAAGGAAATCTTTAAACTGCTTTTGACTCTGTGTCATCCAATAAGTTGATGAGTAGCCTCTGTTCTAGATAGTAGCTGATCTCTAACCAGCATACTACTGGATTGTTGGAAAAGGCATAATGTATTCTTTACTTTGAAAAACATAGAAAACAATGTACCCTGACTTTTCTGACAAACTAATATGTTCTCTACCCTGGACCACACCATCAGAAACTAGTAATTGAGATAGAGGGTGTGCGGGTAAGAAAAGGTTGCCATTACAGGTGGGGTAGCACAGGTTACTTCCTGGGGTCTTATTCCTTGTCTCCCAAGCTGGTTCCTACTCTCAGCTTCTCCCAAGAGGACCTACCCATTCATAATCTCTTACTGATGCTGGGAATTGGGGGTGTCCATACTTCCTGAATTTCCTTCCTGTATTCTGCTTATGACATGCCACCCCATGCAATTTCAATACAATGTGATAAATTTTACTATATAATAGATGCAATATTTTATTGGAGCACAGAGAAGGGGTGCTTCATTTAAGAGGGTCAAAGATTGATTCTCTGGGGAGAGGCTGGGGATTCTTCAATGTGGGGATTAAAGGTTAATCATAGTCTTCTAATCAGATAAGATGGGAAGTATATTTTTGAGAGAGCAGGACCTTGCCAGTCACACGTATTATTATTATCCCTATCACCTAATATAGAACTTGTCATACTGTACACACTTAGATATTCAGTGCATCACTAAATGAATGTCTTTAAAACATAGAAATTGGCAGTTTTTTTTGCAGGTGAACAACACAAGATTTGTGTTTTTCAAAAACAATATGGCCATATTATAGTAAATGGGGGAAAAAAGCAACAGGAAACAACTGTACTAGCATGTTTTATGAATTCTCCTATGAGAGATATTTTTTAAGTGCTCACTCTCCAAATAATTAGAGATTCTGTGTACTCTGCACAGAACTTTTGGCAGTTTCCCACAAATTCCTCTAGAAGACACAATCATTGCCTTCTCCTACCTCTTAAAATGACTCAAGAAAATTTGGAGATAATTCACATCCTATTTAAGAGTTACCTTCTTAGCACATTTCATAGAGGACCTAGAGAACCGAGTTTTTGCACAGGCAAAAAACATTTTTTTTCTTAATCCATATGGACTGCTGTAACAAAATACAATGTATTTTATGGTTTAAAAACAAAAAAGTTTCATTCTCATAGTTCTGGAGACTGGGAAGTCCACAGTCAAGATGCCAATGTAGTCTTTGTCTGGGGAAAACGGCTTTCTAGTGGTTATCTTTTTGGCATAACCTCCCAGGACATAAAGAACTGTTGAGTATCTTTTACAATAGCACTAAACCCATTCATGAGGGCTCCACTGTCATGAACTAAGCACCCCAAATATGCTATTAATATCATCACATTCACATCAGGTTAAAATGTAAAATTTTGCAGGACACTAATATTCAGTCTGTAAAATATATATAGCTTATTATATTTTGTTGCTGTTAATTTCTCTTTCAGAGCAGGACCAGGAATTTCCATTATTAACAGTGGCAACCTGGGGTCTGTATGGTTAATAAAACTTAGCACATAGTAGTACTTGTGTTCTGAGTCAAAGACTGAAGAGAGGTCATAAAACCTATGCAGAATTTTTATTCCTTTATGTCTTAAACAATGCTTATTTTATTTTATCAGTATCTGTATATGTCCATCATGACTTGGTTGAATCATATGTTCAGGGATCTCAAGCAAGGCTGAGTTCTTGTATGTAGGCTATGGGGTAAATTCTGCTTCCAAACTTATATTTTTTAAAGATTTATTTATGCATACAAGACCTGGGGTGTAGGCCACAAGTGTGGAGGGTTATGAGAGGATCCACCACCAGAGACAGAGTGGGGAGCAGAACAGGTGGATCTACTGAAATACATTGTTGAGGGAAACAGCGGACAAGACAGGAGAGGTCTGCAGTGTCATGAGGTCAGCTCCCTGGCAGGGGATTGAACTCATACTTCAGTGGCGGGCGATAGCTTGATAATGCTGAGACTCAAGCCCTGCACCACCAGGGAGGCCCCAGACTCCTTTTTATTGGTGGAATTCAACTTTTTGTGACTGTAGCACTGAGGTACCTATTTCTTTGCTGCTGTCAGCTAAGGGTGGCTCACAGTTCCTGGAGACTATGACTGTTTCTTGCTTTGTGTTTCCCACTATCATGAACTCCCATCTTCCTCTGTCTTTGAACTCTGCACCATGATTTAAGGGTTTACCAGATAATCTTTTTAAAGTACCTTGTGTTATATGAGTTATTCATGTTAGTAAAACTGACATGAATAACATGACAAGGTTGTTATAAACAGCCTTTGTATAGTACAATATAAGCCCTTAGGAAAAGCAAAAAGAGTATGATTTAATTAATATTTTGTTTGAAAGCCAAGGTATCTCTTAATGAAGTTATTTTTTTTAACATCCTACTTTGACAGATTTACTATAACTATTTAGAAATTTCTCTGGTGGTGGATCCTCTCATAACCCTCCACACTTGTGGCACACTTCTAAATAATACCATTCACATTACCAAAACAAAATATTTCTTTGTACATGTCATGGAGTGGTGGTTATTGTTTAGGCAAGGAAAAGTAAAATAATGACAACAGTCTACATAAACATCATCACTCCAAAGTGATTTTACTAGTCAGATTTTTGCTAAGTTCATTTGAGTGGTAAAGTAAGATAGCTTTCAAGGCATTGGGTTTTCTAGATTAAAAAACAAAGAACAAAAAACGGCTGAGTGAATTATACAACTAGTCAGCTACAAAGTTAGAGGGAGCCAATTCTCCCTTCAAGACCACTTTTACTTCTGACATCAATTGCAAGTTTGACAATTTACTAGAAGTACTCATACAACTCACTAAAAGCTGTTATACTCATGGTTACAGTTATTTCAGGGAATGGATAGAGCTTAAAAATAGCAAGGGCTAAGTGTAAGGCGGAATCTGAGCTTGCATTTGGAAGAACTAACCACAAAGCTCCCCTTGTCCTCTTCTTATGAACTCCAGAAGTGTGTTTCTGGCACCAATATGGACAGTATGCAGGGAGCACTGCCAACTAGAGAAGCTCACTTGATTCTTTGAGGTACAAAAATTTTAATGGGATTTGATCACATACCACTGAGGTAGTTCATCTTTAGTCTCCAGCTCTCCCCTCCCCGCAATATCATTTCTGTGCTGATACTTTTATATTCCAATTCCTCTGGAGGCAAAATTGATACTGAATGTCTCAAACTTCCCACCTCATCACATTATTAGTTTGTTCTCTGACTATAGCTCTCAGGCAAAGATACTCCTGTCAGAAATAACATTTTGAGGGCCTTGAGATGATCTCCCTGTAGCCCAGGGCAAAGGCTAGTCTCCTCCATGGGTAACTCTTAACTCTTCATGATACAGAACAGAAGGGAGGAAAAGAGTAATGAACAAAGATAGTATTTGTTACTTACTGAGGACATTCGATATGTCAGTCATTGTGCTAAGAATTGCTCCCTGTAATCCATCTAACATTATTAGCAAGAAACCAAATTATCTTTGTTTCAAAGACAAGCTGCAACTTAGAGAGATTGACTTTCCAAGACCATGTATATAGTAAATAATGGAATCAGGACTTGGATCTATGTCAGCCAGACTCTAAAGTACATGATCTCAAACACTTCACTTTTGGTCTCCATGTATAATAGCATAAGTATTTAAAAGCAATTGTCCTGAGTTGAGTTTTCATAAAAGTTGTCATTCAGATTTATAAGAATGTGCAATTACTTTATTAATGTAGGATATAAAGGAATATGGCTGATATATAGAATGTTTATTTCATTGAATTCTTACCTTCCAAATGGAATCCAATTAGCACTATATCATTTAATTAATTCAAACCCATTTATGGGGTGTGCATTGTATATTGTATTCCAGGTGCTGCTCTGGCTACCGGTGACCCAAAGATGATGATAGATATGTTCCTGCCCACAAGGAGCTAGCACACCAGTGGGGTATGTAAAATGGTTATTTTACTTTTTTTTAACTTTGTTTGTTACAAGCAAACGTAGATAACTCAATATGTAAGAAATACTTTATACACAATTTTTGCAAGCATTTGGAACAACTTTTTGGGGGGCTGGATTAGCTCCTTCTAGAAGAAATTTGGTAATTTGAAGATTGTATATAATCAAGTCAAATAAACTCGGGTTCACTCTTTCATAGATTTTGCAATAATAGGGTAGATTCAAAGAATTAAGACTACTCTTAAAAAAAAGAAACCACTGTTATTTGCTTGAATTTTCTACTTATATCAGTAAATGATGGCAAGTGAAGGGGCCAAAGAATGCCCAGAGTACCTCGTGTTACAGAAACAGTGTGCGTAGGTCATCACATTCGTAACAATGACTCTTCTGGTTTTTATTGGTTATTTTAGGCTGTGGCCGCTTCATTGTATTTTAGGGATTATTGTTGTTTTTCAGTTTTTTGCTTCATTGGCACCTCTAATTGAGTAAAGTTTATATTGGGATAAAATAAGACTCCTTTAATTACTGTTGATTTTTGGAAAATATTTATCTTATTTAAGGAGTTTTATTGAAGTTATGGTTTATAATAATCTATAGTTGTATAAACTATTATAGACAGTGTACTGTGCGTTGTCCAGAATAATTAAACATTATAAATGCAGTAAACAAGAAATTTTATCTTCTAATGATACTTTATATCTTTTACAGCTTAATATAGAGGAATAGAATTAGAAAATAAAATAATAAATTTAAGTTGAATTTGATATCCAGTAGCTCATACCAATGCTCCACAATTTCAACAACAATATACTTGGACATATTTAATAACTATATTTATATGCCCTCAAGATTACACATAACTGCTGAGAATGCAGTTATGATGATATAAAAATGTGAGCAAACCAGTAAAGAAGATGTCTCTTTTCTTGGCAATATGATTTTAATTTTTAAAAGCATTTAATTTTATAAACCATATCCATCATCTTTACATAGATAAATACTGTAGCAATTTTTTGAATGAAGTTCTTGGTTTCCTAAAGAAATTATGGATACACTATAAATTTACAAATGAAAGGCCATTCATCAGAGTTATAAATACGAGTGGTGCTTATGCTGATGCGCATGTAAACTTAAAGTGGTTTAATGTCTACCAGCGTGTGTGTATCGTTAGCACAGCAGACGTGTATAGATATTGTCATACTTACGTGGTGTCATAACATTGGCAAAGTGGTGAGAACAAGAGGCAATATTTTTTGAATAGCCTGGCATTTGCTTGAATTACTGCTGGTGATAGAATATAAATCAAGCTTAATGATGGCTATTCCAAAGATGTTTATTAATCTATTCATTTAATCTAAAATACTCACTCTTGGCATTTATAGAGACAATTCAAAGAAAGTGACAAGTACTTCTAAAACCCAGTAGTTACTTCTCAGGGCCCCATAATTATGTCAAGTCTGGTTGGAGTCAAGATGAAAATCCACAAAGTATATTTCTCCTAATGTATGCTAAAGACATTTGCTTAATATAGTTTTCTTATGTGTGTTTAGTCAAAATCTCAATTGGTTCCACCATTATTGAAACCAGCTGCATGGCTCTCTATTTGAATCCTCAGTTGTTGCTTCTTAAATTATCTTGTTGAAGTAGTCAATTGTATATGATAGTAAGGGTGCAAGTTCACATCTCTTGAGATATGTGCACACCACCACCAAGGCGCCCACAATCCTCCACCACAGCTCACTGGACCCCTGCCCACTTTGCTTTCTACTCCTACCCTTCCCCTGTTCCTTTGCTTTGTTTATATTCCACCTATGAATGAAATCACCCAGTATTTGTCTTTCTTCTTCTCACCTTATCATTTTTAAATATCTCTCTTTCTCTTTCTCTCCTGGAAAATAGCCTACCCTTTGTAAGCTTTGACTGGAAAACTGACCACATTCCTGTCCACCCAATTTAGAAATAGCATAGGATATATGGTTTTGACAATATGAAAATGAGGACAAATCAGATGGACAGAAGTAAAGCCTATGGGGGAAGGAACTCACATCAGATAGGAAAGGTTACAGAAAGCCAGGAAGAGTTCTGCTGAAAGTCCGCCATGCACTATTGTGAAATAAAATGAGGGAGGGAAGGGGGAGAGAGAGAGAGAGAGAGAGAGAGAGAGAGAGAGAGAGAGAGAGAGAGAGAGAGAGAGAGAGGGAGGGAGGGGGGG
>JAGFMF010011760.1:8948746-8971363 GCA_019455555.1 Galemys pyrenaicus | reverse complement strand
GAGGGAGGGAGGGAGGGAGGGAGGGAGGGAGGCAGAGGGCTAAGGAGATTGAGAGACTTTTTAATATGGAAAATCTGGACACAGAGCTCACACTGGGATTAAAATCTTGTAAGCAGGACTCAATTGTTCTCCATCACTCAGCTCCCACTGATACAGCATTGGTCTCCCTCTAGCTTAATGGAATGTGGAAGAAGCATTGCCTCACTATAACATCCTCTCAGACTTTAGGTCTTTAGGTCAAATAGGAAAAAGCAGGACACCTTTTTCTAGAAGTCCTACCAAAAGTCTCTTTACTGGCTTGCTTTGATTAGATCACAGACTAATCCTATGTACCTCTTCTAAACAGGGTCTGGTGTTGGCTTCATCATTTTCATAAACTAGACATTAGGATCGTGCCCAACAGGAAATGGGGTGTGGTTAACAGAAAGTGGGCATGCAGATGTTAGGTCACAAAAAATAATACTCCCCAAAAAGTCAAAAGGGGACTTCCATGTGGCATTTTATATATAACATTTTCCATGTGACATATAATTCCAGAAACAGATTTTCTAGCTATCCAGGGAATCTCTACTCCCTAAATGATATTGAGTCTCATTGCCTGGCAAAAAAAAGCAGTGATGTCCAAAGCTATCCAGGAAAACTGAGTAACTGAGTTGTTTCCTGGGCTTGCTTTCTGAACAGAGACAAAATGAGCATGATATGTAACTAGTACTTTAAATGATAATATAAAATCAAAGAAAAAGAAGTTGTATTTATTTGTTAACTAAACAAGAATGATTCAGCCTCAAGGTGTTTCTTTTCCACCTTTTTCTTGGGTAGAAGAACTGGGGTGTAGACCAGAAGTGGGGTGGGGTAAAGGGACTCACGAGAGACAGAGTGGGGAGCAGAACAGGTGGTTCTACTGAAATATACTGCTGAGGGTCGCAGTGGGTAAGACAGGGAGGTCTGCTGCACCATGTGGGTCAGCCCCCTGGCCAGGAATTGAACTCAGCCTGTAGCAGTAACAGCGCTGAGACTGAACCCTAAGGCTACCAAAGAGGTTTCTTATTTTTATTTTCTACTTTTCCAAGATGTTTATTTACTATTATTTTCTATAAGGAAAAGAGGCAAACTCTTTTACTCAAAGTAATAAAATTTTACTGGCAATGATAGAAGACTTCTTTAAAGAAAAAGTTTTTCAGCATTATCCAACAGCTTTTATTGCCACAGGGGCCTGTGTCTTTATGCTTTCCAAATCCCTTTAGTTTGTTCAGTTCTGATAAAAGGTTCAATCAGTTCTGTGAAAATAATTTGTAAAGGAAATCTTTTGTTGATGCTTGGTCTGAACTACTTCTTGATTTGCTGATTTTTCTCCTTTTAACCATATTTTATTTTGGGACACATGGTGAAGTCATTTATTTTCTTAAAGATTATTTTTGAGAATTTTAGAGGATACTGGTAAAAGGTGAAGCCAATCATAAGAAAAATTACAGATACTTAATAATGTATACATAGTATGTTTTTCATTTGTATTAGGGGGAAAATAGCCCTTTAATAAGTTTGAGGCTGGAGTAGCAGAACTGAGAGAGCAGTCATATTAATGTTTTATCTTTACTAGATTTACTGGATTTCTCAGTTTGTTGAGAAGGAGTTAGGCTGAGATTTTAAGTTGCTCTGAACATAAGAAGAATTTTTCTTTTTAAGTGAATCAAAATATCTCTCAAAAAAATGGAAAGAAATTCTGTGATTACTAGATATTTTGAAAGGATAGTCCTGTTAAATGAATAGAGTTTCAGTGTATCAGGTTTTGTCTCTTCACACAAATGAAACCCTATGAAGCTAACAGTTCCTCATGAATGAGTAGGTTTTTTTAATGAAAATCTCTCTCTCTCTATATATATATATATTTTTTTTTTACTAAATGAGTTGTCACTACTTCTTGTTCACTTTAATACTCAGGGGAAAGTATTCATTGGTAGAGGGGGAGAAGTATGATGTATCAATGAATGCTTCTGAAATACAGCTATTTTGAAGGTTACCTAGATTTTAAATTATGTATGCAAAGAATATGTAAATATGTATATTTAACTTTCCAGATTAGTCTGTTATTTTAAAAAAGAACTCCTGGAAAGTGCTGTTTACCACCATTCCTTGCTGCAATTGAGAAGTTTGTGATCTGTGATCCCCCCTTTTGTGTGTGGGTTTGGCTTTGTTTTACTTTCCAGCTGACAGTGTGTCTCACACAGTGTCAGTTACCTGTGATGAGGAAGCAGCAGGTATTTCTAGCATTGAACCTGGGTTACAGATGTTCCTGTTATTCATTTCCCTCTGATTTTCAGATTCCATTTTAATTTTAAACAAGATAGGGAGTTGTTATTTAGTAACTTTAGTTATCAGTAGAGTTTGAAGAGTGGGTTTTTTAAGAACTAACTTAGTTTACTCTTATTCTTTATTTTTCCCATCAAGATAATGTTATTCTTCCATTTTGACTAAAACAAATCAATGGAGATGTTTAAGATTAAGTTAAGGCAGGAAGAAAATGTCACTGTTCTAATACTTCCTGAAGATAGAAGATAAAGGACTAAGATTCTATAAGAGAAATCCAAACTATATTTTTCTCATATGTTGTCCAATTTAGCTCCGTAGGTGTGAGTTTCAGATAAGATTAAAGACTTTTACAGATGTGAACTGTCAAAACATTTCCTATTTTATGGACTTTATAGAGAGAAGAAATGGATTTAATCTCAGTCCCCAGAGCATAGTTTTCTAAAGAGAGCTGTTTTCTTTATAGAGGATGGTTCAGGAGTGAGGCGAGGGAGACACCCACATGTGCATCAGAGTTTCACTGTGCACTCTTGGTAACTTTGATCACTGATTGGGACGTTTCTCCAACTAGAAGTCTAAGAATCTAGTGATCTCTATCCTCTCTCCCAGGTTTTCTTAACATGCCTGTAAATGAATACATGTCAGACCTCTGGTCAGATAGGGTCGTAGAGTTTTCTCTGTTTGTTGCTAAATCTGTTCTTGATGGGAAGAAAATATAACTTAAAGTTGGTGACAGAATTGGGTTGCTGCCACATTCTCAGCCCACCTCACAGACGGCTCTCTACTTCAGAGCAAGTTAATATGTTCCAGAGATGTTCCTTAGGTATCTAAATCATACTGCAGACACCTGCTCCTTTATATGGACATGTTATCCACCTTGGATGAATCAGAGTTGATTTTTTTCAGTGTGCTTTCTTCTAAAACCTCATTAATCTCAGCATGCAGAATTTAGTGGGAAAGTTGCGTTTTACCAGTTGACACTGTTTAATGTAAATGATTTATGATTATTCCTTATGTATACACAACAGGCACTTTATAAATTGAATTGTTCTCAAAGTAACATGATACATAAATGTTATTGCTATAAATTCTGAAGTTGACTATATATTCTTGTATCGCATAACCAGTTGACTGATAAATGCTGACTATTCCTACCCGCTCTTTCTACTCAATATTGTAACTGGCAACTTAGGTGAGCCCAGCCCAGATACACGCAGGAGTGCTCAGTGTCTTCAGCACTGGGCACCTGGCACCTCTCCAGCACTCTTCTGGCCGCCTTCCAGGGGTGACAGGAGGCAGAAGAGTGAGAGGGAAAACCAAAACTGTACGTAGCAGAAAGATGAACCTAATTCAAGTCAAGAGCCAAATGAGAGAGAAAACACCAAACAAACAGGAGAAAAGCACTAGTGCAACCAAGTCAGCAAAACTTAGTTAGGCACATTTTCACAGGCGAATTTTCAGCTTTGCAATAATATTAAATAAAGAAAAGGTAAGAGCAGATTAAGGTTTTTGTATATGCACATATATTTTCATGTCAATAACACTATATATTTAATGTGTAATAGACATAATAATACCTCTTTTTGCATTTCTGTAAATGAAGTGTTTGAGGAATAGAATTTTGTAAATTCTTGATTCTACTGGTGGATCAGAATATTTTACTATGTATAGTGCTATTATAGTAATAGCCTTTTTTTAACCTTCATAACTTACTGTGATTTTTCTGCCTGAGACCCTAAACAATTTGAAAAAAAATCTGAAAATCTGAATAACTGGTTATTTTTGATTTTGGTAATTGTTATATATCAAGCTTATGTAAAATGTTGATTTGAAGAGGAAGGAGTAGCATCCATAAAACTAAAACCAGATCAGTGGCAGTATTTTTTTGCCATTCGTAATGTTAACTTGTCATCCGATCACATAGTCCTAGAGTCAGGGCTGATTTGAATTGTTCTCTGCCCTAATTTGTATAAAGAAGAACTGGACTGTGAAAAACTCTATTGTCATCATAGTGTCTGTTCTGGCAGTGATTTTATAGTCTATTCCATAAGCAAGTGCTTCAGTTGATTCCCTTCCCCCATGCCTTCTTAAAATGTTATTGTCTACGCAATTGATCTGGTTACTCATAACGTCAGTTGTAATCAGCAGCTACCATGGCTGAAAATGTAAGACCAGTCATTTTAAAACCTAGGGGTTCCAGCACAAAAGAAAGCCTGTGTGTGTTTGTGTGTGCGTGCACTTTGTAATAATATTATCTGTTTAGCTGTTATATCAAGGAAATATCTAATGTGCTCCTTTACAACATCTGCATTAAGCTCTTAATTGTTACACTTGTTGGAGCCTTCCTGGTGCATGAATGGAAAGAATGTACATATGCATATATCTCTATATTTGTAGGTACTATAGTCAAAACAACTTATTTGCCTAGCTGGCCTAGCTGCAAAGCTGACTTACCCACCCACTACCAAACTCCCTAGAGGAAATAGAGCAGAAGGGTTAAATAGAAGCAATAAACCAATGATCTTTTACCAAGAACGTTATTTAAGAAGTTCTCGGTGGCACTGTTCATCTTCTGGAAGGGAGCACATTCTGTTTCCTGCCCAGCCCTGAGCTGCTGGCAGTGGCTTTGGATTCACTGTAGGAGAAAAAAAGACCATATCTGCACTTCTGCTGCTCCCCACTCAGGTAAGCCTGGACTGAAACCCTAGAGAGACTGCTCTACCAGACCAGACCTTGGGGAGATTCTGGGGCTCCTTAATAGAGAACTTCACAAACCTCAATTCACCGATCTTGTAACATTTTAACCACCATTAAGATTCTGATTTTCTTTTTAAGAGGTTAAATTTAAATCCGAATTTAAATATAGTGCAAATGGGAGATCAGAAGAAGCTCTGCCACGCCTTGTTCACTACACTCATTGTTGTTTTCTTTGTGTCAGTGTTGTTCTTGACCTTCATGTAGTGTCTTATGTAAGCCTTCTAAGTACCTCAAAAAGCTGGTACTACTATTATGCTCATTTTTCAGCTGAGGGTATTGAGAGAGAGAGAGAGATAGAGAGAGCAGTTAAGTCACTTGCTGTGGTTCAACAGCTCCCCAGAGGTGGAGCCAGGATTCCGACTGGGGGCAGAGGGACCCTGGGGGGAGCCTGTGTTCCCCTCAGCTGGCCAAAAGCAAACAGCTGCTCACCAAGTGCACAAAGTGCAGTGGGAGCACTATTTAGTAGGAAATAGACTCTGAGTTCTTTTCCTCATTCTCTCATCACTGCACCTCAGGCCCCCTGTGACCAATGGCCAGTCTTACTTGAGGAAGTCCGTCAGAACTGAGTCAGGCAGTGTGTGACCATAGAAAAGACAGGCACGTGTTGGTTAACATGAGGATCCAACCCTGGGACCTTGCTTCACTCTCACAGCAGTTAGCCAGCAAGCTAATGAAGCATCCATCTTAGTGCCATCAGCACCCAGCCATTCTGGCATCCTGGGTAGCCACTGTCAAGGAGGACACCGTGCCCTCTATGAATATGTATTTAGTACTAGATACGGCAATTTAGTCTTTGGAAGAGCTCTTTATAATTTTGGTTTTGATACAAGTACAAGCAATAATCGGCAGTTAGGGGTTTCAAAGGACCACGGATGCCATTATTAGCAATTTGACAACTTCTCCTGTGCATCCCATGTGTTCACCAAAACTAGATGGCACTACCAGAAGCTGCTTGTGCTCCAAACCCTTTAGTTCTCAGAATGACAATAGTAACTCATTTCTAGACTCTGAATATGTAAAATGAACTACTTACACAAAAACCTAGGAGGCTGCATAGGTCAGAACATTTGTTTAAACTAGTAGATGTAGCTTTCTTTTTTATTTTTCAGTTCCAACTCCTTCTCCTATCTATTTAACTTGCTAACAAGCCTGAGAATTCCTTTTCAGTTACCCCCAATGCCTGTTCATTCTTCTCTTTGGATATTTTGTTCTTAAGTTCACAGACAGGATTTCTATTGTAATAATTAAAAAAAAAATAATAAAGGATGTTCAATAAATAAGGATGATAACAACAGTGAAACTGAACTGAAATTGGGCAAAACAGCATCTCATAGCATGGAGTTCTGTTACATTTTGTAATTCAATATTCACTGATATTTTTCTCTGCCTGAAACATGTGTGCTAGTTCTATTTATATAAGGAAATAGTGACATCCTGTGTGTAGCTAGACTAATTGCCTCTGTAATTAACCTATTTGAGAAGGAAGTTACATAGAAATAAAATATCAGTGAGTACTGAAAGAGGCAATTTTGTCTTCAAGCAAATCTCTTAACTTTACCAAGGGGCGTGAATAAAGAAAAAAGATCGTCCTCTTCCTTTCTTGTTTTTTCACTGTATCCCTCTGTCCATCTGTCGCTTCCATTCTTTTTTCCCTTTCTTCCTTTTCTTGTCCCTGTATGATTCCACCAGTCCTCTCCATTTTTATTTCCCTACTGCCTTCATTTCCCTTATTATAAAAGATCTAGTTTTGTATAAGTAAGTGGATAGTCTATTTTTAAGCTATAAATGGGTTATTCAATGGGTTATTTTGGTGTCTTTTTTGATCAAGGGTAGAGATGCACAGGGCCATGTTGATGTCTTTGAGAACAAGAAAGAGAAATCTTCCTTTCCTTATTGCTTGATAAAATATATATTAACTAAATTTAGAGAAGGGCAAGGGAGCTTGGGAAAGGCAGGGTTTCTCTTAATCTCTTAAAATCAGCAGAATTTTGTTGGGAATCAACGTTTTGATAGACAGTGCAGTTTTGGGGTCAGAATGACATCTCACCCCAAACATATGGCTAAGGGGGGCAAACAGTTTATTTCCTCTGAACACATTTCCTAAAAGTGCCCCTTTTCAATATTTTAAAAGGTAATTTGTTGCCAAGACTTCTGAGAAAACTGAGAGAAATTAGTCAAAAGTGTCCCACCACTTAGCCTGGACTTTACCTACCGAGTGACAGCCAGGCCTGCCTCTCAGGGCCTTGCCCAGCCCCAGCCACACACACTGCTCTCCATCTTATAAACAAAGTGGCATTTTGAATCAGATGGCTTGCTTAAGACTTTTTTCCATGTGATAACAGATATTATGATTGATACCTTTTTTGTGTCAAGTAACTAAGCTTGTGTTTTGCATGCTATACAGACTTGAAAGAGCTTAATTTAAAGTTAGACCACTAGTAAGAAGAATTTGCTTGTGAAATATTTAAGAATGTTAAAACAAAGTAAACAATGACTGCTTAAAGTAATGACTGTTGGGCATGGAATAGTTGGAAGGGAAATGACTTAAGGTTTCACCACACTGGACTTGGATTTTTCAACTTTAAGGATTACCTTTCCATGCCTCAGTTTTTTTATCTCTTTTGTCAAGATAAAAATTCTCTTTTATACAATGATTTTGTGACTTTAGTGAAGAAACACTTTTTAACACCATGCCAAATATTTATAAATAAATGCTTAAACGATAGCTAATATTATTTCAGGTAATATTTGGTAAAACAAAATCATTTGAAGACTAATTTGTTTATTGCAAATGAATTTATTTATTAATCTCACTTCACTGAGTTATTGTTCAAATGTATTTCCTTAATGACCTATCATTCTATTTATTGTTTTATAACCTCTTCTGTAGTAACCTGTCATTCCCATTGATAATGTATGTTAGTTATAACTAGATTATCGTTCTTAGATCATAGCTCAAGGAGGTTTTTGGACAGTTTAGAATGTGTTCCTTAGAAAGTGTGAAGTCAAAGAGGAGACAGTGCAGTCAGTTTTCCTGAGTGCACCTTTCTGCCGCATGATCACTAATAACTACCAGAGTACAAAAGAGGCTCTTTGTGGGACAAAGAAGGTCTCATCGCTACAGATAGGTTGCTTGGTCATGGAGATGTTGTGACAATGGTGCAAATTAAACATGGCATCTGTAACCATTGGGATGTCTAGCAGTTTCACGCAAATCCCCATCTCTTTCATTGCTGATCATCAGTGAAATAGGGAAATATATGAATAAGAAACTAAGAAAACCATCTTCGGGAAATTCAGATTCTGATATTAGTGTCATTAAGATAATTTACTCATCTGTTGAACAAATATTTACTATTTATTGAGTGCACGTTACTTGCCATCCTCCTGTCAGTCTTAAATTTGTCTCTGTGAACAAAGTGGACAAGGCACAAGACCTCACAGATTTTCTGGCCTGAGAGCGTAGTAACACACATAATGTAAAACAAGTCATTACAAGCATGTCAGTCATAATACAAGATGTTTTTTCATCTTTTAGTTCAACCAAGTTGTGAATCCCCAACTGTGAGTGGTGCACATAGGAGTGTTCCTTCCTCCTGTGAACTTCCATGGCATTTTTCTTTGCCCCATTTGGAACTACCTTCTCCCTTGTGTTCTAGTTTCCGTGGCTATGGCTTCTATTCTAGAGGGAAGCTCCTTAGGCAAGGGCTACACGTGGGTATCTGTTTATCATCTTTCAGAGGACATCCAACTTGTGCACTGCATGCAGCAGACCCTAAATAAATGCTGCTGAGGGAAGGAAGCAAAGAGAAAAATCCCAGTGGCGTACTTCCTTATCGTTTCTCCTTTATATGTTAATGGTACTCAGAGGAAGATAAATAATGATTTAAAGTCATTCTCCTTTTTTGTTTCTGTCAAAATCCAATCCAGAACATTCTGCTTGGGAAGAAGTTTATTATTTGTAAGACTTTCAGTGTTCTGTACAGAAGTCTGAATTTATTTGCCACATGGAAGACACCTCTGTTATTTGTGGTCTGGCACATTGTAGGGTGTATGAGCAGTTTTGTTGTTTCTGTCCATCCCTGGAACTCTCAAGAGACTCAATATTTGGATTAGTTAATACCTAGTTGTAAAACATCAAAACTCTTCACTGGTGATGAGAGAGACGCATTTAACTAGTGGTTTTGGTGCGTTTTTCCAAGTTCAAGTTGAGCACTTAAAAATCCTTTAAAAATAAAACTGAAATCTGACAGCTCTTAAGGAATAGGGAAATGATCAACTCTTATACAGAAATCCATTACTTAAGAAAATTCAGCATTAAAAATGATCAAGGATGGATTTCCGCAAGAGGAATGAAGCCTTTGCGTGTTCTTCTGGAAGGTTCTGTGCTGCACTGAGATTGAGAGACCTGAGCTTGGTGTTGCTTGCCAGCTGGGGTGTAATTTAGTGAGCTGACAGGAGGAGTGAAGTATCTCCTCAATATCTGTGTTTGGCAGAAGAGATGAATGCATACATCAGGAAACAATGTTTAAGTGTTTTATTTCCTTATTTCAGCCTGTCAAGCTGTCAGTATGGTTAATGGCCACCAAGAGAGAAAAAGAGAGAGAGGGAGGAGGAGGAACTGAGAGAAACAAAGGTGCCGTGGAATCAGAAGAGAAAGGAAAGCGTTTGCATGCTTCTTTGGCATGAGGGTCAGTCAGACAAAGATCATTCACCATATTTATCTCACTACTAAAGCCAGATGTGTAGTTTCCTGTCCACGGTCTCTGCCCTGTTCCTTTCCAACCTCCGTGATTACTTCACCTACCTTTGATCTCTGTAGTTTCTTGCACTGAATTATCAATATTTAAGAGATTATTTTCTGTTTCATTGATAGTATCCAATTTTGCTCAGTTTTCAAGTTATAGTCTTGTTTGTATTGTGTAGAAAGCCTGGTATTGATACTGTTTATACAAAACAGTTCACTCTCATATGTAAAACATCCTTTTAAATTTCAGATTATAGTCTATGAAGAATCAGGGCAGGATTTCGACCTGTTGTGTCTTTCTAAAAAAGCAAACAAACAAAATGCCTAAACTAGATATTTACTCTTAGGGTACAAAACTATTTAATTTCTGGAAGAATCTTAGTATAGCCAAGGAATTTTTTTATTTTAAAAAAGAGAGATGTTTCTATTGGATTTTTTTTGGGGGGGTACTGGAAATAAGTTATTTTTTCCACAGAAATGGGAAAGTTTCTTTTCTTATCATTCACATCTGTGTCAAACTGAATTTTTAATCTTTGAATTCACTCCAGTGATGGATCCTTTTCATAATAAACATGTTTAGTTGCCTTATAAACTGTGAAAGCATTTTCTTAGGGAAAAATTGTTTTTTAAATGTTAATTTAAAAACCTTATAACATGGTCTTAGAAAAAGTAGTCTAGGGTATTACGTATCGAATTCTTAAGTTTTGCCAATCATCAGATCACCCAGAAGGCATTTTAAAATGCAAACTTTTGAGCTCCACTCAGAATGCCTGGAAGAGAACTTCAGGGTCGGGACCCAACTTGTGTGTGAGATCCATGACCCAACCCCTCGCTGAGCCCCGAGGTGATGCAGGCTGTTCGCCTGGCTGCGCGCCATGCTGCCCTGCTCATGCAAACACCCGGTGATGGGCAGAATTCTGGCGGACTTTGACCACTAGCCCCGCTCACTGAGTAAGCTTGGGGCAGATTCAAAGCTTTAAGTTGAGTTATGTGTTTTCAGCTATACATTGCTATGATCTTTCCCAGCTCTAAAATCTTGTGACCATATTATAAGGTTTTAAAAGTTTTAACTTGAAAAAATGACTTAAAATATGTATGTACACACAGTTTTGTATTCATTTTTATTCTTAGTTCTAGTTCACAGAAGTAAGCAAACTATGCAAAGTCACAGAATCTCCCCCTCTCACCTGCAGTTTAAGTGTTCTTGATTGCACCTGTCTTTTCATAGTGTCTATTGTGAAAATGAAAACTTACCACACTGCCCTTCACACCTGCAGTTGCAAAACAGAACTCTTTCCTACCCGCCCAGGCTGATCCTTCATCACTGCTCTGTCTTAACAATAGCAAGGTGATAACACCCCATAACTTGTTGTATTAGCCGGAAACCACTCTCATTTAACTTTGATTCCTAGGTTGATTTGAACCCCAGAAAGATTGGTCATCAGTCAAGCTCTTTTTATCTCTCCCACCATCCATCCTAGTGCCTTCTTTTCTGGATTGTGCAATGTTCTTCTAATTTAGAGTCTTTTTACACCGTCTTTGCCGTCCTATGCTCTAGCAGGTGCTCTTTTCCTGACTTTAGCGGATGATCTTTGTCTGACTGACCCTCATGCCAAAGAAGCATGCAAACACTTTCCTTTCTCTTCTGATTCCACGGCACCTTTGTTTCTCTCAGTTCCTCCTCCTTCCTGAGTGTTCTTTTCCTTTTATCTAGAAAGTATTTCACCTCAATTCATCCTTTATAGAGCAACTGAAATGACATATCTTCAGGAGACAGACACAATCTCTGATGCCCCACCTGTGCATGAGTCTACCTGTTAAATGCTTGTGGATAATGTCATGCATTTTCCTCAAGAACGTTTTTCACAGTTCATCATTTTATGTTAGTTCAATGCGTTGGTTAATCTTAATTCCATCTATAAGACTATAAGCTTGGCAAGAGTAGAGACCTTGACTATTTTGTTCATCTAATTCCTTAAATAGTTTATACAGCAGGTTGTCAATGTTTCATTCAAGTTCATTTGGTTGTAAATGTTGATGAGGGGGAAAAGTATTGGCTCTAATGATTGATTAGAATTTGTATGTCCTTCACACATCTATTGGGATTTTTCTGGGTGCTCTGTTTTCCTCTTACATCCCAAAGATATGCTCATGGGTTCATCGGTATCCTGTCCAAGAAAGGGTTCCACTTTGCACGCTGGGCTGCCAGAATAGGCTCCAGCTACCCTTCCCTTGAACTAGAATAAATGAGTTGGAAAATGGTTGAATGAATGAATGAATGAATACAAATGACCATTTAATATCAGAAATGCTTTCAGTCTTTATTTGGTTTGGCGTTGTTTTCATGACCAGAAATGTACTGTTGGAACTTAACTCTTGTCTATATCAATTAGCAGGTGGTCAAATTGGTTTCATCATAGTTGTTTCTGTTAAAGTTTCAGTGAGGACTTAATCTAGTATACAGTAGGATCCTAAGACATATTTGTTGAGTAAAATGAGAAAAGTATTGATGGAGAAAAAACAAACAAACATGCTCACTTCTGTAGGCACCCCTCCCCACCTTCACATCTACAACTTCTAGTCCTGTTAGTATATGAACATTACCAACCTCTAGACAATATTCCTTTCCTTAGTGAGGAATGGCAGTCCCTCCGCCTGCCCCTATTTCTCATTCTAGGTTCCAGCGACTTCCAAACACTTCACTTCAACGTTTTTCTGTGCTCCTCTGAGGTCAAAGAGTGAAAAAGCAATCGTTCTAGGCTTATTGAAACGCTCTTGAGACAAGATCTAAAATTGTACATGATTCAAAGCAGGAAATACAGGCAAAGGAGAAACTTGTCAATGTTACTTTACAGGAAATGATGACTCCATTTTCTGGATTCCCCTGTTTGTTCAAATATAGGGTTGAAAAATGAGGAGTCAAGGACAGACTGGGGACACCTGGTGGGGAGGGGAGAGGGAGGGTTGAGGGAAGATGGGAACACGAGGGACTGAGGTGATGGTGCACTGGTGAGATGGTGATGGGGAATACATGGGGATTACAATTAATGGCAAATATATGTACATTTTAAAATATTTTAATAAAAAACAAACAAACAAACAAAAAAATATAGGGTTGCTCCATAAAGATACACAAATCTCATCTCTGCCCTGGTAAATCGAATGTCTTATTTCTGTCTTGATATAAGATATGACATAAGTTATTGACAAGAAGGGTATCTTTTAGAGATGGGGAAGATTTAAGATAGAATGTTTAGTTAAAGCAGCATAATAATAATTGTCCTTTAAGGATACTGCGTTCTCTGTAAAATGGAATGATCTGGGAGACTGGTGGTCCTTCTAGGCCCCTTATGCTGCTTCCCTCTATGGGATGTGTTTCTCACCCTGGGTGCATGAGAAACTCACTAGGCCTTACGCTCAACACATTCAGGAACCATATCCCCAATGATTCCTGTCCAAAGCCTCACACCTGTCCATGAAGCCTGGGCAGGTTTCCTCCACGGTCAGTCATTCAGAGGCCATTCTCCAATATTGGCCAAGGCTGGTCAATGGGCAGCTGTTTGAAAAGGGTGGTCACAGAAAAGGGTTGCCTCCAATTTCTCTTTGTTTTGGGATCACAAGTGTTTAGCAGGTGCTTTAGGAAGGAGATATATAGGGAAAAAAAAAAAAAAGGACAGGGCATAGGGCCACAGAGCATCAAGGATCAGTTAAGTTCCTGCTTGATTCCATGGGAGAATGAACTGATACGTGTCTGAGTAAAATAACTTTTGAAAAGGGAAGTCAGCTAGAAAAACCAGAAACTTGAAATACAACCTTGATTTTTACAGCGTAACTGTGCCATCGAGTCAGTGCCAGCTGTGGCTATTAGGGCCTCGTTCCAGAGAGAAAGCCCGTGGTGTCATGCCATAGACCCATGGAAGCAAGCTCAGGCGATTCTTCACATATTTTAGAGAGAATTTGTGGTTAATTTCATTTCTCACCATATAGTGAATAGATAGTATTTCCCCTGAAGTTACAGTATTTCCAATAGTGAAGTAGAGAGGACATTTTGTTTCTATTATTGAGAGGAAGGGTTACCATAACTAAGAATTAATGACAGTTGGAATTCACTATACCAAACAAACAAAATCTCAGTGATACTACTGGAGGAAATCAGAAGGGAGGAGAAGAAAATGTGGGGCTTTTTAGCTGTAAAATGATTAAACAGTTTCATTCAGGAGGAAGCTCTTTCCCCTGAAGCCAACTGCTTTCTCTTTCACAGTACTTTCTGATTCTTTTTTGCCAAGTCGAAAGAGCTGTAATTTTAATGTAACTATTATATTTCAGACATTAATGACCCGGATCACCAAAAATAACCATGGTAACAGGTGAGAAATCAAAGATAGTTAATTTAATTGCCACAGAAAGAAAATAAGTGCAAATAATCTGTAATTCTTCATTCCCCCATATGTACGTGTTATTTTCTTACTACATTAATTACCCAATAGTTAGACAGAAATTATCTAGTTGTTGCTCTGTGACTCCCCGTTGCATTCACGTAATGGTTTTCACTCTAATAACTAATCATTATCATTTCTTACCTCAGCAGTTTAGGCTGCTGTGAACTGGGTAACATGTTCATTCAGTTGACATTAGCAATTTTTAATAACAATAAAAATGATGCTTTAAATATAGTGGAAAGGAATTAAGCAGTTCTTTCAACCTAGTTACCTAAAGGCCCCTCTAATTCACTGCCTCTCTGCAAACTGCTAATGATCGGAACTACTTCCTACACAGAAAGATTTCAAAATTTTTCTCAAGTTCTTACCTCTTTTTTTAGGAGTTGCTGAATCCTCCCACATAACCCTGCTTAGAAGTAAGGAACAAGTTGTAGACACCTAATTAGGGACATATTTTGAATCACTGCAAAGGATATTGAATATTTTGTGTGTCTATTATGTGTCCGATCTTTGACACAGTGGTGACTAAAACAAGGGCGTGGAGGTCAGAGGTCCAGAGGTACATGGTTAATAAGCCACTTTCTATAGTGTTTATTTCATTTAGTCCTTATACTATAAAAGAGGAGAGATAGATGATTTTTATATTTCATGACTGTGTGAAAGGATCTTATGGCATAACAGTGTAGCGGATAATGAATTATATAATTAAAAACATACATATCTGCCATTGAATGAATGCTTTCTATGTCCCAGATATGTTCATTTAATACTTACCCAAACACCTACCCCTCCCTGTGAGGGACACAGGACAAAATGAAGGTCAATAGCTAACCAAAGTTCATTTGGGCAAATAAGTGAGGGAGTCAATCCCAGCTCCAGCTAGACTGTTCAAAGTTCTAAAGTTTCTGCAGAAAGAATAACCAAGAATCTCTTCAGCACTCATAGTCAGTGCTTGTTGAATAGGTTTTTTTTTAACTTTAATTGATTCCTTTCTATATTTTAATTCTAGACTATACCAACACGTTTTTGGAAAGAATTCCTCACAGGTTTTAGATAGAGTTCTTTTTTTTTAAATTTTTTTTAAGATTTATTTATTTATGCATACAAGAGCTGGGGTACAGGTCAGAGTCGCAGGAGGTGAGAGGATTCACCAGACAGTGGGGAGCAGAACAGGCAGACTGACTGAAACATACTGCTGAGGGCAGCAGCGGGCGAGGCAGAAGAGGTCTGCTACGCCATGTGGGTCCCCTCCCTGGCCAGCAGCAGGGATCGAACTCATGCTTGCAGTGGCTGTGGTTTGCTTCATAGTGCGTCACTTAACCCACTGCATCACCGGGGAGGCCCTAGATAGAGTTCTTAATCTCCTGGGGCAATCCTATATCAAAAGTTGTATCAGTAAGAATTGTTTTAAATGAATACAGGTAGATATGTGCTAAAAAGAAAATATAGAACCAACTTGCACCTGTTAGGATAACTACTAGTATAAAAAAAACAAAACACAGAACATAAGTGTTCACAGAGGTGTGGGAAAATTGGAGCTCTTGTGGTAAAATGGTATAGCCACTAAGGAACACTGTAGGGGTGTTCCTCATTTACCATGTAATTTAGTAATTTCTCTTTTGTGTCTTTATCCAGAAGAATTGAAAGCAGGGTTTTGGAGAGACATTTGTACACCCATGTTCATAACAGCATCATTGGCAACAACCTGTTGGTAGAATCAACTCAAATAGCCATTGATGAAAAAATGGTGAAACAAAATGTGGTATATACATCAATAGATTCTTATGAGCTTTGAAAAATAAGGGCATTTTAGCTCTGCTATTAAATGGACAAAATTTGAGACCATTATGTTGAATGAAATAAGAAAGTCACAGAAAGGAAAATACTTTATAATTCTGCTTATTGGAGGTCCCTGTAGTAGTTAAAAAATCATTGAGAAAAAAAGTAGAATGGTGGTTGCCAGGGGTTAGAGCAAGGATCGACAGCTGAGTTGTTGGGTAGGTGCAGAGTTTGGCTTGTGCCAAAAGAGTTATGGATTGCTTGTACGAGAGTGTGCATGTATTGAATGTTACTTAGCTGTGTATTTAAAAATGAATAAGATGGTAAACCTTATGCTACATTCCCACTATCACATTAATCAAATTTTAAAAAAGATTTATGGAAGCTTATATGACTGAGAAAATCTAGGTGGACGGGAGATCTCATTAGGTCAGTTGTTCAGCAAAGATGTACTCCAGACATGCCCAATGGCGTGGGACCCGCTCTGCCCAACAGTGAGGAGAGGGCAAACCAGGCAGAGGGATCCACAAATAGAAGTCTCTCTATTAAAAAAGAGCTAGGCCATGTGAATGAAAAGGAAGTCAATGTAATGGCGACATGGTGGCAGTTGATAAATCTGGAGAGATCATAGAGTGTTTGGTCACAGAGGGGCCAGAGTTATGGAAGGATTTTGAAATGGGTTACCTTTGTTATGTTTTACATTTATTTCCAAGGGATCTTTGGCCATGGGAGATCATACACCTTACAGTATCTGGTTTGTTTCAAAAATAGTAATTTTGTGAATGCCACAATTCAAGCATTTCTTACCATACAATTTAAAGAAAATAGAAGTGTCCATGACTTAGCTATTGTAACTAGTACTGCAGTATACATCAGAGGGCAGGTTTCCTTTCAAATTAGTGTTTTTGTGTCCTGAGGGTAGATTCCCAGGAGTGGATCTGCTGGGTCATATGGTAGCTCCTTTACAGTAATTTGAGAGACTACACTGAGAGGAGATAGCAAACTGTACAAAAATGAATAATGATTTAAATATATGTGTGTGTATATATATGTATAAGTAGAAGTGTCAACTTAGTGAGGCTTTATTTTTATTTATTAACTATATTATTCCTGAAATAATTACAACATGAAATAATTTCCCCTTATATTTATGTACTGTGCATTAATTTTCTACTTGAAAGTATTTTCAGGTACCTCTTGAAGTTTTCTGGGGCTAGTTCAGTTCAGTCATCCTAAGTACAACAATTTCAGAGATTGTGGGGTCTCTAGTTTGCTCAATTAGTTCTGCCAGCTTTACTGAACACTAGATAGCATTGTACTTAGCAGCGTCAATTCATGCCAAATAGCTTAGGACTGTAGTCACATCCAAGAGTTGTTAAACACAGAATTTAAAAGTTTGTAAAATTCGCAGCTGTCATAATTTAAATACATTTTCTTAAGTATATTCCAAAAAGCAACAGTTACTAAAATTCAAACATGTGTTTATTACTAAAATACCCCCTTACACATTGATTTTATTTGTTGGAAACACCATTCCTTAGCCTATTCATAATCCCAAAAATGATTTATATCTACTTTAATAGATTAATACATTTATGCTCCATTCTGCATCATATATATTATTTCTGTTTCAAACATGTCTGGAAGTGTTATTCTACTTTGTTACATAGTTCTCTACTGTTCAAGGATCAAACTGGCACAGCAGACCTGTAAGTGTTCATCTGATCTTTCCTATCACATCTCACCTGATATTTGTCCCAGATTATCAACAAAGTGGAAGGATTCTGGGAAAATTTCCCTAAATGCATTCTTGATGTCATTCCTCTGCATTTTGATTGAGGTAAATGCATCTGGAAGATTAGGAGAGTGACTTTGAAGAAAAGCAGGAATGGATTTATAACAGGATGACATGTCTGTTGAAACTTAAAGCTGAAGTGTGTTTGGAGCAATCAAACACTGAGACAGGATAATGTGAATGACTGGTGACACACAATCAGCAGGACACCTCTCCAGACTGCCTGGCTTGCACTGCACGTGCAACAGGAGGGTGGAAGGAACATGTGAGTGTGAAAAGTAAATAAGTGTGCAGTTATGTGACGAAACAACCAATTAATCCCGTAGTACCCATAGGACTGTACGTCCATCTTTGTGATGATTCTTTTAATATCTTCAGTTAAGTAGGAATAAACTTCATTGTGTATCCATGTACAATTTAAGTAGCTGAAAAGAAGTAATGGAGGTGAAAACAGGGAATGTTTTACAGTACTTTTAGATCTAGGATGAATGGCTAAGTGCAGTAATCACATCATTCTTTTTGTACTCTATTTTGGACTATCAATCTTCGGAGTCTCATTATTAAAACTAGTTTTAGTAGTAATTCATATCCTCAATAGCAAGTAAAGGGACGAGAAGCCCATTCCTGTCTCCATGAGACCTGTCACGGTTCAGAAGGTCCACTTGAAACATGAAACAGTGGCGTGAGAAGGCACTTTTGGAGGCTGGGTAGCGGGGAAAACAGTCCAGTACAAGGGGCTGGGTGGGCTGGTGTGCCTTGAGCAGCTTCGGAATGTGAGCTAGGCCTTGGTGTGTGTGTCGGCAGCGGTAGGCCTGGAAGATCTTGTTTCCTCAAGTCTTAGAAAGTGGAAGTTGTGTGAGCTTTTATAATTTATGATAAAATACCTATGAATTTTACATTCTGCCCTATGATAGAGCAGTGTTCATGCTAAAACAAGATAATGTGTACCTTATATTCAAATGATATAATTTTGTTTTCCAAATATGATAGACCAGGAAGTTATGGTCTGTTCCACGCAGGACGGTCTCTTGCCCCATCACAGGACCACACAGCCCTAGGAGTATGACCGCCACTAGGTTCTAAGAAGCGGGACAATCCAGGATCACAGTGCCCTGAAACAGAAGAGACTTTCCTTGGCCATTAGCATGCAATCAGCCTGAGTAAATAACACTTTCTTTAATCATTAAAAGACTCTCCTGCCATATGGTATGTGTACACATTCTTTTGTACGAGCTTGATGGGCTTTATAAGCAGCCCAGGTTTCCTTTTCGTAAGTATGACTGGGACCCAGATGGTTCCATTTGCTGATAAGGGTACATTTTCACTAATACGCTGTGTGATTGGGTACAAAATCAACATCCTCTGAGTTTTGCTTTTTAAAGCACAATCCTTTGTTTTGTATTTCCGCCTGAAGCCTTTTTGACCTTTCTCAAAAATATTTTTCAGTTATTCACAGCACATTGGTGTGCTCTAAAAAAAGACCACCCAAGCACATCCCTTTAATTGGCAGATTCCACTTAGAATGAGAGAAGGAAGGAGCCTTTAACAGTTGAGAACTGTGGAGTCATTTGAATGTCTGAAAAAGGTCAAGACTCTTTTGTCAGCTCACAGAGGTGTCTCTCAGCTTGTGTCACCCTGTGGACAGGTGGCCTGCCTGTGTGTCCAGTTCGGAGACTTGACTCAGCGCCATTCACAGGGAGCAGCTCTTGGGAGTGTCGGAACTGCACCCCCATATCGCCCCACGTGTTTCAAATACCAAATCACAAGCTGTCCAGAAGACACTGAGAGCATGCCATGGGGAGGGATTTTTAAGGCTCCAATGTGTTTTGGTGATTTTCATTTCTTCAATGAGCATGACAACTTCTTGTCAAGTTTTTGCATTCTTAAGTTCTCCAAAGTTACACTGTAGGACTGAACTCCTTTTGCCAACAATTACCAAGTTAACAGTTTATAAAACCTGTAGTTGGCTTCCTGTAGTTGCTACCCCCACCTACGCCAAATACTTCCCTGTCTTGCTGCCTCTTTCTAGATCCCTTCCCTCAAAACAGTCTCTCCAGCTTCTTACCTGTGACTTAAGCAGAAGAGCTTGCCTTTTTGGCAGGAACAGTCACTCAGTTATTTGTCTAGTAAATATTTGTTGAGTTCTGCTGTGTGCCCATACTGCCCATAGAATTGGGGTTCTAAATGTGAATATATTCAGGGGATGTTGACCAAGTGTGAATTTGAGGGCCGATTGAAGGCACAGACTGAGTTGAAATGAGTTTATTTTGCCTAGAGGGAAGTGTAAGTAAGAGGAATGGATGGAGCTAGAAAATCAGGTGCAGTCAGATAAGCAAGGCTTTTCATTTACCACTTAGTACTTTTTCCTGATTACTATGTGAATTATTTAAAATACTAATGAAATGAATGATAGTCAGCTTTACTATTTCAGTAGACTACTCCGGTTGCATTATGGGGTTGAATGGAAGGGTAGAAAACTGAAGGTCAAGGAGGTCAGTTAGAAACCCGTGAAACAAGAAGGGATGAGTTTCTAAATTAATATGGTGGCAGGAGTATGTAGGAGGATGTGTAGGAAATATTAGGGAATTTCTATAAGTCTTAGCAAACAACTTAATGGGAAATAAAATGGGAGGTCCTAGGATTATGTTGAAATCTCTGACCATGGTAACAAGGAGGATCATAATAGCAAACAAAATAACACATTTGATGGAATGATATTGTCTGTTTATTTGGGGGCAAGAGTACATTCGTGGTGCAGGCAGGACATGCAAGTGGAGGTATTTAGTGAAAAATAGTTATATAATAGGTCTGGAGCCCAGAAGAAAGATCTAGTTGGAGGTTCAATTTTCTAAGATATTGATGATTGAAGAGTTTGGATGAGTCACTGAGTGTGTACATGAGTTTAAAAAAAAAAAAAGAAGAAAAGCAAGAATAGAGACCTAAAAACATGACATTTTAGATATGTTAAGGGTGTAAGATGAATCTAATCTGAAGACTGATGTATAAACTGGTGACTACGGTTGCAAACACTGTGTTGTATAATTGACATTTGCTAAGAAATCAGAGCTTAAATGTTCTCACCAAACTAATATTAAAACTAATGGATCTGTTAATTAACTCATTGGGGAGGATCTTTTTATAATGTTTGCATGTACTTTGTCATGTTGAACACTTTCTATATCTTAGAATTTCATTAGTCAGTTATACCTCAATAAAGCTGAAAAATAGCAATAAATATATAAACATAGCGAGAAGAAATTTTAAAAGTATGAATCAAACACAGGCTGATCTGAGAACTTAGTCACCATGTTTGATGTTGTTTATAATTGAGATTTCCCACAAGTTTTTTTTTCCCATAAATTACTAAAAATATGAACCCTAGAGAAAATATGTGGTAGTAAGTTAGGACTGTTTTTAAAATAACTTTGGATGGGCAGCAACCTGGAAAACAGTGCCCATGTCAGGGTTCTGTGGAGGGAATTTAACCCAGGGGATTAGTTCACATGGATGTTTTCAATAGCAGGAGGCAACTGATCCCTGTGGAACTGGAGGAACCAAGAGGGAGGAGGTGTTGTGACCAGAACTCAGAAGCCTCCACTAGCCAGTGTGCACTGTGTGCTGTATAGGGGCTGTTCCTGGGCATTAGTCCCTCCCGAAGGCCATTCTGGTGTTGGTAAGAGATGCTTCCTTGAGCATCTATACTATATTTTGCCAGTTCCACTTACTGGAAGAATGTGATTTTTTAAAAATGAGTTAGCAGTGGAACTGGAGAAATGTATGATGGATTTAATTCCCTATGATACAGAGCACTGCAGAGTGAGGTCTGGTCTATGAGCAAACAGATAATTGATAGGCAAACCTGTCAATGCTTATTGAGATAAATATAGTGATACTAAAAGTAGAGAATTAATACAACATGATGTTGGATTTCTTGTTTTCATTTATTAATCAGGTGCTTTTCTTCCCACTCATCAAATTAAAACCATTGCAAGGAGATTATGAATCTTTTAAATTCCCTTACAGCATAAGAAATTTTATGATGTCACATGTCCACACCATTTTCCCCAGATTAGTAAAGTCTAAGAACCAAAAGATACAAAACCGGAAATGTCATGGCTCAAATGTCTGCTAGAGCTAGAACCAGAGTTCACTGCATTTTACTCACTGGACCCGTGTTTTTTTTTTTTAATGTAAATTTTTTAAAATTTACATATATTTGACATCAATTGTAATCCCCATGTATTCCCCATCACCGTAACACCAGTGCACCATCACCTCAGTCCCCTGTGCTCCTGTCTGCCCTCCACTCTTCCCCTCTTCCCTCCTCACCAAGTGTCCCCAGTTTGTCTTTGTCTTTTCATTTTTGGTTTTTGTTTCTTTATTGTTGTTATTATTATTATTATTGTTCTTATTCCTTTCCTTGATCCTTATTTTGTTCCCTTATATTCCTCCTAGGGGAGGAACCATCCAGTATTTTTCTTTTGCCTTCTGACTTACTTCGCTGAGCATAATCCTATGTTCCTATGAATGCATCTAGTTTTTCATTTTTTATTGCTGAATAGTATTCCACCATGTATATGTACCACAGCTTCCTGATTCAGTCATCTGTTTTTGGGCATTTAGGTTGTTTCCAGGTCTTCCCTATTGTAAAGAGTGCTGCTATAAACATAGGGGTTCAGGTATTCTTTTGAATCAGCGTTTTTGTGTCTTTTGGGTATATTCCTAGGAGTGGGATTGCTGGGTCCTATGGAAGTTCCATTCTTAGTAGACTGAGGAACCGCCATACTGCTTTCCAT
>JAGFMF010011760.1:8702529-8946535 GCA_019455555.1 Galemys pyrenaicus | reverse complement strand
ATTTCTGCTTTGATTTTTATTATTTCCTTTCTTCTACTGGCTTTTGGGTTTTCCTGTTGTTCTTTTTCCAGTTCTTTTAGGTGTGAGATTAGGTTGTTTATTTGTGTTCTTTCCTTTTTCTTAATGTGTGCCTGTATTGCCATATATTTTCCTTTTATAACTGCTTTTGCCATGTCCCAGATATTCTGTAGAGTTGTATCCTCATTATCATTCATCTCAAGGAATTTTTTAGTTTCTTCTTTGATCTCCTCCTTGGTCCAATGGTCTTCCAGTAGTGCCGGTTTCAATCTCCATGTGTTGGAGGGGTTCCTTGTTTCCTTTTTGTGGTGAATTTCTAGCTTGATGGCTTTGTGTGGACCCGTGTTTTTGCTGAGTCTTCTTCTCAGATTCAGCTGTCTCTGTGGGGATGTCACTTCTTAAAAATGAACTCATAAGAAAAGCCTCTGACAATTAGGCTTCCCTTGCTGGGCTTAAACTAAGGGAGTGTGTGGTTCTGTATTAAAAAGGTGGGCTCTGGATATAATCTCTTTTTTTAGATAATCAAAGGGCCCTCCTTTTTCAGTGAGACCTTTAAACAGTATCAGCCTTTCCATCAAAAGAGAAAGGCTAAAGAGTGTCCAACTCAGTGGAACTTAACAGAAAATCCATTGGTGACCAATGAAGCAGAAAGGATGTGCTCAGATCGCTGGGTGGGACACTCAGTAGTATTGATCAGATGAGCCCATGGGTGTCCTCTGGCTCATGCAGTCAGATGCTTGTTCTCCAGCTTTGCTACCAGGTATTGTAAGGGCAATATCTACCAGTTTTAGTAGGAAACCAATGCATCTGTTGGTGGGTTGACAAGTTTTAAGCTGGTCCCTGGCTTAGATTTTAATTCCTTGATTTGTGAATTGGATGCCGGTGCCCTCCTTTGTTAAGAGCATTTAGTTTATATGGCTTAAACCAATATCAGGTCTAAGATGATTTTATAATAAAACTACCTTTCAAACTGCCTTTCAAAGCCATGATTTCAGTAATGAGTTTGAAGTGACTTATATAATGATTTAAAAACAAACAGAAAAAGGGTCCTCCCTGGTGGCACAAGGGGTTAAGCACCACACTATGTAGCATCGCAGCCCCAGCCACTGCAGCCTGAACTAGATCCTCGACCAGGGAGGGGACCCACATGGTGCAGCAGACCTCTCCTGCCTCGCCCGCTGCTCCCCTCAGCAGTGGATTTCAGTCAATCTGCCTATTCTGTTCACTCTGTCTCTGGTGAATACTCTTACCCCACCCCTGCACCTCTGGCCTGTACCACATTTTTAAATGCATAAATAAATCTTAAAATAATTAAAACAAATAGAAAAACCCTCATGTGCTGTCTTAGACTAGGTTCCTTAGAGAAAGGGTCTCAGGAGCTTCTGTAAGGGAGGAGGTCAGCAGGTCAGACAGGTGGGTGAAGACCTGCAAGACTAGCCCCTTGTCATTAATGCCGTCAAGCCAGCAGAGCCGCAGTAACAGTCACCTGGCGCTTACACCCAGACATCGGGTATTGGTTACTGCTAGTTTGGGGAAGGCAGTTCTCTCAGTGGAGGGAAACTTCCTTTTTCTAGAAGTGACTTGATTGTGAGCTGTCTGTTACCAACTCTCTGCACAGCCTGGGAGACGAGCGTCTGGATCCTGAAGGTGGACCTTGCTGACTCCACAGCATACCTGCATCCAGTTACTGCCTTGTCCTGCGTCCACACGACTCACCCTCCTCTGCAATCCCAGCCTGTCTTATCAGCATCTCTTGGTTTTACGGTCACAGCTGCCCCGTAGCCGTGTCTTTCATGTAATCATTTTGTTGTTGTTGTTGTGTTTTCTTCAGTTTGTCCAGTGGCTTTTGGAAAATGCAAATCTGATTCAGCTTCCTCTAAGCTTAAAGTTCCACCCATTTTCCCAACAAGGTCAAAGTTTCCTGCCCTGGCTATCTTTGTGATTACCTATCGTGCTATTTATAATGTTTGCTTTTTGTGTTATAACACCATACCCATCTCAACCTCAGAACCACCTTTGCACACATGGTATCTTCTGCTCTTTCTCTCTCTCTCTCTCTGTCTCTGTCTCTCTGTCTCTGTGTCTCTCTCTCTGTGTCTCTCTCTCTGTGTCTCTCTCTCTCTGTGTGTCTCTCTCTCTCTGTCTCTCTCTCTCTCTGTCTCTGTCTCTCTCTCTCCCCCTCCCACCCCCTTCCTCCTCCCTATTATACTCACCCCTCATTAGCTCCTGTGTTACTGTCAGCCCTTTCCTGACTCTTCAGATAGGGTCATGTTCTTCTCAAGCGTCTGTTAATCGCTCACTGCCTGACTTCCTCTTCTTTCTCTCAATAGCTGTGTGTCTGTGTGCATTTGTAGGTGTGTGTGTGAGAGACAGACACAGAAAGACAGAGAGATTATTTGTATCATGGCATTTAGGTATGTTAAGGATGGAGTACATCTCAGTCAAGGATCTTTCAGTTAGGTTCAGAGGTATAAAGCCAATGTACTGAATAATGGTGTGAATGTGTTTGAGAACTGCAAACTGGAAAGTGTCTTGTTAAAGAAGTTTCTGAAAGAAAGGTGATTGTTGTTTATATGTGCAAGTGCTAAAAGCCATGTAGAAACTCAGCTTATATTGTTTTTGGAGACTTTACTCTCTTGGAATTTTCTACAAACACTAAGTGGCTAATTATTGCTTGAGCTCTGGTTAAACTTTGGTGATGATTCTCACACCACCTCAATCATTAACTGCAGAGAATATTCCAATCTTAGTTTCTTAAGGCTTCCTTTCAGTAAACATGCAAGGACAGCTTAACTTAAATTTGCCTTTCATGCATTTGATGCATGAACCCACAAAAATCTTACTGTGGTTAATGCAGTCCTTTTTATAAATCTCTATGCTTGGGAAATGCCCCAAGTTTGTATTTGACTGTGAAATATCTGGGCCTCCTCTCCATTCATCACTGTACTTGATTTCTCGATCGTGAGAGGATGGCGTTCACTCCTCATTGTCTATAGTTCTCCACTCTGCTTCTTTGCTCATGTCTTTATATTCTTATTTCTTACGTCTAACAGAAAGGAGAGATTTTGTTTGTTTTCTCAGCAAACTATATTTAGGAAGTAGATAAAGATGGCTTATTTAATGTGTACTTTAGGGAGGTAAGAATTATTAGTGTCTGAGAATTTCCTAATCGCATGAGTACTTTATCCAGTGTACCGTTGCTCCTGAATGAGTCTGCATGCAAAAGCTCCCATTTGTTTTTCTTGCCCTTCTGTAGGTGCCATAAGGGGGAGTACTTCAAGGCTAGGATTCTGTCTTTACTGAACCGGGCCCCCTGATATCGGAACAGTTCTTGGTATAGATTTAAATAACTATCTGACACGCTGAACTTCGACATGAAAAATCATATCCCTGGCCTACCTAGTGGCACAAGGGGTTAAGTCGCAGCACTATGAATCTCTCCACAGCCAGTAGAGCACAAGTTTGGTCCCCAGCCAAGGACCTGATCCACATGGTGCAGCAGATCTCTCCTGTCTTTCCTGCTTCTCCCCCTTCAGCAGTATATTTTAGTAGATCCACCTATTCTGTTCCCCACTCTATTTCTAGTGAATCCTCTCACCTCCCACACCTCTGGCCTGCACCCCTGTTCTTATATGCATAAATGAATAAAATTTTTTTAAAGATTTATTTATGCATATGAGAACTGGGGAAGAGGCCAGAGGTGTGGGGGGTGAGAGGAATCACCAGAGACAGAATGGGGAACAGAACAGGTGAATCGACCAAGCACACTGCTGAGGGGAGCAGCGGGCGGGGCAGGAGAGTTCTGCTGTGCCATATGGGTCCCCTCCCTGGCCAGGGGCAGGGATCGAACTTGTGCTCCAGTGGCTGTGGTCCGGTTCATAGTGTGTTGCTTAACCCACTGCACCACTGGGGAGGCCCTGAATAAAGAAATACTTTTAAAAATTATATCCCCATATTCTAATTCCAAGCCCAAACTTAGGAAATAGTAATGAATTGCATGTTAGTTCCAAGAAAAATTAATTTTAGGGATATGACAAATGCATACATATGTATATGAGTAATATTCCTAATCTAGCATGGAATCAGCAGCTATTGAAAATACATATGAGAAAATATTTCAGTCCTTAAGTCTTGAAATTACACTGCAAATTTGGCTAGTGAAAGCAGACAGTAAATAGAATCTATAGAGAACATGCCTGGTTGGCACCCATCTTATATGTGGAATGAAGGACAGAGAGAAAATAATGAGGTTTACATACAAGATCACAATTCAGTTTTCCTATGTATTTCCCAGAGTCACTTGCCTGGCCTTCAAAATACTGGCACTTACTGCCCAACTAGAACCTGCCCCTCCAAGTGGATGAGACTCTCACAACTTAATGTAAATTTGGGTCAATATTTTAATTCCTCCAAGGACATATTCCTTACAGCAAAGTAGTTAAAAGGATGGGCTTTGCAGGCGAATTGCCTGGGTTTGAATACCAGTGTCTCACTTACTCTCTAAGTGACCTCAAACAAATAATTTAACCTCTCTCCTCCTTAGTTTCCTTAGTAAAATGGGGATAATAATAGATGTCGGAAGGATTAAGTTATTATATGTAATGTACTTCTAACAGGGCCTAGCACATGCTAACTGTTCAAGAAAGGCTATTATTATGATGTAATAAACTGAAAGTAGAAAATAATGCTTTCTCTTATAGAGATTTTTGGAATCATGTGTGGTGGATAGAGAATGATGTGGAAAGGCAGTAGGGGCTCCCCTTCCCCCACCATCTCTGAAACAGACAATGGCTACAAATGATGCGTATTGTAATGGTTCACATTTCTTGATCCCTAAGAACTTAGAGGTGCTGGAAAAAGAAATTTTCCTTTCATGATGTGAAGGAATCCTTTGCAGTAGCTTATAGAACCTGAATGTGTGAAATGGAGGCAAATGAAATAAGATCTGTTATATTTTTTCAAGTGTGATAATATATATTTTGTATAATGAAATTCTAGACCATTTGGAAATTAAAGAATAAAGGTAAAATTACTTTTTTCTTCAACATCTGGTGAAAATTCACTATTACTGTTTTATTTCCTTTTATCCAGGTTGCTACCTCTTTTACACATTTGGGGTCATAACTGTAAATCTGCTGTTATGTATTGCATTTATCACTTCACTTATTTTGATCAATTTTCTGTTAGGTTAAATGTTCTTACTCATATTTCTCATAAAAATGTGAGACTTTTGATGATTTGTCCTCATGTGATATATTCCAGTTTATATGATGTTCTGTTATTTATTTGACTATTCTCCTGTGGGTAAGTTTCTAGGTTTAAATTGTGTCTATACATAAAACATTGTTTACATCTTTATTTCCTAAAGATAAATCTTTAAAACCTAACTACTAAATGACAGGGCCTGAGCATTGTTTTTCAGGCTTTTGGTACCTTTCCATCAACAGTATAGAATGGTGCCTGTCTCACTGTTCCTTGCCAAGATTTAGTATTTTAATATTGACATTTTTCCAAACATAGGCACTATGAGGTACCCTTATTTTAATTTGACACTTCTTTGATTTTTAGCAGAACTAAATCTTTTTACATGTTTATTTCCATTTGTGCTTCTCAGACTATGAATTTTCTGTTCACTTCCTTTATCTGTTTTTCTCGAGCTATGTTTTTCTGTATGAGTCTAAATTCTTTTAAGCTTTTAATTTTTTTCTTTTTTTAATTATTTTTTTATGGAGGTAACAATGGTTTACAACGTTACGGTTTTTTAAATTATTTTTATTTTTTATTTATTTATGCATACAAGAGCTGGGTACAGGCCAGAGTCGCAGGAGGTGAGAGGATTCACTAGAGACAGAGTAGGGAGAACAGGCAAATCGAGTGAAATACACTGCTGAGGGGAGCAGCGGGAGAGGCAGGAGAGGTCTGCTGTGCCATATGGGTTCCCTCCCTGGCCAGGGATCGAACTCACACTGCTGAGTTGAGCAGTGCTCAACTCACTGTGCCACCGGGGAGGCCCTACAACATTATGTTTTAAGGGTACAGGTTCATGCCTCTTCACATTTATGTGACCACATCCCCACCTCCAACTGAAGCACGCATGATCCCTCACCAAAGTTCATTGGAGCTCCTACCCCTATTTCTTTTCACACCCCTGCCCCCTTAGCTTCAATTCTGTAGTCATATTGTGAGGGTTTATTTTGCTTTAGTTTTTTGTTCCATTGTTTTATATTCTGTATTCCACATATGAGTGAAATCATCTGGTATTTGTCTTTCTCCTTTTGTCTTACTTGCTTAGTACAGTCCTCTCCAGTTTCATCCATACTGTCACAAATGGCAAGAATTCATCTTTTATGTGTGTCTGTGTGTGTGTGTGTGTGTGTAAAGTGTATTTTTCTTAATCCATTTAACTATTGTTGGGATACTTAGTTGTTTCTGTATCTTGGCAGTGTAAATAGTGTTGCAAATAGTATTACAATGAACATAGAACATGTGCATAGCTCTTCAAATCTTCCACGTGGTAGATGGACTACTGGACCGCAGGAGTAGACCAATTTTAAAATTTTGAGAAATCTCAAAATAAATTTCACTGAGTCATAATGTATGATCCTTTTAATGTATTATTGAATTTGGTTTGTATTTGTGTTCATCAAATACAAATGGTCTGTAGTTGTGTGTGTGTGTGTGTAATTTCCTTGTCTTGTTGTAATAGTGATATGGGAATCATAAAATGCATTTGGAAGACTTCCCTCTTCAATTTTTATGTACTATTTTGAGAGAGTAGGTATTGGTTCCTCTTTGAATATTTGATAGGACACTGTAGTACAACCATCTGGTCCTGGGCGCTCTTTTTTTGTGGGAGGGGGGAGACTTGTTTACTATTTCAGATCCCTTGCTTCCTCAGTTAGAATTGGTCTAGTCAAATTTTCCTGAATCAATCTCTGAAGGTTGTATGATTCTCATAAATTGTCCATTTTGTCTATATTATCTTATTTATTGGAATAAAGATGGTTGTAGTACTCTGTATGCACTTCTGTATTTTTTGAGGTATCGGTTGTACCTAATCCTCTTTTTGTGTGTTAGTCAATTTATTAGTGTTTTCTTTCTTTCTTCTTAGTGAGTTTAGCTCAGTAGATTTGTCTATTTTGTTTATATTTCTAAAAAAACCCTCTATTTTATTTGTTTCCAGGTATTTTTTAAGTTTTCCTTTGAATTCCTCATTAACCCTAGTCATTCATTAGCATGCCATTTGCATATTTGAGCTTTTTCCTCTTTTCTTTCTGTGTTTGATTTTAGACTTTTTCTACTGTCTTTTTCATTTTAATTTCACTTGTTTCTACTCTAATTTTTTATTATTTCCTTACTTCCAGTGACTTTTGGTTTCAATTTTTCTTGTTTTCCTAGAGCCTTAAAATGTAAAGTTAGATTATAATTTAATCTCTGCTGTTTCTTAACATAAGCTTGTGTTGCTATAAACTTCCCTCTTAGCATTCCATAGGTTCTGGTAGTTCACGGCTTCATTTTTGTTTCCAGGTATTTTTTAAGTTTTCCTTTGATTTCCTCATTAACTCTATCGTCATTCACTAGCATCTCATTCGCATATTTGACCTTTTTCCTGTTTTCTTCTGTGTTTGATTTTAGTTCCATGTCAGAGAGGATACTTGATATAATTTCCTAAACTGTCCTAAACTTTAAGGGCCAACATGTGTTCTGTATTTGAGAATGTTCAGTGTGCACTTGAGAAGAATGTGCACTTAGTGTCTTTTGGAGTAGAATGCCTTTTAAAAGTCTGTTAAATCACCTGGTCTAATTTCTCATTAGGGCTCTGTTTCTTTGTTGATTTTCTTTTTGGTTGATCTTTCCATTCATGGCAGTAATATATTCTTTGAATTTTCACATAGTTGCTAAATGTATTCAATGAAATTTTTGTTTATGCATTGAAATCTATCAAATCAATCTGACTCTGGTTAGTTCTTTTGTGCTTAAATGTGACTACTTACAAATATTTCTGATTTTCTTTTTAATGATTTCAATTTTTTCAGATTTAATGTTTTCATTTTCTTATTAGTTAATTAGTACAGTATAATTTTTTCAAAATGTGTATACTCCCCAATCCATTCACTAAATTATCTATGTACTAAATTATCATATATATTAGAATTATTTTAGGATTATGCTATTATATTAAATTGATCACATTTTATTCTATTCAATTTATTTGAATGTCATTCTTATAATAGCACTATCATTCATTCATTTGATACAATTCTTAGTAATTCTTATTAGGAACATTTTCCCTTGTTTTTTATTCTCAGTAGATGCGCTTAGACACATTTTGAAATATCCAAAAGCGCCCATTGGGATTATTAAAAGATTATTAATAACAACATCAACAAAATAACAATATTGAAATCTTGTAATCTTACCTTTTACTAATATTTGGACTATACTATTTATACTAGTTTTTTCTTTATACTAGTTTGTTATGCTAATAGTTCTAGTATATAAAAAGTATTGATAGTAATATCTTTATCCTGATAGTAATGACTAATAGTAATACTACTACTAATAACTTTATACTAATAGTTCTTTATACTAATACTGATATTTACTAATTTTACCTTTTTACTAATATTTGTGGTATGATACATCTTGTAGGTATCCCCCTTTTTGTTAGACAATTGGATTAAGGCAGATAATATTATGTTAAGAATTATGTATTTCTATTTTTAATTTAGTAAGATTTTATTTTTGTTTTAACATTGAGATTTATATATATATATATTTTTAAAGATTTTATTTATTTATGCATACAAGTACTGGGGTACAAGCCAGAAGTGTGTGGAGGGTGAGAGGATTCACCACAGAGAGCGGGGAGCAGAACAGGCAGATCAACAGAAGCACACTGCTGAGGGGAGCAGCGGGCACAGCAGGAGAGGTCTGCTATGCCATGTGGGTCCCCTCCCTGGCAGGCAGCAGGGATCAAACTTGTGCTGCAGTGGCTGCGGATTGCTTCATAGTGCGTTGCTTAACCCACTGCGCCACCAGGGAGGCCCTTTTATATATTTTTAAATACCATTCTATTTTCTAGTAAGATAATACTTATGTGTATTTCTTCATTAATGATACACTAATTATAAACTCTTCATGGTTAGTGGATAAATCATTATGATACTTTTGTATTTAATCTGTTTGCATTTAACATGTACTTTTTCTCTCCGTATTCATAGATGTGTTTGGTTTATATGCCACCTCATTGACCAGACATTTCTATTTTGATATTTTTATGTAGTGAGTTTCCTTTAAAAATTTATTCTAGGGCCTCCCCTGGTGGCGCAGTGGGTTAAGCAACACACTACGAAGCAAATCGCAGCCACTGAAGCACGAGTTCGATCCCTGCTGCCGGCCGGGGGGGGACCCATATGGCGTGGCAGACCTCTCCTGCTGTGCCCGCTGCTCCCCTCAGCAGTGTACTTCTGTTGATCTGCCTGTTCTGCTACCCGCTCTCTGTGGTGAATCCTCTCACCCCCCCACACCTCTGGCCTGTGCCCCAGTGCTTGTATGCATAAATAAAATAAATCTTTAAAAAAAAAAAATAAAAAAAAAATAAAAATTTATTCTAGTAGTAGATTCTATTATTTCTTCAGGGTTTTTTCTATGATTTTTTTCTGTTAATTTTATCCAGTTTATTATCATACTAAATTATCGTAATGCAATGAATAAGGTAACTTTCTATATCTTTCTGTCTTTTAAATCTTCATTCTTAGAAAGCTTTAAATAAGTTATTGGTGTAAAAAATACAACTCTAAAGCAATACGTGCTGAGAATCTTTCACAATTTTTAGCCATCGATTTAGATTTTCTTTATATTGGTTGAGTTTTGATCAGTTTTTGTTTCCAAACAATTGATATCTACATTTCTTATTATGTGAATGATAAGACAGTCTATCTGATTTTTACAGTATTATTATGGTAAGCACATGCTCTCTATCTTTTTATCTGTCTCTCAGTTATCTTCCTCCTCCCAACTTCAGCTCTACTAATACTTTTTATATTTTTCCAGCTGTCTACCTTGATTCTGTGTTCTGTTACCATACTTAAATACTATGGGATTTGTCTACAGTTTGATTCCAAAAAATAAAACCATCAAATTTTGTATTATTTGGGTTATTAATACTCTCATTGGAAAACATTTTTGTATATTTCAAATAGTTACTACATTCTTATGCTCAACTACTTGCGCCTATGATAAGTCTTGGTTTTGGAAACTCTCAATCACAAATTCTATTCCAACCAGGTCCACTTTCTCTGGAGACTTCCTGTCCTCTTATTCAAATCCAGGTTGTTTCTTACTATATCCTTCTGTTTAGCTTTCCTACTGGTTCAGATCTTCTGTCTCTTGGTCTCTTGAACTTTATATCTTCTTTCTTGGTTTTTCTCAAATGTTCCCTACATTATTTTTTGGGGGGGTTGGGGGTGGTTGGGGGGGGAATCACCTTCAGTAGCTTTCTAAGTTTCATGCCACTTAAGCTTTACATATCTCAGATAGAAAGTTTCATTATTGCTTCTTTCACTTGATTGGATTTAAGAAGGAAAATCGTTTTCTTGTTTTAAAGATTCATTTATTTATGCATACAAGAGCTGGGGTACATGCCAGAGTTCAGGGGGGAGGTGAGAGGATTCACCAGAGACAGAGGGGAGCATATAGGCAGACAAACACACTGCTGAGGGGAGCACCGGTTGAGGCAGGAGAGGTCTGCTGTGCCATGTGGGCCTCTCCCTGGCCAGAGGCAAGATCGAACTCGTGCTGCAATGGCTGTGGTTTGCTTCATAGTGCATTGCTTAACCCACTGCACCACCAGGGAGGCCCACAGAAAATTGTTTTCTTTCAGAGTTTTGAAGCCATATTCTCTTGGCTTCCAGACTACAATGTTGCTAAAAATCTGGAGCCTGGCTAATTTATGTTCCTTTGAGGGCATGTCTTTCTCCCTCTTTCTTAGTGTTTAGTTTCTTTTTTTTTTTTCTTAATCCTCCATCTTCTGAAATTTGATCTGGATGTTGAAGGTACAGATCTTTTCTAATTCATAAAATTTTCTTGTTGTAGTCTGAGAAATTCCCTGTTATTTTTTCTTCAGTAATATTCTTCCTTTATGTTTTTGGAGATGGTATTAGCCAGATTATAGACTTCGTGTTTTTATCTATATGACCTTTATTTAAAATAATCTGGTTCTTTCTACTTATTCTATATTTTGGGAAATGGTCATATCATTTTTTTTATGACACTTTTATTTATTTTGTTTTTCCAGAAAGTGCTTTTTAATTTCCTGGTTTTTCCTAATATTCTTTTTTTCATAAACTTGTTTTATATGTGACATACACTATTGAGACTATGAGTGGCTTCTATATCAATGATTTGATTTAATCCTTTTTGCTAATAGATTGCAAAAGGACCTTGCTCTTTGTTTGTATATCTTTTGGGTTGTAGTCTTTTCTCAGAAGTTAGGTGATCCATTGCTGCCCATCATGTTTTAAAATGAGCCAATAGAAAAACAATTTCAGAGACTAGTTACAAATGGGGAGCTCCAGTCAGTGCTAAAAATGGCAGTGACTTTCCCACTTGACGTTGAAGACTGTTAAGTCAAATGAAGACTTTGCTCTGAGATGCTGACTTCCATACCAGCTGGCCTAGTTCTTTTTTTGACACTTTTGACTATTTCTTTAGTCAAAATCTTAATTTTTTGTAACAAGGGTTTAATACAAAACTTGGAGAGTCAACCGCTCTATACCAAGTGTGAGTACCTCTTTTTTTCTCTCTCACTTTTTCTTCTCCATGGTACCTAATATCGCCTACACTGGAGCTGGGATAGTGAAATTGGCTCCCTTTTCAGCTACAGCCTTGTATATTTATAGTCTAGCTTATGGCTGCTTCATCAGTCATTGCTCCTCCATCTGGTCTTCATCTTCTAGAAACTTGATGAAATCTCTTGACAACTGATAGTCTTCCTCTCTTTTTCTTCAGTGTTTGACTTTGTAACTTTTTTTAAAAAAACTACTTTTACTCATTTCAGTGGAAGTTTGAGAACCAAGATGAATCTTTTCAAATGACTGTGTTTAGGTCACTATCACATTCTGCAGACATGTGCGTTTATTTTCCCATTCATTTATTCAAAACCTGCGCTAGTCATGTCTGTCATGTGCCAAACTCTTTCCAAAGATAGTCTTTACCTGAACTGTCAAAAACCCCTGCCCCACTGAAGTCTCTGTTTGAATAGGCCTGTGCAGATACAGAATTAGGGAGCTTGCTCTTAGACAAAATGTCACGGCCATTCTGTTATTAAAAGCAGTAAAGGAGACTGTTTTGTGACTGGGCTCCAAATGGGCATCCTGGGCATGTTCTACTTATGTTCTCTCTCCATCTTGGAAAGCAGCATTTATTCTGCCCAAGGCCCAGGTCCTGCTGATAGGTAGGCACGTTCCACCCTTCTTCCTTTGGTCTAGGACTTTTACATAACACGTATCTCTTGTGGAAATGGTTAATCGTTGAATTTGTTTCCCCGATCTACCTCAATATTCCTCTTCTGATGGGGGAATTTAAGTACTCATTTTTTGTAGTCATCGATCTGTTAATCTTGCTTGTCACAACTTCCTCTAGATTTACGTTTTCTGTTTTTTATATCTTTCTTTTGCTTGCTTTCTTTTTTTGTCCTTGGTAACACAGAGTAAATTTATTTTATGTTTTCTTCAGTGACGTGGGATCTATAATCTTCTTTATGATTCTATTAGTGGTTACTGCTAGGTTTTTAAATACTTATGTGAAACAACATTTTCTCTTGTGTTAAAAATTAAGAACATTCCACCAATGTTTGAATTCTACTTTTATAAGATGAATCATTTGCTCATTTTCTACTCCCTGACCTACTTCTAAACCTTTGTAAGTATAAAACCAGATGCCATCATCATTTTAGTCAGGCAAAATAACTATCTTCCAAAAGTGAGTGCAAAAATATATTGTATTGAACTAATGTGACTTTCTTTGAAGTATAAATCTTGGTAGCACTTTAGTATACAATATGTAAGGACGTGGAAATATCTAGGCTTATCCCCATAATTTAAAGATAATGAGAGAACCCTTAAAAGTTGAACACATATCTTATTTTAACTCTTTGGAAATAAAATTTAATATCAGTGGAAATATAATAGCATGGCTTTTATGTGCTTCTGTAGTACTTCAGAGTTTATTGTTATATTAGGGTTTGTAAAAATATTCTGAAAAAGCAATCAACTTGAAATTTTGGTTTTATACTTTACATCAAGTAAAGGGGTCTTTAAAAACAAATGGATGCATTAAAACAATAGATAGTTTTTAGGTAAAAAAATACATGTGTCTGTGTGTGTGTGTGCGTGTATATATATATATATATATATACACAGACACATATATATAATAATAATAATAAAGGCAATTTTCATTTCACACCTCTGAAATGTATTTTATTCATTGCTACTGTTCCAGTAAAATTTAATTAAACTTTTATCATATCCTGACAAGGGTGAAAGAGTTAAATAATTTTCCTTGCTACCCACTTTTTGTGTATATGTGAGTAACAGCTCCACTACAGGGAGATGTGTGGAGGTAGAGAAATATCAAACTAAGCTTTTGCTCTCCGTGGATAATAAAAATTACCCACTTTCTCACAGATGTCAAATCTGGCAGATTTCCATGGAAAATTTGGATTGAATGTCAACTACCCAAATTATTTTAGTGTCTGCTGAAGTGTGTGCTTGGCAGGGATTTCAGCAGGAAAATAGGAAGTGGGTTTGAAAACATTAATAATATCTGAATACAACTCTTTAAGCTAATTGTTCCATAGATGAACCAAAGCATATATTGTCCCTGCAAACCAGAACCCTCCAAGAAGTCCAGGTGGACACATTGTCAATGATTCAGATATAGAAGTTGAGAGGAGGACTTATTTAGGAAACAGGATTTGTCATCAAGAGTAGATCTTTTTGCTTTCCCCTCAAATAGATTGACTCATTCATAACTAAACATAAATATAAATGATACAAATATATCATATAGGCAATGAAGATGAAGGCAGTGAAGATACCCAGGGGTTTTGTAATTACAAATCATTTTGAGATAGGTAGATTTGTTCAAAGTGTATGGAGATTTGGTTAGAGGACCTGAGTTCTAGGGCTAACATGGACTGAAGAAGTCTCCTCTGTATCCTATGTTTTAATCAAAGAGGATGCACTGGGTCACCTTCATGGATACTTCCAGCACATCTTTGATCTGTGTTGATAGGAAAAATTGAAATAACTCAATACTTGATAAATCTTGTTAGTTTGTTTCCCTTGAGAAAAAACATAGCTCCATTGCTTGAGGAAGAAATTAAAACTGCAGTAGATCAAGTTACATGAAATGAGTTCTGAGCAGTTGTGCAATATCAAGGGATTAGGATAATCAGCACATACATTGCAAATTTCTATACATATGTCTTAATCAGAAGTATTCCTCTTTTGAATGCTCCGTCACTGTACAAGTCATGCATTCAGCGAATATTTACTGAACAGATACTACACTAAGTGCTAAGCAGTGAACAATGGGGAAGACAGGTGATAACAAAACCAATATGAACAATGTGCAGAGGGACAGATAGTGATAGATGGGATAGAGAGAGAGGGAGTGTTCAGTGTATGTAATTGTGCATGTTCACACATTTTAAATAAGGTGTTTAGGGAAGGCTTTGCTGAGAAAGTAAACTTTGAAATCACACCTGGAAAAGGTGAGGGAGGCAGTCATGCCCATATTGGAGAGGGGAGCTTTTAAGATAGAGGACACAGGGAGTGTAAAACCCTGAGGCAGGAACATGTAGGAAATTATTAGAAATAGCCCTGCACTGCTTCTTGCTCTCACTCAAAAATATTATTCACCAACTCTATGCTGAACATTATTTCTTTCTCATGTTCATATAGTATAAACAGACAACCATATAAATGAGGGCACTGTATTAAAAATATGTGGGAATCATGAGAGTTTGTGAACTCACAAGGAAAGGAAGGTCAGTTATGTATGGCTGGTCAGGGAAGAATTCATAGCATCCTGGAATGCTCTTAATATTTTTTATCTTTGCAAATGCACCAGTAAAGAACTGCTGTATGGCTTTAAATATATAAGAAATGTCACACATGTCATGCCTATAATGCAGGCTTTTTCCTCCATTGTTTGGAAGAAAGAAAAACAAAGAAACGGTTTCCTAGGTCACCTTTTGTGTCAGGCCCCGTATACATGTGATCTTATGTTGTTCTCACATGATGACCACTTGGGTCTTCTGCTCCTTATTTTAGGGAAGATGAAACTTGTATTGCAAAGGGAAAAAGCTTGTTTTCAAGTACAGAGAGAAGAAATGGCTGAACCGGGCTTGAAATGTGGGTCTTCATCTAAGCTCCCTACCTGCACCCTTCATCTGCTCTCATAGGATTATATTGTCTAAAGGGGACTCTGAGATCTTATGCCATGAAGGTAAAGGGAGCATTAGCATGGAGGATTATAGACTCTTGCAACTGGAGTTGCCTCTAATAAATTGTCACTTTTAAAATTGTAGACTTGGCTGAAAATTCTTCTGACAAGTCTAATGATGACAACTCACTCACGCTGTTTTCTTCTGAGGCTTGTGGTATACCCTGCCTTCTCAGTCAACCTGTTGCTTCTCTAACTGATTCTCTCAGCTCTCACTTTTATGGGCCTATCTGAGATGTCTCTGAAATATCATATCTCAGATATGATGAATATGGATTTGCTTGAAAATAAGGTAGGGCACTTAAATTTGTCATAAATAAATGATAAAAGATGGCACACTTTGTATTGATGGATATGGCTTTAAATTTTTTCATAGAATTTCCTCAATTTAAAGCCTGTTTTTTATCTACATCATCAATGATTTTAGTATGTAGAACATTATATGATGTTTAATTAATACTCTTTATTGTGAGGATTTAATTTTTATTCTCTTTTACAAATAATTTTTAAAAACTAAAATGTAATGGAATTATAAAATCAAGGTTATACTATTATATGACTTCTAAAACTGGAATTATCTTGCCTTTTATTCAAGAAAACCATCTATTCTATTTAACTATTTGCCTTAGGGCCTCCCTGGGAGCACAGTGGGTTAAGCAACGCACTATGAAGAAAACTCAGCCACTACAGCACAAGTTTGATCCCTGCTGCCGGCCAGGGAGGGGACCCACATGGCGCAGCAGACCTCTCCTGCCTTGCCCGCTGGTCCCCTCAGCAGTGTGTTTCAGTCAGTCTGCCTGTTCTGTTCCCCACTCTGTCTCTGGTGAATCCTTTCACCTCCCTGGACTCTGACCTGTACCCAGCTCTTGTATGCATAAATAAATAAATCTTTAAAAAAAAATAACTATTTGCCTTATATACTTGGTGCCTCAAAAGCTTAGTAATTGGTGTTTTGTACTTTGAGGAGAAATTAATATTTGCATTGCGATGGAGAGGAATATGAAAGATACTAACTAAAGTAGTAACTAGCATTTATTGAATATTTCCAGGGGCTAGGCATTGTACTAAGTGTTTTGCCTGTATCCATTGAAAGTTCTCAGTAGATTATCTATAAGAGGGATTATTATGTCCATTTTGCACACAGAGACAGGTAGGCACAGAGAGGTTGGGTAACTGGCTTAAAGTATTTAGGTAGTTTTGCTTCACCATTTGAAGTTGTAACTACTATGTTACATATTTGTCACTAATAACAGAAGGTACAGAACTTTCAAATAGTGTTTAAAAATCAAATGGAGCTTTATGTTACTAATATATGTAGTGCACTATTGCAAAAACTTGTTAAAGAGTGAATAAATAACACAACTATTTATAGAATTATTCATCCATAATGTTCCATTCTTACTCTTAGCTATGAATTGGAAAACTAGTGTAAACAGTGACTGAATGGAGGATTTCAAAATCAAATAAGACATAGAGATAGTTTGACAGAATTCTAATAAGAGACAGAAGTTAGCTTATCTTAGAATCAGCTTAACATATTTATTCATCTCTTCTACTAAAGGCAATTTATGGAAGTATTTGAACCTTGGTTTTCAATCAGAAAAGCAGAACACTAAATATGGTTGGGTTCTTCCCAAACAAAAGAGTCACTGAATCAATAGCATGAATAATGCTTAATTGCTAATAGCTAGATTTCAAAAACAACTTCAAGACAAAATGATATTTGAAGGGAAATTTGAAGAAATATAAGACCTGTGTCCAAAATTATGGTTTCCTTTCTATTTCTTAAACAGTAGAGTCTGAACAAAGCACTGTCCAATGATCTTGATATTCACTAAGTGTTCTCTTAGTTTTAAGGTTGTCATCTTTCCTTTAAAGGTAAAAAAAAAAACAAAACCCTTCATTCATTTAATTCATGGCAGCCATTTCTTATACATAACAATTGATTGCATTTATTTAATGACTGAGGCATTCTTTACATGTAATTGAACATTTTCCCCAGTCATTTTTTTGTCTTTATAAAATATTATATCAAGTTATTTTCTAGGAACTTCAGTGGAGTAGGCCACTCTTTTTTAAAATTTTTTACTTTACTTTTTTTTTTTTAAGATTTATTTATTTATGCATAATACAAGTGCTGGGGTACAGGCCAGAATTGGGGGTGGTGAGAGAATCCACCAGAGACAGAGCCAGGAGCAGAACAGGCAGAATGACTGAAATACACTGCTGAGGGGAGCAGTGGGCACAGCAAGAGAGGTCTGCCACACCATGTGGGTCCCCTCCCTGGCCAGAGGTAGGGATTGAACTCCTGCTGCAGTGGCTGTGGTTTACTTCACAGTGCGTTGCTTAACCCACTGTGCCAACAGGGAGGCCCAATTTTTTACTTTTCTTATATCTGAAGTATAAATAAAATTTATATCCCCTTTCCATATACAATTAAAAGCAGAACCACTTGGGAAAAATATCTTTTCACCTATTTTGAGTATGTTAAGGGATTATTTACATTTCCCCCATATTAAAAATAGTAATAAATTATCACAAACTTGATAACAATTAGAAGGACCATTTTTCGTTTCCTGATAAAATTTTAAAATATAGCAGTTATTATTTATTTGAAAATTTCTCTTTAATATATTATTATTTAAAACACCTTATAAAGAGACTGATATTATGATAAAATATGAAAGTACTAACTAAAGTAATAACAAGCATTTATTGTTTATTTCCAGGGGCTAGCATTGTACTGTTTCACCTGTATCAACTGAAAGTTTTCAGTAAATCTATCTATAAGATAGGGATTGTCATGTCCTTTTTATTTATGATTTGATTTATGTTTTACCTTAAAGAAATGGTATGTTTAAGTTACAGATGAAGTTTTAGAGTGTGGATGCTAGAAAATTATTTTGATTTGTGTCTGGTGTTTTGAAACCTACTTCTGCTACTAACTAGTAATACACCCTTACCTGTGTCTCACTCTAAACTTTAGTAAACTATTTAGAGAGTAAATGAAATATTTTGTATTATGAAAATAAATACATTGCCTTATTACAACTACATGTGGTTATTTGGGAGCCTATTAAAACAGGCAAATGAAGGGACCACCATTATTTCTGAAGATATAGATGTGTGTGAGGCTTTGATATGCATATCTAATAAGCCCTGATGACACTGTGTTTGGGTCAGAGATTCTATTTTGAGAAACACGGTCATGAAACAAAAACCGACTTAGTAACACGGTTGTAACACATGGGTTCTGTTTGAAGGGGGTAAAGGGTTGGCCTTATAGTTGTTTGACTCTTTGGAGGTAATGATGAGTAGAAATGATGGAAGAAATAGCATTTGGAGATTATATAACAGAAACCATTGTTCTACATGGTGGAGACCACACTCCAGCCTACAGATTTGTGAAACTTGGTTTGGTTTCTTCCTCAGCAAAAATGTGTTGAGGCAGCATGCAAATTAGCAAGGGTTTCTTGTTTTCAGGTCCTTTTTCCCCCCTTCTTTCTCTTTTAGCTTGTTATTAAAGATATAACACAGAAAGTGTGAGATGTTTCCATATAATCTCTGTGAGAAACATGAGCATACCAAGGCACTAATATAAGAGACTCAGACTTCTAACAAGAAAACATTAGGCCAATGGTAGAGAGGAATCTCTACTAGAGTAGATGATGGGACACTCATGCACATGTACACACATGTAAAAACAATTTGTCTTTCAGAGATGCAGTTATTTACATCACCTCCACCTTAAAGCCTCACATTACAGTAAGCATTGTTGAGCGGCAGTAATGGTTAACACGGAATCCGTTATGTTTAGTTCTTATGCATTTCACTGGAGGGAAGTGGTCTTTTAAACTTGTCATAACTGACATCAAAATATGTCCTTAAGCAAGTATTTAAATACACTTTGCTATTAATGATAATATGTGCCAGCTAGTGAGAAACAAACACTGTAGATCTAAGTTAAATTTACTGTCAGTGTAATATAGGTTAGGACCTTGATTCTTTCAGCTTATAAATGGTACTCCTCAAGGGCCATGATCAAGCATATAACTAATAAACAGTCTTAGAAATTGAATGATGGATTTGATCTCGCTGCTGTTTAGTTGACAGATGGGAATCAAACAGACATAAACTCTGTACTTCCAATTTATTGCTGGGAAGGGAAATTGTGTGCCCAAAATGCCATAAGACAGGTTGTTCTTCCAGCATTTATAGTCTGGTGGGAAGGAGAAAATAAAGGTCCTGTAGTCTTTTAAAAAAATACATTTTTTAGCCATTTTCAACATATTTCTGACTTCCAGTTTGGATGAGAATGTGAGTATTTCACAGCCAACTTCTGAACCTTTTGAAGTTCATTCACATAATATAACTATTTTCCCCCAATTTATGTTTTAATTTAAGTTTGAAATAAAGGAAAGATTCTTTACCCCACCTACTGCAGGTGCTTAGTAAATGTTCTATTTACAGTACCCCTAAAAATGCTTCTAACAAATGTTAAAATATTTTCTGTAAGTGCATATTTTAGTTCTTCATATACTCTAGCTAAATGACCCAAATAATTGTTCGATTATGTTGAGTCAACACTGTAAAACTAAGTAATCACAGTATGGTATGAATACGAAGTCAGCATGTCATATTCATAGACCTGAAATTAGCAATATATATGTGGAGGTATACTTTACAGATTTACTGTATTTTATCATCTGGCTTTTATGTGGGTCTTTAAACACTTAATGTGAAAAAAATGTGATGATGATCAGCTTTGGGGAAGATACCAATACTATGTTTCATGTGTCTCCTTAATTGCAATAATTTAATGTTTAATCTTCAAATTCCATGCAAGTATAATTAATAGGAATTTTATCGGTATGATTACCCACTTGAGATTTTTCTGCTAAAATGTAAATTAGGTTAGCAATATCTTAAGTACATGGAATTTATTAATGAATAAATTTATTAATTCACAAGCACTGGTTATTCACCTATCATGTTTGAGTTTCAGAACTCAGGTTCTAGACATTTTAAATCCATAGACGAAGCAGTTAGCTTTAAAAGGAGTCAGTCAGTCTGACATTTTTGGTTACTACATTAACTACAGCTAATATTCTTACATTAACAGGTCTGCTAATAAGCGGAGAGAGAACAGAAATTTGGATGATTTAATACAACACAGATGAAAAAATTCACATCTTATAGATGGTACAAAGTAGAAAATTTAGAATCTAAAGTATGTTGTATCATATTGCTCACTGAAAAAAGCTTCATGACTTTATAATGAATTGGTTTAGTTGTACATTCAAGATATGTCCATATTTGTGCAAGAGGAAATTATGCTGATATTCTTCAGGGAAAAATTTAAAACCGAGAGCAAAGACATTAGATAAGGTATTGCTGTAAAAGATAGAAGTAGAGATTAGGGAAACCTGATGAAGAACAAGTAGTTATTGTGAAATCATCAAAAACATAAAGAGTGAATTGTGGTTAATAAGATTCAAGATTAAATAGTTGAAAATAATACCGATAATTGAAAAATTAGCAAAGGAAAATAACTTTTGCTAAAGCTCGGTAAAATTAGAAGGAAATATTTTATAAATTGGGCCAAATCCTTGATCATTAAGGTAATGATTGTTACACTTTTGGTGCTCTCCTGCAACCTGTATAATTTTTTCCAAATAATTTCTGTTTACTTATGTGCCTATCCCAGAGTTTTACAGATGATGTGCAAGTTGAAGAGAAACCTGTACAAGAACTTTAGCAGTTCAATAGAAATGTAAACAAAACCATAGCAGCGATGTCAACATATTGTATAAGATATTGCTCCTCATGTTCCCCACACACACCTCAGACAACAATTTGACATCCATCTGCAGACAAAAGTGCCTTTGTAGGAACTGTTGCATGCAGCACTATACATTAAGGGGTTTGAGTAAGTCTTGCTTCCCCATGCATTAAGTGATAGACACATAGGCTTCAGTCTCAGCTGTAGATCCTATAGTTGTTCAGAAACTAACCTCTTGACCATAATTCGGGAGCCCCTAGAAGATCTGTCTCATATAATTACCCATAAACAATTGTGCTATTGTGAAAGTTCAGGCTCCTTAAGCAGACATTCTAGTGTATAACTGGAGTAAAATATCAGTTAGAACACATTGGAAGGATTCCTGAATCAGTTGTATTTCTGTACACTAACAATGAAATACCTGAATAAGAAATTAAGGAGTTTACAATGCCATTAAAAAATACTTAATATAACCAAGGAGCTCAAATTTCAAATTTCTGAAAATCATAATTCTTTTATAAAAGAAACTGGAGAAGTCACAAATAGAAAGATATCTGTGTTCATGGATCAGAAAAAATTAATGTTGTTAACATTTCCTTTATACCCATAACCATCTATACAGTCAGTGCAATCTCTATCAAAATTCCAATGGTATTTTTCACAGTGTTATAAAAAATATTCTAAAATTCACATGGAACTACAAATTATTCCATATAATGAAAACAAAAGAATAAAGTAGTGCATGTCACATTTTCTGAGTTAAAACAATATTACAGGGCCTCCCTAGTGGTGCAAGGGTTAGAGTCTCAGTGCTATCAAGCTATTGCCAGTCACTGCAGCATGAATTTGAACTCCAGCCAAAGAGCTAACACACATGATTCAGAAGACCTCTCCTGTTTTGGGCAGGAAGCTGACCTACATGGTACAGCAGACCTCTCCTATCTTGCCCATTGTTCCCCTCAGTAGTATATGTCAGTCAATCTACCTGTTCTGCAACCCAGTCTGTCTCTGGTGAATCCTTTCATCCCCTCATCTCTGGTCTATACCCTAGTTCTTGTATGCATAAAAAAATAAATAAATCTTCAAACTATATTACAACATTGTAGTAATAAAAATAGCATGATATTGAAATAAAAATAGACACAAATATGAATAGAACAGATTTTTGAGCCCAGAAGTAAACCCTTACATGTATGATCAATTAACATTTGACAAAGGTCAAGAATACTCAGTGGTGAAAAGATAGTAAAAGGTGTTGGGAAAACCAAATAATCACATGTAAAAGGATAAAATTGGACCCCAATCTTACACAACTCGTAAAATTTAACTTATGATAGATTAAGGATTAAATTATGAAATGTTAGCTGAAAATATGGGGAAAGTTACTTGAAATTGGTTTTAACAAGAATTTTTTTCAAACATGACAATAAAAGCACAAACATCAGAAGCAAAGATCAATAACTGGAATAACATCAAACTAAAAATCTTCTGTACAACATAAAAAACAATTAGCAAAATTAAAAGGCAGCTGCCTGGGCCTCCCTGGTGGCACAAAGGGTTGAGCACTGCACTGTCAGGCATCAGCAACCACTACAGCATGAATTCGAACCCCAGCCAGGGAGGGAACCCACATGGTGCAGCAGACTCCTACCTCTCCCGCTGCTCCCCTCTGCAGTATATTTCGGTAGATCTGCCTGTTGTGTTCCCCACTCTGTCTCTGGTCAGTCCTCTCACCCCCCACCCACACCTCTGGCCTGTACCACAGTTCTTATATACATACATAAATAATTTTTTTTTAAAAAAAAAGGCAGCCTACTGATTGAGAGACAGTATTGACCAATCATATATATACTGGATATATATGACTCAGTATATATATATATATATACACATATATATATGATTCAATATATATATGATTCAAAATATATAAGAAACTCATAGGATTCAGTAGCCAAAAATTCCAGTGCAACAGACAAATTTAATACAATCCCTGTGGAAGTTTAAATGGTATTCTTCAATGAAATAGAGCAAACATTTCTATTATCAAATGGAAACACAAAAGAACCAAACTATCCAAAGCAATCCTCACAAAAAAGATGAAGAATGGTGGTATCACACTTCCAGACTTCACAGTATGGTACAAAGCTTTAACAGTCAAAACAGTATAGTAATGAAACAAAAACAGAAACACAGTCCAGTGGAATGGAATTGAGAACCCAGAAATAAAACCACACTTACACAGACAATAATATGCAACAAAGGAGACAAGAGTATATACCAGAGAAAGGAAAGCCCCTTCACTAAATGGTTTTGGGAAAACTAGACAGCTACAGGCAGAAGATTGAAACCAGACCAGCATACACAGAAATTAAGACATGGATGTAAGAACTGAAGTTGTAAAATACATAGAAGAAAAAATTGGCAAAATACTCCATATCATATCTAATGTCTCTGTGGACTCATCATTAATAGCAAGAAAAACAAAGAAGAATATAAGTAATTGGGACTACCTCAAGCAAAAAAGCTTCTGCATACTAAGAAACTATCATTAAAATGAAGACACCCTTTTCATGGAGGGATGGAGGAAAAGGAATCCTGGTACACTGTTGGTGGGAATGTAGGCTGATCCAACCCCTGTGGAAAACTGTGGAGGTTTCTTAACATATTAAAAGTATATCTAACGTATGATCCAGATATTTAACCCGAGGAATCTACTGGAAGAATGCAAAGACACTTATTTGAAGGGATCTATAGGAACCCTTATGTTCATTGTAGCACTATTTACAATAACCAAGTTGAATATTCAAAGGAGGAGTGAAAGAAAAAAATAACCTAAATGCCCAAAGACAAATGAGTGAATTAGGAAGATATGGTATGTATAACAATAGAATATTATTCAGGTATTAAAAAAGATAAATTCTTCACTTTTGTGACAACTTGAATGGAACTGGAGTTATGCTAAACAAGATAAGTTAGAGGGGGAAAGACAAATGCCAGATGGTATCACTTATATGTGAAATATAGATAAACAAAACAAAGAGTCAGATAAACCAAACCAAAACAAATCCTAGAAATCTGATTGTAGAATTGAGGCAAGGGGAGAGCAAAGTGTGGAGGGGTCCATTGGACTATGGTGGAAGAATATGGGTGCCTGGTGATGGGTGTGGTGTGGTAACATACACATGAAGAGTATTATGCTGTACCTCTAAATCACATGCAACGTCACACACCAATGTTTTGTGAATTAATAGTCACTATGAAATAGAAAAAACTAATGGGCAAATGACCTGAGTGGCAATTTGCCAGTGAGGTGTACAAATGTATTATAGAAGAATAACAGAAGATAACTCTCAGCTTTTGAGTTTGGCGCAATAGGTGATGGATTATTACCAAATAACAGAAGGATAAGATTTGGAAACAAACAAGTAATTTACAACATTATTGATTGGGGAGTTGAGTGCAGTGATGAGTTGCTAGACATGGGGTGAGAAGGTAATGGAAAACAATATATCAGTTTGAGGAGACACATGAATATTTATATTTAATGTTGGTAGAAACCTGACCTCATTTATTGAAGGAAGAGAATACAGAAAATCAAAATTTGAATATTCCAAGTAGGGAGATGAGCCTATCTCCACCAAAATGACAGATGATACAAAGACATCTGAATGAACAGACAGGCAGTGTTTCAGGTGTGTGACTGCAAGGAGGAAGGGAGTGTATGTCTGGTGAGGTGGAGCCTGTGTAATAGAGGGGAAGCGTACAGATTGAGGAGGGTGTTATTCTGCAGAATCATCACTGAAGGGAATGAGTAAGGTGATTATAAGCAAGTGAAAGTCTGTTACTATCATTGAAGGTAGTACCAATTCTTTTTAAAAAAAAAAAAAAAAAGATTTATTTATGCATACAAGAGCTGGGGTACAGGCCAGAGTGTGGGAGGTGGGAGGACTCACCAGAGACAGAGTGGGGAGCAGAACAGGCAGATGGACTGAGATACACTGCTGAGGGGAGCAGCGGGCAAGGCAGGAGAGGTCTGCTGTGCCATGTGGATCCCTCCCTGGCCTGGATCGAACTGACACTGCTGTGCCTCGGATGCTTCACAGTGTGGCACTCACCCCGCTGCACCACCAGGGAGGTCCAGTAGTACCAATTCTTATTGTTTTACAGATTTCAACAGCAATGCTGGGTGCAAATGGGTACTGTTAATTTGTAACCAACGTTTTTAGATGTTTAATATATACCAGTAACTGCTAAATTCTTAATCTTCACAACAAATTTATGAGCACTAGTCTTCTAATTTTATAAAGTATCAAATGAGGATTTGAGATGTATAAAAGTAGAGAAGGAAAATTGTCAGCATTATTAGGTTAGGCTTAGGTCCAACTTCTATTAACCGATCAAGTCAAAATGGCAGAGACATCAACAAGGTAAAAGTTTCTTTGTTCAGAATATCTCAAGGTAATCAGGGCTTAACTAGTATGGCTCTCCATAGTTTCAGGGACACAGAGTCTTTTATGCTGTTATTGTACCATTTCCAGGCTTACTTTACCATCTATTATGCTGCCAATCATTCTTCAGATATTAAGAAAAATGAAGAGGACAAAAAAGTCATGCCTCTCCACTGTCAACCCATGTCTCACACCCAGAATTGCACCCACCGCTTTTGCTTAAACTCTTAGAACTTTGGTTGCATGGCTGTTTAACTCCAAAGAAGACAGTAAAACAGTTACATATAGAATAAATAAAATTTGGAATAAGGGAAGAGAAAATAGTGGGAAGTCACTTACCTTGCTTTATTGATTTAGATTTGGGTCATTTCAAGATTACACTGGGAGAAAAGAGAAAAAAATGCATAGTTGATGATGGTAACAGAGTAGTAAAGTGATGAATTACACCAAAGAAAATAAGTGATACCAATAGGTGGCTAGTCGATGGAAAGTAGGGTAACTTCAGTGACTTAAAGTCAAAAAATATGAAAAAGGAGGTGTTACCAGCACCACTAAATAAGAGAACTTCATGAGTGGTTGTTGAGATGGAGATTATGGGAAGAATTTGAGAGACTGGAGCTCAATGGAACAATGGAAAGAATGCTTTTGGTGTTTTGCTGAGACTAGGTAAAGATACTTAGGTCTTTAACAAATGGAAACAGATCTTAAATGAGGAGACCAAGAATGGTTTAATGATGAATATGCCCTGTGTATCAGAATAGCGTTGACAAGGGATGAGAAAACCTTTCTTACACTGTTTCTTTCACTTTGGATAAATAATTCTTAATCCAAGTTCGAGGTGCTTTCAAAATGGCAAGTTTTCAGAAAAATAATGCTTTTAAAAACTGAATCTTTTCACTCAATGCAAACCATTTAGATGAAGAAATTCCTAAGATGTATTACAAATTGCTTTCTTAAAGTAATGCACAAAATATATTTTATAAGGAACACTCCTTGTTAAGAACAACTGTCATTACAGTTCTAGAGTGAAAGAAGAGACTCTCAAAGCCTTTCCATTTCTTTCATTATAGATGTTCCTTCCTATTTCATTGAAGTCCAATGATTTTTTAAAAATGACTCTATCTTGGTTATTTTATCAGTTCATTCACTCCCTGGTTTTCCAGAATTAGAGGTTGTGAGATATTGACCCCTCGCAAAAGGTTACTATAATTTGAAAACTAAAACATATAAAAAGCTGTCTCCTTTCACATTGGCTTAGGAACAAATTATCTCATGCTACCACCAGTTTCTTGCCATCAAACTAGAAGGGGTTTGTACAAATGGAAAAACCCTGTTTTGCTTTCAGGAAAAAAAAAAAAAAAAAGATTTTATCCTACCTAATAGGAATGCATTTAAAGTCAGTCTTTATTTTTAACTTTAAAAATGTTAATTACTCTCTAAATACATTTTGAAATGACATGTGTAATTTCAATGTAGTTGGCACCACTCAATTTCATTATTCCCTATACATGCTAAGAGCTATTGATGCTTGTGGATTTTTTTGTGTGTACTGATTGGTGTTTCTGCAGATTTTCTAGTTTCTTCCTCTTTCCACACCCGAGTCAGAAGGCCAGAATAGGGAATTCCAGTCACTTCTGATGAGTGAGTTGAAAGAGTGCTGATAATTTTGCCAACTGTATGGGAAATTGGCAATGTTTGAAACAGTGCTGTCATGGCAGATCATTCTGGTAAATTGTGCCAATGTCACGTCTGTTGTTAAATGTCAGAAAGAGGCACATGAATGTATGCATCCTACTTGGATGTTGCATCTGTATGCCATACAGATGTTGCATCTGTATGGCAGAGGTGGTGATTTCAGAGACCTGTGGTATGTAGGTGTGACTGGGTGTCAAGACAGACCTCCACTCCTCCCACCTCACCTCCTCTCCCAACCCCCATGCTTAGTCCAAACAAACAGTAAAAGTTGGGAATAAGACAAACACCAGCTGACTTCACTCATGTGAATACAAAGAAACAAAACAAAGGAACAGACAAAACCAAAACCAAACAAACTCTGGAAATCTAAATGCGGAATTGAGGCTACATTTGTGGGAGAGTGGGGAGTGAAGGATGGAAGGGAGTCAGTGTACTGTGGTGGAGGTTTGTGGGTGCTTTGGCAGAGACTGTGATGTGGTGATATGCATATGAACCTGTACCCCTAAATCATCCACAGTGTTTTAAACCAATGTTACCTTAATGAAATAAAATGCAGTTTAAAAAAAAAGGAGAAAAAATATTCATGGCAAAAAAAGACTGAACTAGTTATTTTTAAATCATCTTGAGAGAGTTCTACTTCCTGGAACTTTCTTCACCTGTACGGACTCCAGTGACTTTTATTCCTTAATTACCAATCAAGTGAACCTCCAGTGACACAGGTAACCATTCCGGCGTGGCTTTGCCTGCAGAGGCTACAAAGCCTTCCAGGCAGCTTCACAGTTGTCTGATCCCTGGACCCCAAGTAATGTGAAAAAGAAGCCTGTGGCTGAAGATCCTTAGCTTTGAAGGCAGGTTCAAAAGGAGTCACAGGCCTCCATTTCTGAAGGCTGAGTTGAGTTAGATGAACAGGTAGTTGGCACTTTCAAGATTTCTTTGTGGGACTTAAAGTTGGAACTTTCATTTGTGCCTAAGGCCCTCAGATTAAAGAGGACCACTTGCTGGGAAGGTACAGCAAGGATGTTCTTTTTCTGAACTAGTTTCCCTTGTATTTGAAACTAGAGAAAATTTATCAAGCTTGCTAAATAATTTGCTAAATAACTGTTAATAAATAATGTTTCTATATTACTTTGATTTTACTCTTTCTATCTTTTGATATTATTTTTGATTCTGGTGGTGAAAGTCATGAAAAAGACAGTAAGGTCTTTGGAGGAATCAAGTTGGTCATGACCTATATATGCATTCATTTGAAATTGTGGCGCGGCGGTGTGTTCACACATATTTTTATATAATCACATGAATTATTCTGAAGTGCAAACAACTCTCAAAATATGATTGATTATAATAGTATTTTATAATTATATTTTATATAAAAATGTAACTTTTATTCAATTTTAACTTCTTTAATGATATATATTTAACATCAGTTGTACTCCCCATAGAATTTCCACCATCAATTCACCCGTGCATCATCACCTTAGTCCCTTATGCTCTCCCTGCCCTCAAAAAATATAACTTATTATGATTTGTAACCAACCCTCTGAATATGGTAAAGTCATGTTTTCTTAAAATACTCAGATAATTTAATGTTTCTATATTTTTTGCTATGTTGATTTTTAATGCCAAATTTTAAACTTTACTAAAGAACATACAGTATATACTAACTGCAAAAATATTAACAAATGTATAAAAACAAGAAAAAGTAGAAAAACAAAACTCTTTAATTCCACTAGTTTGTAAGTGTTTCTCTACAAAGAACTAAAAATGGAAGTGTAACTTAACTGGACTTAGTTAACGAAAGCTCAAAAGATAAGCTACAATAAAAGTAAGATTGAGAAAGAGACTGAGGAGGGGAAAGGAGGGGACAGAAGAAGTAACATAACAGAAGTAGTACACTGGAGCTTTGGTGTTGGATGAGTGAGGCTGCATGCCCCCAAAATATACTTATGTAAACAAATAATAAATCAATAAAGTTTGACTACAAAAGATAAAATAAAAAGCTCTCATACATGTAACTATATAGGTAAATTTGTAAGACAGTATAAATGTAAAATTATAAATAAAAGAAGATTGGCAAAGTCCCTATAGAGATGAAAAGTGAAGTCAGTGCAAGATGGCAGGCATCTCATGGAGGTTTGAGCCTTGCAAAAGTGTTCCATTAGTTTTTTTAATTCCATTGATTCCTTAATTAGCTGTGTTTATTGAATATTTTTTATGTAAAGGAATTATGCTTGACACTCAGAATGCATTAATAAAATGACAAAAAGTTGGAGAGAGTAGAAAGAGGAGTTTGTGCTGTGTTCCACCACAGTTCCAGGTTCTGATATTGTAAGCAACAGAGATAAGCATTTCTGCTTTCATAGTGATAAGAGACATAATAAAAGGAATAGAGAATGTGTGTGTGTGTGTGTGTGTGTGTGTGTGTGGTGAGGGGGACTCTAGGAGGAAGTGCTGGAGACACATGTGACTGGGGCAGAGGGCATGAAAGAGTAAACCAAGTTGAGGTCAGAACAACTGGGAACCACACCACCTATTCCTTGTATGTGGGAAGACTCTGACTTTGATTCTGAATGAGATGAGAAGGGCTCTTAAGGTTTTGGGTGTTGGCAACTGACTTACATTTCTAAAAGATCACTGACTTCTTTGTGAAGAACACAGGTTTTGTTCAAGGAATGGGACCAGGAACACCAGTTGGGAATTGGTTTCTGTAAGCCAGAGAGATCATGATGGGTTGTTCAGGGTGGTAGCAGTAGAGGTGGTGAACAGTGATCAAAACCTTGATTTAAGATATTTTAATGATTCAGTCAACAGGCTTTGTCCCAGGTAAATAATGGGGTATGCATAGCAGTCACAGATGGTTTGAGGATTTTAGACTAACAAGGACACTGTAACTAGATCCTTTGTTTCAGGCAAATATTTAGCAGGGTATAAAAGTCATACACTATAGTCCCCTTCTCCCCCGCAAATAGAACAGGAGATTTACGAGATTCCCTTTTTAGAAAGTGATTCTATAAATACATTGTTAAAAGAAAACCGTTGAAAGAAGAAATCAGGGCTTTGGTTTATTTAATGAAGAAATGAAAAATATCTTTTCAACATGTAACTAATACCTCTTCCATTCTTATGGTAGATATATGGGAACTGAATTTAAATCAAAGTGTAAAGGTTATGAATAACCTGTGTAGAAACTTTCTGAGGTTTCTACTAAGTTTTTAATCTTACCTCTTCCTTTTTTTTTTTTTAAAGATTTATTTATGTATGCATACAAGCACTGGGGTACAGGCCAGAAGTGGGGTGGGGGTGTGTGTGTGAGAGGATTCACCACAGAGAAGGGAGCAGAACAGGCAGATCAACAGATGTACACTGCTGAGGGGAGCAGCGGGCACAGCAGGAGAGGTCTGCCGCTCCATGTGTGTCCCCTCCCTGGCCAGCAGCAGGGATCAAACTCATGCTGCAGTGGCTGTGGTTTGCTTCATAGTGCGTTGCTGAACCCACTGCGCCACCAGGGGGGCCCCTCTTCCTTCTTTATGTCTTAGGATTGTGTCGTTTCCTTCTTTGAAATGTTCCAAGAGTTTCCTGTATTGCTTGGAAAAATAAAATCTAAACCTTTGCCTGGATGAGCAGGTCTTAGAGCACTCTTCTCTGCATATCTTTCCACTAGATGAGAATTGATTGCATTTGTGTGTGCTTCAGTGTTTAGTCTTTGTATTTTTGAGGTCTTTACATCTCTTCCCAATTTTGTCCTCACTCTCTCTCTTCTTGCTGATGGCTCTCACATTTATATTTCCAACCACAATTCTGTTCGATTTTTCTATTCAGATATTGAATAGGAATTGCATGCTTATGTTTAGAACTGATCTGTTCCTCATCTGTGTGTGTGTATGCGTGCATGACACAACTATTCTAGGACCTGGAATAGATTGAATTGAGGAAGTTGATTTGAATGTTAAAGAAAATTTCTTTTTGAGGTGTTAATACTTTCAAGAAAACTTTTAAATATCATATAAGGTGTATCATGAAGTGGCTGTTTCCACTTGTGGTTATGACAGTTTCAGAGCAAACCCATAGACGTATTTTACAAAGCATTTCATGGAGTACATTATCTTTGTTATTGATTGATATTTTTACCCATGATTTTGTACATAACCAAGTAACACAACTAGAAATCACTCCTCTTACTCCTTTTAAGAAAAAGGTAAAATATAAATAAATTTAACAAATTAAAAGCACTTAAGACATGCTGTAACAGGGTGGTCCCCAGGAAAGGTCCCCCAGGTTGCCCTTCTCCCTGCCCTGTAACAATGTGAATCCACTTTTCTGGAATGTATTTTAAACATCCTCCCTTGGATATTATAGTAAGTGGTCGTCCCTTCATGTTTTTAAACACTACCTCCCAGATCTCTAAAAGTTGAGAGTTGCCATATAATACTTGATTTGGTACTTCATATCTAGCATCAGATAGAGAAAATGTTGCAGTAGATTAAAAATACCTGTTTTGACAAGCATATCTAAAAGATCATATCTTGCTGAATCAAATACTGGAACCAGTACTGATAGGGCATGTTAAGAACTTGTTGTTCCCCAAGTCTCTACTTGTAAACTTGAATGTAAGTGAATAATCTTTCTCTTGTTTTGTTCCTATTCCTAATACTGTTACTTACACTTCTGTCTCCATCTTTTTTGTTACATTGTAGCACAGAATTTTGGTTTTACTGTTACATATTTTATGCTATGCATGTATCAAAAGAAAGGAAAGAAAGGGATATTTTCCAGTAATCTGTTCAAGGTAAGATTTTGCCATATTAGTTTGTAACTTTTCATGACTATCAATAACTGGTATTTGGCAGCATTTTCTCCAAATGTTTAATTGAAAAACAAGCTTTTTTTTTCTTTTCTTAGAAAAAGCCTTTAAAATTAGAACTTACCTAGTTATCATAAAATCAACTTTAAAAGCTAAGGTGTAATTAAGTAGAGGAAAATCGAGAATAACAATAACATAGTTTTTAGCAAACTGCATTTCTCTGGAAAAGTGTTTATAATATTTATTAACATACAGAATTAGTCTTAACCTGCTAGAAAGAAGAGAAAATGCAACACCTTTCAAAGATGCAAATTAACAATTAACAAAACAATAGAATTCTAGGCCTTCCTTTGCCAGAGGTGCAAATTGCTAATCAGGCTATGCTGAAAAGCTGGTTGTTTCTATTTAAAAGTTATCTTGAGATGAAGGCTCCCCAAGGAAGAAGAAAATAAGAATATGACCATTTTTGTTAAGTAGAACATCCACTCCATAGTAATATCATCATTTAGTGCTCTCTGCAATTTATATTTAAAAAATCACAGCCAAAAAGGGGCTGGGGTGGAATGTGTGAATTTGGTTTCTTTATGTTTTTAATACAGATACTTTTCACATTGATTACTGATTCTATTCACTCTTCTGACCTTTACTTTTAAAGTATTAAATGGGATGGAACCTGGATACTCAAAGACTCTAATAATGTTTACCCGTGTCTCTGTGGGGTTACACTGTGTTGTGCAGGTGTATGTGAATTTCTGACATGGCAGAATCTGTGTGTGTTCAACACTCCATTCTCCATAGGTAGACATTTCAGTTTGTCTGGTTTTCTGTTCCACGTGGTTTTAGCTGCTCCTTGTACTGTTGACCTTCTACCTACGTTTATTTTGTGATTGAAGAAACTCTGTCTCAGAGTTGTACTGTGGTATTGAAATGCTTTTACCTCAACTACTCCGGCAGTTGATCTGCTTTACTGAGCACCAAGTACCTAGCTAGGTGTTGTGAATGCAAAGATGATAGACTTTTTCTAGTAGTGCGTTGCACTCAAAAGAAAATAAGCTTTCGGCTTCTCTGGTGGTGGTACTGGGCAGGGAGAGGGGATTGTAACAGGGTGGTCCCCAGGAAAGGGGGAAGTTCCAGAATCCCAGTCACTCCCTAAATAGGGTGGAGCTAAGGAGGAATAAGAAAATGCTAAGGAAAAAGATTGGAGACAGAAGGAAAGGGGGGTGGAGGGTGTGGTGGGGAAGCAGCAAGGAGACCTGGAAGAGGCACATGGAGCAAAGGGACTTATAAAAAAACTGCACTTGCTTCTTGGTCTTGGACTGGTTGAAACAAATGTGGGTAAAAGACCCATGGGGAACTTAATAATGGCAACTTTTATGTTAGCTTTAATTTTGCTCTTTTCCTCCCAAATTTGTCTAACTTTTTCTAATCTTTTCTATAGTCTCCAATAAAAGGTCCTTTAAACTTGTTCCAGGATTTTGGGTTTTGCTTTTGGCCAATCCTATTTAACTAAACTTTTACCCTCAAAAAAATGGGTAACTTAAAATGCTTCACCTAGTAACTATATTCTTTGTCCTTTCTGTATTGTTTCCTAATTGTATTAAAATTCCTTTCCTTTAAAAGCCTTATATGTTTATTTTAATGCTGCAGAGGTCAAAACCTATTTAAAGAGGGAAGGTTTGGGGATTCTAAATTGTTCCTCTCCCTGCACTGTAACCCTGGCTTAGGGGTTAAGTCTCAGCACTATCACCACCATGGCCTGAGTTTGATCCTTGGCCAGGGAGCTGACTCACATACTGAACAGCAGACATCTCCTTTCTGGCCTGCTGTACCCCTCAGCAGTACATTTCAGTAGATCTTCCTTTTCTGCTCCCCACTCTGCCTCTGGTTAATCCTCTCACTCACACAGCCATACCTCTGGTCTATACCCCAGTTCTTTCATCCTAAAAATCAATCAATAAATACTGTATTCATGAAAACATAAATATAATAAAGGTGAATTAGTCTTAAAAAAAAAAAAAGAAGAAAGAAAGAAAATGAACTTTGAAGTACAAACTTTTCCCTAGCTCCCTTCTTTCCTTTTGCAAGCATTTATTAAGATAGCTCTAACTACATAGTGATGATGAGCAAGAAAACACTGTCCCACCAGATCCTACTTCTTCCACTTGGTCCATTGATTGACTAATCAACATCTGCTGAGACAGGTTCTGTTATACAGGCATCTGAATGCATGCAAACATGTAAAAGAAAAAGAGTGCTTTCCAAGGAGTGTGATATTTTGACTAACTCCCCGAGTCTTTTTAATCGTCATTTTTCTCACTAGTAAATAGGAAACTGATACCACCATCAGAGGACCCTGGTAAGAATGATGTAATGATGCAGGTGTTAAGGGGCTAAGGTGAATTTTGTGGATTATGTGTATGGTTTATTTTTAAAAGCTTAATTGAATTTTCCAGTTCCAGGAAAGTTGTATACCATGAATGCCACAGTCTTAGGAAAGAGGACAGCTTAAGTCAAAGAAGAGGTTAGTGATATAATGCCATAGATATTTTATTTTATTCACATTCCTTATTTTGACCTGTCCCGTTAGGCTCTGTGCTCTGTGATTAGATATGTGTGCTTTTACCAAGACAAACATTTGAAATGTGCTGGAGAGTCTTAGAGGCAATTACTAGTGGGGGAAGTGGCATAGCATCGTGGTCCATTTCTGGGCTTGGAGTCAGAAAGATCTGGGTTGAGTTCACAGCATACTGGACAATCTCTTCAAACTTCAGCTTCTCCATCTGAAATGGGAATGATGAACTTTGTCTTAAAAAACTGGTTGTGAGGTTTTCTATAATGGGTAACAAAGGTATTTACAAAGTGTCTGCTGCATGGTCAGCCTCAGTCAGAGGACTCTGTCATTAGCATTATCAACTTAATTACCACTTGTAGATGAGTCTTAAACAACTCCTCAGTATTTGCATCCCAACAGACACTCTGGTGTTACTCTGCCCATGCTTTCCTGAAGTGCTTTTTCAGAGAAGTCAGAGTTTAGTCAAAGTTGTTTATTGGTGGTATGGAATTAAACTCAGGTAACACTGGTTTTCAATACAGTTGTGATTCTGAACAGCTCCTATGTATAAATCTATCTGTATTTGCACATTTGGGAATTTTAAAACTTACAATATTGTCCTATAGACTGATCAAAGATCACTTTACATCTGCAAAATGAAGCTAGGAGACAAGAAGAAATAAAATGCAGCTTGATGTTGGTTGGGGGCACAAAACGTGATAGCTGCTGCTTAACTTTTTGTTGTTTATTTTTTTACTCATTCATTTTACTTATTAGATTTTCTGAAAATCACACATGATCATACAAGCATAGACGTGTAATATCATAATTCAAAATTATTTCAAATAACTTGTTTTGAAAATTATCTTCCCATGGACAAGTACTTGACTGTATGTATGTTTATCTTTAAAGACAGATAGGTCAAATCTTATGTTTCCTTTGTAAAGATATATAACTGTTATTTGGCAGACTGAATATAAGTTTCAGTAATTGTCGACTGACATCCAGAAGCCTGTTGTCTAAAACTCTGCAAGTTCTTTACCTATAAGGGGTAAAAATCAAGAGCTTCTGAGAATGGTAGTTCCCCCAAGAGAGGTCTCACCATTTTGGCCATTGTTCCCATCTTTAATCAGTCCTGGAATCATTTGGAGGTGAGTGCTGGTCTTTAGTGGAAGAAAGAGGATATAAAATAATCTGGAGGAAGTGATACAGCTGCCCAGTATCTCCACAGTATTCTCTTCTTTCTCAGAGTCCTTGTCTTACACTGAGTCTTGCAGTTGGCCATGGAATTGAGCACCTTTCTGACATTTGTTCACATTAAGAGGATGGCATGGAAGGACAGCTACCATCTCCTACCCGCCTTCTCTCCTGGGATCTGTCTTCAAAAGAATGTTTCTCCCCCTTGCTGTCCCCGCTCTGGTTTCAGGAGAAACTGGTCAACTCTCTGATCCCTCAGCCCCACTGAATTTTCCAGAAAATTACCTCTCCAAGCCTTCTTTATCTCCTTGCTGGTTGTGTGTTCTCTTCCTGGGAATGATCAAACTACAAAGAAACAAGCAAAATCAAAAAGGTGCTTCTTCTGGCTGTAGAGCAAAGAAGAGTCGCTCCTTCTGTGTGGCTGGTTCAAGCGCTCTCTGCCCTCCTGATGGAGTAGGATCTTGTTCTCCAAATCACAGTTTTTGAATGATCCTATGACACAATTTGGTGGAAGAATCATAGGTTAAGACGACATTTCCCCTTTGTCTATTTGAGGACACTTGACTTCTGGCATCCTGCAAACACTATAAGAAGCTTTGAACTGCTGTACCAACCCCATCTTCTTATCTCCAGAAACTGATTTGGTAGTGCAGGCATCACCCCATCTGTGCCTGGCTTCCAGGCTCCTCAGAGGTGAGCAGCAAATGCCAACTTTCCCCACCCTCACTATGTCCTGCCAAACCCGGATTCCAGCTTTGGGAGAATTTTTGATGGGTGTGGGACTCACCCATCTGATGATGCCTTCAGCAGAGTTTGGTTCTATTTTTGTGCCTGCCAAAACCTGTTCTGAACAGGCCAGTTCTATACTTTCTGATTCTCGAGTTCCTTGGGCAGAAATCATCCCTTTCCAGGAAGACTTCTGGATTTGTATTTTGTTTTCCCCATCCTATATTTTAAGGAATTTGTAGCCTAAGGTGGAAATCTTAAAATCTTTCCTTACTCCTCCCTCTCTTGGGTATTTTCCAAAGAATCACAGAAAGAGTCAGCTCTTCAGCCAAATCTAACAAAACTGCCCCCCCCACCCCGCCTTCTACCAGTCACCCTTCATCTGGTGATGGAATTTAAAGTAGAACTCACTTCATCAGAAGCCACTGACATTTCAGAACTCTCTGGGAACCAAGTGTCCAACAGAATCACAGTCACTGTCATGAAGCATATTGGGTACAGTTCCAAGGATGGACATCATTTCCTTCTGTTAGTTTTCCATGTTTGACGAATCTGAGCAATACCTCAAGAGGTCCCTCAGCACACTGTGGATAAACATCAGAACACAGCCTCATGTGTTCAGAGAAATATCATTTCATTTTTTTCTACTATCTGACAGAATTATTGCCATTATTTTCTATCATAATATAATTAACTTTAATAGCATAATTATTGACTCCAAGGCCATACCATTGTACCAGACTGATGTGGGAAATCTAACACTGGCCATTCTTGGGTCTTCTGAACTTAATCCCTTTGATTTGAATGTCAAAAATCTGTAGGATTTTCTTCAGGAAAAAATCACCAATTGGGCTAGAAGATACCGTCATCTTCCTTATATGCTATTCTTAACTTTGTGGTAGCAAGACTTTCTGAGGTCCTGTTCTAAACTTAGGATGTGGGAGTTGAGAGGTGGGAAGTAGATCAACAATGACTGTGGCTAAGCGTGTTGAAAGGTCAGAGAAGAGAGAGGATGTATGAGGCTCTGGTCTACTCAGTCACTGTCCTGGGGACTGAATCAATAATGTAGTTGACAAAAGAAGAAATATGAGAGAAGGGCAGAGTTGAGAGGCAAGGTTATAAATAAATAGGAAGACATTCTATGTTTGCTGAGCATATTCATCATTTGCATGGGCACATTAGAAATGTAGGTCTCTAGAGAGACTTGAGATCATGGCCAAAGAGAGGAGTCTATCAAACCCCAGTGTCAAGGAATATGTTCTCCTTCCTATCCTGGGCTACACTGCTCACTCTTCTGGTAGTCTGTCTACCCTGAGTTCCTCTCCTGGCTACCAGACCTTAATTTCTGAGTCACAGCTCTGTAGATACTCTTGAGTTAACCTCCTCTGCATCTTCTCCTCTTTCTTTAAATTCTTTCATTAATATTTTTGAACTGATTATCCTCTCCACTCTAACCCACTCTTCTGCTTCAGCTTCATTCTCCAGTCTTCCCTTAACAGACATCTCTTAGTCTCAAACCAAGACCCTTTTCATGTTCTTTATCAGAACTTTCTTTGATTCTGTTGTCCCTTTTGTATGGATTTCTCTCTGCTCCAGAAAATACCTGTCTGAAGTTTTTTCCTTTACTCTTCCCTTTAGAATATTTGATTTGTCTGCATGCCAGTTGCCTTTTTAAAGACATAATTAAATTCTGACAGATGTTTGTCTGATACATTCCATAGATTCATATATATTAGGGTTAGAAAGACCTTTAGAGCTCTATTAATTCAATAATCTCAACATTATATCTTAATAGAACATACAATTAATGAGTGATGTGACTTTTTCCAATTTCCCAAAAGTGAGTTAATTGATAAACTTTCTGAGTTTCAAGTGTGCTTGTTGGTTGTTTGGATGCCTCCTGCTGTGATTACTACTTCTTAGCATTTACACCCTGTGTAGTGGCATCTCTTGATAGGGGCTGGGCTTGCTAACTCCTGTATAACAAATAGGAAGAACAGCAGAAGGGAAGACATTTGCCTTGTTTACTTCCAGGGATGTTCCCGAGCAGTGCAGAAAGCATAGCTATCTCATGCAAATATGAAGAGCTATGTCTCCAGCTTCCTTAGCCGATGAATATTGTATCTGGAAGAAACTTAACTCAGTAAAACCTCTTCATAAAAACATTGCTATATTTAAATAAAAGCTAGCCTTTTGTGACCTCCTATCTATTTCTTAGATGATGGACTATATAAATGGAATTCTTGTGACAAGTTGATAGAAGAGTTGAATATGTGTACCTAATGTTTTTCACCAGAAAAATAGATCTGTGCTTTCTATAAGTATCATGTCTAATTCTATAACCTTCCACCCATACTTTACACTAATCTAGTGAACCATAGTGTTAATTTTGGAGGTAAGACAAATAATTCATTTCAAGGAATATATAACAAATTGAATGTGTTTAGATTTCACAAATTTGGGCCTCCCTGGTGGCGCAGTGGGTTAAGCAACGCACTATGAAGCAAACCGCAGCCACTGTAGCACAAGTTCAATCCCTGTTGCTGGCCAGGAGGGGAACCCACATGGCACGGCAGACCTCTCCTGCCTCGCCCGCTGCTCCCCTCAACAGTGTACTTCAGTTGATCTGCCTGTTCGGCTCCCCGCTCTCTGTGGTGAATCCTCTCACCCCCCACACCTCTGGCCTGTACCCCAGTGCTTGTATGCATAAATAAATAAATCTTTAAAAAAAATAAAAAATAAAAAGTATGTTTCTACAAAATTTGTGAATTCTGCTTTTTACCCTTTTTCTTTAATTTCTATTTTTGTTGAACTCAATGTCTTTCAGTGGTCTTTCTATAATAATACTAGGTCTAAAAATATCTTTTTTAGAAGTCTGATCTTATGCTCTTTCCTTTAAATTTTTTGGTACACTTTTTGATTGGGTGCAATTTCTTGAGTGTGTTTTGTTTGTAAAAGTTAAGTTTCTGTTGTTGTTTTTTCCCCCATAATTAATGTGAAGTCAGAGATCTCATTTTCCTCACTCGGAGCACTATTGCCATCAGCTGTCCCTAAATAATGGCTTTTGATATGTCCCATTGTGACACATAGAACCCTGGTCCTAGTTAATCACTCATTTCAGATTGATTCTAGGCAATAGTGATTAGCGTCTCTCTTCACTTTCACTGTTAAAGTCCTTGGCAGTTCATCCTTCTCTACCATTTTCTGTGGGCTGCAATTTAAATACCCAGCCACATTAAACTCTAGACAGACACTTAGCAACACCTCTTTTCTGAGCCCTGCGGGAGTTTTTGTAGCTACAGCAATGGCCTGGGACATTGTACTGCTTAGAAAAAAATATCCAAGTCCCCTATGACTCATCTAAACTTTTTAGAATCTGCTTTTGCCATGTTTTGTAAGAAAAGAAATAGCACCTTGAAGCTCTGAAAATATATTTTAATTCCTTCCTTACAAAGTCCCTCTAGTACAAATTATAGTGAAATGACTTATATAAAACTGTTCCCTCTGGGCCTTTGTATATAGGTTTAGTGGTCTAGAAATCAAGATATTCATGAATAAGTGCTAAATTCATATAAATAATTTTAAATTATGCTAAATACACATAAGAATACGTGTTATTATTTCATCTTGCTATTTTAATCAAAGAATAGCTTGTGGAAATATGAGAGGAGAGAGAGAGGTGTGGAGTGAATGGGAATACATACATACAATGAAGAAATGCCTTTAGGGGATATTTTATGACATCTGTTAGTCTGCTTGCATCTGGATGGCACCATGCCAAAAAGATGAGAACTTTCTGCAAATTGTATTTTGAGCTTTCACTTTTTGGCTTAAATAACAAGAAACTTAGAGAAAAATATCTATTATGCTAAAGTTATTGGGATTTTATGAAGACCTTATGAGTGTGTATATGAATATGAATGAGTATATGTATAGAATTTGTAGCAAAGGTTATTCTTGCTTCTTGTTTCACTAGAACTGATCCAGTTGATATATATCACCCAAAAGTAGTGCTAAGGAAAAATATTTTCAATGTGTTATAATTAGCTTTGACCAGTCATTTTATCCCTGATATCCACATGGATTGTTGAATACCTATAGACAGAAAGAAAAAAATGCAGCTTTTTTCATCTGCTACCTAAGAGTACACAGATCATGAACTCACTCACTACCAAAAAATATAACTTTACAAATAAGTGTTTTTGTCAGAACTGTACTTTGTTAGAAACTATAACAAGGGACCAAAGAATTGGGAATATTTTTCTCTCTTTGCTTTACAAGAATATTTATTAACTAAGTCATTGTTTTAACAGTGCTGAATGCATCCTACAAAGTTACATTTTGGTCCCTGCTCTTAACTTGAATGTGAAAATGTGCCTTATTTATGCTTACTATAAGATATACACACGGAGTTGGATGCTTCATAGTACTTACAAGGCATTTGGGGCAACTTTTTAAAGACAGTTGACGTGGCATTTCAGTACAAGATGGAATTTGTCTCAGGAAATTAAATTACCACTAGAGGCGTAATACTTTTCTTCAATAACTACTATTGGCATTTGAGTGTCAGGATCAAGAGCGACTTCATGTATTCAGTGGGGACAAGTGGGGAAGCAGAGGTTTTGCCACTTTTACTCTCTGTCTTCCCAGTGCCAGAAAATGACAGCAGCTGTGGGTTCCAGGTGGAGAACACCGAGGCCACCTCCAGGTGGGGAGGAGTCCAGAGCTGCTGGAGTTTGGCTGTTCATGAGGCTTGGTAGCGGCAGGAGTAGTGCAGGGCCGCTTTGTATATACAACCATGCTGGGATCCATTGAAAGATGAAGGTTAGCCTTCTAGAGGAACACATTAAATTTCAGTTCATGTTCATACATATAAAATATACCTAGAGCCAAGATGGTATAGAAGCAAGAAATGAAGACGCCAGTGCCCGATGTCCCCCAGCACTAAATCCTGACGCTGGTTCTCACAACTTGGGGTGACATGTAGACTATCAGTTATACAGTGATTCGGGGCTATGTGAATAGGCAACATATTGTTTTTAAGACACAAGTATGAACATTGAAGAAAGATTATAGTTTTGGAAGAACTATTACTGGATGGCTTCCTGGAAGAAGGAAGTTGTGAGGAAAGATTAACAGAAGGAATAAAAGTCTGAGATCCATTACGCTCTAGGAGCTTTACCACAATTTCAGTGGTCTGTTTTACTGCTTAGTGAATATTGGTCTTGTTGCAAGCATAATGTCCTATTTGAGTCCAAAATAGCTCACACATCTCTCTTGTGTTTAGTAATAAATTGCCACTAACCATCAGGTAAAAGTTCATTTTACAAGATTCCAGATGGTACATTTAACACCATTTTTAAGGCTTCCTGTAACTAGCTAACGTGTATAGTTAATGCAAAGATATCTAAATTCCAGTATACTTTAATTCTTATATGTAGAGTCTCTCTCCATCTTTCCTTAGCTTTTTTTTTTCCTTTCTGACATGTTTTTTAAATTTTTCTGAACCCAGAAGTTACCAGCAGCAGAATTCAGTCTCAGAATTCTGTCAACCTTTAAAGAGATGGCATTGAGACTTTTGTAAAAGTTACTTTAAAGTGAGTTTGAAATTGTTGACAGTAGCAATGTTTGACTGGGTTCTCTGGTATTCCCTAAATTCCAGCTTTGATGTTCATCAAGAAAAATTTGTGCTTCTATTTGTTTCTGTAGGAAAATCCTCTAGAATTATATTTACCTTTGAGATTGCCTTGGGAAAATGAAGGGTTGTTATGCCTTCTTTAGTCTTAGCAAATTAAATATCATCCAGAAAGCAGGATAAGGAGTCATAAAATCAAATTATGATAAGCATCCAATCAGAGAAGAAAAAAAATACTTCACTCATAATAGACCTTTGTTTGATGCACAGCTTTGGAAGCACTTAGGTGACCTAGTAGGCAATAGTGACACTCACTAGGGATAAATTAGTTTTCTTTTTCTGAAATTAACTTATTAAATGAATTCATATCCGTGAGCCAGTTGGGAAAAGCATATCAGGAAAATCAAAAGTACTACCACATAAACTGTTGAGTATTTGTTTACTTTGAATTTTTATGGCCACTTTTCTCTGGAGATATGAAGACACTGTGCAGAAAATTTTGCATCTTTTGAACAATAGACAGTAAGTTGTAAAATGAGAACTCCTGTCGGGGTAGGTTATAATTTGTTAGGCTTTGTAATGTACCCAGATGCAAGCACTGGCAGTGACAAAGGAAAAATACTTAAAATAGGAACTGCTCAGCAGGTTAGAGACCAAGAATGAGAGATACTTGGTATAAACCTTCTCTCTTTGAGATTTAGGTCTATCATTTTTAATAACAGAATTTAGGAGTTTAACCTCAGATATGAGACATGCTGTAAATTACAGAATGGTCTCTTATATTATAGAGGACTTGAAAGTCAAAGCTACTTGGGCCAACCATAAAATTGTGATTTACCCCAGGACCAGGGGAGGGAGACAACTGGAGATAGCAGAAGAGGCTAAAGACCTGCCAGAGACACAAAAGTTAACATTAAACTCTGTGCAGGGTGGTAAGAAGTGGGTGAACCAAAGCACTCTCCCCATCGAATTTTTCTGCGGTTTAAATGAATAAAGCACGCTCAAACACTAGAAATAAATATGTAGCATGTAGCAATGCTCTGTCAGGGTTATTAAGACAATTGTTACTAGTGCAGCCATAGCATGCTTGAATTTAACTTTTCAATGAAACTAATGCTTGCTTTATTACTCATTTGCTTGGAATATTTCACTCGCAGGAACTATTTTTATACTTTTTAAAATATTAGGAATACCTATATACTTTAATACTTAAAATCAGAACAAAACTGACCATGTTTTGGAGGGTTTTAAAATATCCTTTTTTTTCTAACTTAAAATTACAATGCTTGAAGAACTTGTCATTCTGGAAAATAGGAGTCAGTCTCCTATTTGTGGGTGGAGGGGGAGGTGGTGGTTCGCGGCTTTTCATGACAGCTAACATGCATATATATTCAAATCTGGCATCCAAAATTCATATGGAAGTGGGGATTTGAAGTAACTAGGCAGTGGTGGATCCCAGCCAAGGAAGAGCTCTGGTGGTCTCAGAAGAAGCACCATCCCCCTGCCTTGCCAGCAGTAGTACCCACTCCCTTGTGCAATTCTATTCCTTCAGAAAATGTTCTCAGCCATCACAGGTTCTAGACCCACGGAAGTTGCTTTTCCATGACATAGCAGTTTCCGAATCCCTGGAGATACAGTGAGAACATGAAAGACAGTCTTAAAAGGAATCACACTTTCTTGATTGGTTGTCATGTACCTTCTTTAAATGATCTGTTCATTTGTAAAAGCATTTCTGTAGCTCCAGCACTATTTATAGAAGAGAGTCAGATTTTACCTATTTTGTTTAATTGATTTAGTCTATGGTCACTTGTAGTAATGAATAAAATCCCATTTCTAGATGTCTGTGCTGCTGTCTTGGGCTGCTTTTTAGCTTGTGATAGGTGGAGAAAGGAAAGAGCAGCTTGTTTTATTGAATAGAATAAAAGAAAGTCTTTTGAGAATGGGAAAACTGCAGAAGATGAAGCTCAGCGTTGATTACTTTGAACAGAAAGACCCAGTGATTTGAAACCTAAGTGCTGTCCTCTGAAATATATATCATGTTAGATAAGCCTCCTTGGTAATCAGCATCAGTCACTACTCAAGATTTTGACCGAATTATAGGTTGAAGTCACAATTTTAATTACAAGGAAGAAACTTAAGAAAATGAATGAGTCTAAACTATATTTTAGTCTAGTCTAAGTTAAAACTAAGTCACTTTGCATAACTGCCTCTATGGTGTCTGTGACTGCTAGATATTTAAAAGTCATTAATTTTATTAATTGTCTGGCAGTTGAGGTGAGGAGTAGATTAGCGATTTGCAGTAGGCCTTGTCAGTGTGTGTTGTGTCTTTCTGTGTAGGCTCTTGTGGGATGTGCAGGGGTCCACGTGGCAGAAATTCTAAGAAATAAAATGATTTAGCAATGTTTAGATCCTTCTTGAGAGCACGTTATCTGATGTGCACGTATTTGCCTTCTATCATAGGAAGTGGCAATGCCTTCGTTAGGAGAAGGGATCCAGAGAGCCTGCTGGCTGCATGGCACAGAGCTTCCTCTTGCTTTGACTGTCTTATCTTTGTCTTTGTCTTTGGCTGTAACTGTGACAAAGTTGGATTATCTGTTGTCTCAAATCTCCAAAAGGTATTTTCCATACTTATTCATGACTTTGACATTCTGTGTAAATATTTGGGTCATGTGTATAACTGACCATCGTGTCAAAGTCAAAGGGCAAAAGGAGGCTGCAGTGCATTGGCCTGGACCTGATTCCTGCCGCACTGCCACAGCCATTCAAAACTCTCTTGTCCTGACCCAGGGCACAAAAATTCATGGAGGGGCGCTGTTGCCTCAATATAAAGTTGTCATGCACTTGGGTCACTTTTCAAGTTTATCAGTGAGGAAATCTCACCATACTGTGCTAATGGAGTTGCCTTTCCCATTATTTTGCAACACTGCTACTGAAAAATTCATGAAACAAGATGAAGCAGGTGAATTTTTATGATCACATCTTAAATAAAATCAGCTTTTATAGAGGTATTTCTGCTAATTTGACAAAATGTCATGTCATGGAGTCTCAGATAAACTTTCATCTGGTCTTCGAGTGAAAGAGGAAGTTTTTCCAGCACCATCCTGGGAGATGTTATTTTTCAGATTTAATTTTCCTTTATTCTTCTCATAAGTGGTTCATAGTTCAAATATGCAACATAGTCCAAAATAATCACCAAATGAAAGAAGGTTTTTACTTCTTGTTTATTCACAAAAACAATCTGTGTGATGCCACTCTGATCTAGGACTGGTCCAAAGAGAGCATGTTTAACACCCCAAATGAAAAGTACCTGTGTAAAGCATAGTATCCCTTCCAAGAAACAAGATATCCTTTAATGAGTGAAATGATGCACAGTGTGGAGTTTATGTTCACATATACTCCTTCCAGTTTCTTCAAGTTAGACCCACCATCCATGCAGAATGAAAGTGTCTAGGGTATCTGAAGTAGCCAGTGCCTGCATCATCCCTCTACTTCTGTGCTGCAAAAAAAAAAAAAAAAGACTTTTAATTGAATAGATATATGCTTTTAAAAAAGATGAAATTGGAGGGAAGACTGTTGTAAAGCAGAATGCTTAGGTCCTCTGGCAATAAAGAGTGATTGTAATTATTAAATTTGCTACTGGCAATCAAAAAGACTGAACAGGAATGTGTGTGTGTGTGTGTGTGTGAGAGAGAGTAGGTGGATATTGTGTATACGTATGTATATTATATAGTGTGTATATTGTATATACTTTTATTTCTTAGTATGAAAGTATAAATACGTATTTATATATGTTTGTGTGTAGATGCCTATATGTTACAGATGAATTATATCTGTCATAAACCTTTGCAAGAGATTTATCATTGCTAATATAAAATCCTGCAAACTTGAAAATGCTTGGCTATTTCCCAAACTACATTGTACCCATGGAATTTTGTATTTTGCCTCTCATGGCTATTAAAATCTGACTTATTTTCTCAAAGCGGAGAGAACACTGTGACCAGCCAGTTGTAGCACCAAATGCAGAGCAGCCTTTGTTTTACTGATGACCTCTCCCTAACCTGACCTCCTCTGCAGCAGCCCACATCAGATCAGAGCTAATTTGTGTGCACAAAGCTCACTTTCTTGGGTGAGCTGATGGTCTAGGGGTTAAGCCTCAGGGCTAGTATTGTGAAGGCCCCCCACAAAAGCTTGCTTTTGATCCCCAGCCAGGGAGCTGACCCACATGGCACAGCAGATCTTTCCTGTCCCGCCCACTGCTCCCCTCAGCAGTGTATTTCAGTCGATCTTCTTGTTCTGCTCCCCACTCTGTCTCCGTTGAATCCTCTCACCCCTGTGCCTCTGGCCTATACCCCAGCTCTTCTACACAAAAATAAATAAAATCTTTTAAAAAATTAAAAGTCCACTTTCAGGGGGACACTGTTGTCTTTGATGAGATACAGTCATGGCCACAACCAGCTTCATCCACGGAGAAGGGATGTGTATTTGGATGACGCCCGGAGGATTGCCACCTGCAAGAACTAGACAGTGCTAGAAAAGCTTCTCACCTTTCTCATACTTGAAGGTGCTCACATTTGCTTATGAAATAGCTCTCTTGGGCTAGAGAAGCAGAGATGAAAAACCAAAGGGCTTTCTTGAAGTGTTTCCATGCTTCCATTGGACAGGGACATTAGTTGCCAAGGCAGAAATCAGGCAGAGAGAGAAGTAGAAAGTGGCTTTTTTCCTGGTGCTCTCTCCTTAGGATACTGTTCTGTTTGAGTGGGAAGAAAACTCTGAGTTACTGGGGAGGCAGCTGTAAAAGGGGGAAGTGACAGATGAGTGAACGTCTTAGGGCCTGTCTTAGAAGAGACCCCAGCACTGCTTGTGTGAACATTATTTACATGGAGGTGAACAGATGGATACATTTGATCAAATGTTGTGATGTCCCCACATCAGAAATCTGTTTAGCATTTTGAATCTGCAGTTATGGACACATGTACTTCTAATACTTTTACAGAACAACTTCTGTGTCTTATGTTTTGTGGACTTAAAGTAGTCTAGATAATGTTAAAAATGGCACTTTACTACTTAATGTCTCTGTTTCTATGCTATTGCTGTTTATTGTTGTGTTCTGGTGATTTAGTTCTCCAGATACACTACAGAACAACCAAGGCGATAAAGGAGTTTTGATAATTTATGCCATATGGGGAGGAGACATATTTTAAAAAGTATATAAACGATCCAATTCTAATATCAAAGTAAGAAAGTATAATTCAATTTTCAGAAACCCGGATCAATATACTGTGTCAGCACGGTGGTAGGCTTACTCCCCTGGGCTTGAAAAAAAATTAGAAGCAAAGTGGAAAATCAGTAAAGCGTCACCATCCTGCCAGCGCTGACGTTGGTGCACAAATGCCCTCCTGGGATATTAATGTGCATCTCTAACTTACATCATCCATGAAGTTTCTTTTTCCCCAGTTTTCTTTTGTTCATAATTTTCTTTTTGCCACTCAGCAGTCCTGGATATGTTCAGGCCCTTCTTTCATCTCAGATGGCATGCTCTGGCATATCTGTGCATTATGATAAAGATTAATTTTGTATGAGAGATACAGCTTTCACCTTGTCAGTTTGAAAGGATCTGTTATAATAGACATATGGGGCCCTCCCTGGTGGCATTGGGGTTAAGTCTTAGAGCTATCAATGTTGTGGCCTGATTTCGATCCCTAGCCAGGAAACTAACCCACATATGGCACAGCAGACCTCTCCAGTCTCGCCCGCTGCTCTCCTCAGCAGTGTGTTTTAGTAGATCCACCTATTCTGCTCCCCACTCTGTCACTGGTGAATCCTCTCACCCCCTGCATCTCTAGCCTACACTCCAGTTCTTCTATGCATACATAAATAAATCTTTTTAAAAAATGGGTGATTAGGAGCTGATAGTTTATGTTAACTGATTTATGATCAATGTTATGACCTACTGTTTAAGGTCACTATTTTAAAAGTTGTGATGAAGACCAGAGATACATACACCTTGAAGCAAGGGAAGATGAAGGTCATCCCATGACCCTGGCTGTGTCTCAGTAAAATATATCACGTGGACATGGGTTTTTGTTGAATTTGTAAAATGGTGAATTTTACCATCTGCCCGGTGGCCAACATCTATGTTGTATTCCAACATATCCTCCATCACTTTTCACACATATGTATAGAGTTGGAATAATGTGAAAATTTGGGGGAATCATGGGAAAAGAAAATTGATTTGGGGTGACACTGAGTATAATTGAGTGCAATGTGGTAGATAGATCATCGATTGTCACACTCTTCTGTGGTTATGTTCTTAAGAGCTCTTTCAGATGGAGATGACTCCTAAGAATCACCCTACTGCTGGGGATTGCAAATTTCAGGGACAGAGGCCATGCCATGCTACAAACATCTGTTATGTTCCTGAAGTTTGTAGCAATGAACGAGCAACTGGGTTTAAATGTGTAGCGTTACAGCAGACCTCTCCTGCCTCCCCGCTGCTCCTCTTAGCAGTGTACTTCTGTTGATCTGCCTGTTCTGCTCCCCGCTCTCTGTGGTGAATCCTCTCACCCCCCACACCTCTGGCCTGTACCCCAGTGCTTGTATGCATAAATAAAAAATAAATCTTAAAAAAAAAAAATAAATGTGTAGCGTTAACCGCAGCCACTTCAGTACGAGTTCGATCCCTGCTGCTGGCCAGGGAGGGGACCCACATGGTGTGGCAGACCTCTCCTGCTGTGCCCACTGCTCCCCTCAGCAGTGTAACTCAGTTGATTTGCCTGTTCTGCTCCCCGCTCTCTGTGGTGAATCCTCTCACCCTCCACACCTCTGGCCTGTACCCCAGTGCTTGTATGTATAAATAAATAAATCTTTTAAAAAAATAATAAATGTGTAGTATTAGACTAGTCAGTGCAGAGTTCTTTCAAAATGCATGTGATATCAGGAACTTGATAAAGGTTTTCCTAAATTTGGTGCTGTCTGAAAATTTTACATGACCTTGCTAAAACCAAGTTGCAAAGATGAAAGCGTTTTTTCTCAACTATCAATCATAGAAAATTCTTCCACATTGCCATTGGAAAGGTTTAATGATCTCCCTCTTTGAAGAAGGCATCCTAAATCATGAAAGTTACAAGCCTCACAAAATATGGACGCTTCTCTACCGGCTCCTTTTATAAGTGTTGGATCAACGCTACATCCATGCTGCACCATCTTTCTATTGCTTCAAACTGTGAATAAACTATAGCCATTCGATATAGCAAAGAAATTTCCACACAACTAGGGATTTGTTTGAATTAATAGATTATCCATAGTATGGTTCTGAATATTTAAAAATAAAAATCCCAGGCAAAATTTTATTTAGGCAACTTTTGGTGACTTCTCAACTAATTAAACTTTAGACATTGGTTTCCTTGGTAGTCAAATTCTGTTGAATATATATTTTTTCTACCCCTACTATAATCCCTCAAGTTGATGAGGGAAAATACTGAAATTGATGATTGAAAATATTGATGTCACTAACTTTGACCATTGCTGATTATTTATCTCAGTGCCCTGTCCTCTTTGCTCACGTCTGGCTCAGGTAAGAACTGGAAGTTACTGTGTCTGAAATGCAAGAAGCTATAAAACACTTTTCCTTCTTAGTTCCTCACTTTCACTTCTCACTTTAGTTGTCAGCCTCTCAGTCCCTTGTTTGGAGAAGGTTCTTCCTAAATGTTGGGTGAATGACAGTGGTTATTTTACTTAGCTGTGTTACTGCTGCTTCCACCTTCATCATGCTGTGGGTATCTATAGGGCTTATTCACAGCATATTCATCTCCATTCTCCAGCAGCCATTATAGTGCCTGCCCTGCAGTGCCACTAAATGCATGTGGTGGCAGTGATATTATTGTCCTAAAAATCAGTGTCTGGACAACCAGGAATGTTGTGGTAATATTTTGCTCTTTTGATCAAAATAGTCTTGGTTACCTCACTTCCCAAGACTTGAGTGTTGTCTACCAAAGCAAACTGAATCTCTATTAAAATCAATATAAATATTCTCTATCCCTACCTCAGGATGTGTTACAGCTAGACTCAAATCTTTTTATTCACTGTGATTTCCTTGCATTTCTTGCTTCTATTTGCTGTCCCTATATGCACACTTTCTGTGAAAAAGATGAACATTAGCAGATTTATCTACATCTCTTCATTTCTATTCTATAGCAATATCTCCTTAGAGTAATATCTGAAGTTACAGTCATTTTCTTCATATCAGAGAGTTTCTAACTATGTTAATGGAAGTTTGACTGGTTGCAGAGACATTCGTGAGAACTACCTGTGCTGTAACATTTAAACAATTTATTTGATCTCTCTTTAGCTTACCTGCTCATGCCTTTGGAACATCGATGTTGACCTTGTTGGAACTTTGTCTATAATCATGATAAGTCCTTCAATAAAATCTAACAGAAAATGACATTTAAATTTCCAAGTGATTTCTTAACCCTATGTATACTTTGTGATGTGCTCAGCAAAGAGATACTTTTGTGACACCATATTCATATATTATTTTCTTGAATGCCTAATATATAAGGACTTCATGTTTTAATATATTACAAAAGAAGAGTAATCATATTACAAATACTAGATAATACTAACATTGCTTATTGCTTGATACAAAGTGGGGAATGATCTTTGAGAACAGCAGGGTATTATAGTAAAAGTTCACCATACATGAAACCACAACCCTGTTTTTGAAAGCAGTGATGTCATTTTGACCTTGTATCTGAACTTCTATTTCCTGATGTATAAATTCAGGAAATATATGCCCCCTGACTTCTTAACCTGGAATATTCTTTTCTTTTTTTTTTTAATTTTTTTTTATTAATTATATTTGGCATCATTTGTAGTCCCCAGGGAGTACTCACCACAATTTCACCGGTGCACCATCACCTCAGTCCCTTGTGCACCCTCTGCCCTCATCCCCATCTTTGCCCTCCTCCCTTCCCCTCTCTCCACCATGGTCCCTTTGGTTTATCTTGGCTTTTTGATCTTGTTGAGTTTTTTTGTTTGCTTTTGGTTATAATTGCCCATTTCCTTGAGCTTATTCTTTGTTATTGTTCTTTCATATTCCTCCTAATAGTGAAGCCATCCGATATTTTTCTCTTGCCTTCTGACTTGTTTCACTGAGTATAATTCCTTCTAGTTCCATCCATGTTTCTATAAATGTCCCTAGTTTCTCATTTCTGATTGCTGAATAATAACCTGGAATATTCTTAATCGTCTTTCAACATTCATCTCAGTCATCTTTTTTTTTTTTCTGGAAAGCTGCTGCTGACTCCCTGGGGAGGCTGGGTCCTTGCCATATGCCACAGATGCTCCTATGGCATTGTATTCTTTTCCACTCTGGGATCTTGCCACCAAGGTTTACTAGTGTAGTAGTCTTGAATAAGTTACTTCCTCTTTAGTCTTTTTTCCCTCCTGTGAAATGGGGATATAATCATGACTGCCTCAGTGTTGTTATCAGGGTAAACCTCAATATATTTGTTAAGCTCCTAACAAAGTACCTGGCATATAGAAAATGCTCAATTCATATTACTATTATTATTATTCTGAAAAGTCTTTGTCAAAATAAACTTGACTTTTTTATATGATTATTTTAAAAGATTTATTTACTTATGCATACAAGAACTGGGATACAGGCCAGAGGTGTGGGGCGTTGGGGAGTGAGAGGATTCACCAGAGACACAGTGGGCAACAAAACAGGCAGATTGACTAAAATTGACTGCTGAGGGGAGCAGCGGGTGAGGCAGGAGAGGTCTGCCGTGTCATGTGGGTCAGAACCTGGCCAGGGATTGAACTCGTGCTGCAGTGGCTGCAAACAGCTTGATAGTGCTGTGCCTCAACCCCTTGTGCTTCACGGAGGCCCCTGTTGTCTGACTTTTAAGATGTTTTCACATAATAGAATCAGGGATTATTCTACTTTTGACTAAGAATTAAAAATAGATACTTCAAAGCCTAATGGTTATGGAAATGGGGACAATGATGTCTTTCTGCACTGTTAAGAACTATGAAGGGTCTGAGATTTTTTTAAATTAATTTATTTATGCATACAAGAGCTGGGGTACAGACCAGAGGTGTAGGGGGTGAGAGGATTCACCAGGGACAGAGTGGGGAGCAGAATAGGCAGATGGACTGAAATACACTGCTGAGGGGAGCAGCGGGCACAGCAGGAGAGGTCTGCTGCGCCATGTGGGTCCCCTCCCTGGCCGGCAGCAGGGATCAAACTCTTGCTGCAATGGCTTGGGTTTGCTTCACAGTGCGTTGTCCAACCCACTGCACCACCAGGGAGGCCTCAAGGGTCTGAAATATTTACCCATTTGGCAAGGTAATCTATATCAGCCTGCCATAGTTTCCCTGTGTGCTAGCAGAAGATGCTGGAATTTGTAATTAGAGACAAAGGACAGCTTATCACTCACAGCAATGGTAGTGGCCAGAGTACTTGTATTTTCACTACTTCCCTAAGCACTAATTTTCATAAATATATTCAAAAATTGTCTAATACCTGTATTTAAGGGGGAGAGAACCTGAACTTAAGGAACTTGACTGTTTTATAACAGGTAGTAAGTCTGCCTAAAGTCTATTACTTTGGACAGTGAACAAACCTGCTGTCTGCTCTAGGAGACACTCACTATCTTCCAAGGTTTTTACCCTCCAAATCTCCTTGAAAAGTAGTCCTGTTGACAAGCGGTGTGGGTACCTTCATTAGCAAGAACCTGACATACAGGAGACCCCCAGAGACTGGTCTGTGACACTTTGTATTTCTATTGAGTGGGCTTATAACTTTCATCATATTATCACAAGGATAACCCAGAAAAAAGCTCAACCTATAAACCCTTAAGTCAATATTCAGGTGCTTCCCTAGCCGAGGACACCAAAGGTTAAAGACTAGGCAAGCAGGATACCACAGAGGAGATACCATTTGGCTTCTCTGTGACTGAGGACTCACTCTCCCAGATTCCTCACTGTTATTAGGCTCCTATTAAGGCTGGATTGAAGTTTAGAGATGGTCCCCAGTCCCTGTCTGTGAGAAACAGAGGTGAGAACCCTGGTTTCAGTGACAGCTTTCCCTGTAAAGAGGCTATTATTAATTATAATGCCTATTAAAATAATTTAGCATGTAAAAGACAACCAAATTCATTTGAAAGATTGAATGTGCACTTTTTGTGAATTTTTGATATATGCTATACATAACGGAAAAGTCAAAGGTTACTCTCTTAACTCAAATAAATTTCCATTTCAAATTATCAAAATGTATGCTTCTGACTTTCCCCATTTACATCTCTTTATTTTCAACATTCTTATAAGCAAAGTGTTGTAAATACCATGACAAATTATTTTATGATCCATTTATCTCGGTAATGGTGACCTCTGTCACTTGAACCACTGTTCAATGTATTGTCACACAGCAAAGATTAAGGCATAGGGCATTTGTGGAATTAGTGACTACCCAAGAGCTGATAGCCTTATGCCAAACTGGTCATTAATACCCAGCAAATGTTACATTCTGAAAGCATTATTATTATTATGTAACAAAAATAAAAGGCAAAAACAGATGGCTTAAATAAAAATCTAGGGTAACTCTTTGTTTTGGGAAAGGAACCTGGGCTCTGTGGGGTGTAAGAAGCATCCTTGGCCTCTACCCACTAGAGGCCAGTAATATCCCTCCCCCTCCAAGTGTCACAGTCAAAATGCTTTCCCAGTTTTAACAGTGTAAACTATCAGTGAGTGAGAAGGTAAATGGAGAGGGTGGTGTAATCCTGATGATGCGCACCTCTCCAGAGTTGAATAGATGCTTCCATACATGAAGGAATTTCAGAAGGACCTGTCTGCCCAGTCTCTGAGGTGCCACCTGGGATCTGTCACAGGCCAGGTGAGCAGGAAAGAAGACCAGATTTGGGTTCTTACCTTTAACCTGCTGCCTTGTGGTTCTGTGATTTGGGGGTCAAAACATAATTTTTCAGAGTTTTATTATTATTATTATTATTATTATTATTATTATTATTATTATTATTAACCTTTTTCTTAAATTCCCTGTCAAACCTGCCTTAGAGAATTGCTGTGAACTCAAATCACACAGTTTAAGTAAAAATACTTTGAAAAGTCCCAAGGACTCCATAATTGATAGGATGAGGTTGTCACTTATATGTGGAATATAGAGAAACCAAACAAAGGGTCAGCAAAGACAAACTTTAAAACCAACCCTGGAGGTCAGGAAAAAAATACTTATAATAAATTAAAAAACAAATTTAACAGGAGGCTATAACTCAGAGGCATTCTACAGGAGGGAGAGGGATCAAAACAGGGAAGGGAAGAGCATGGGGGACTGTGGTGATGGAGCGCGGGTGACTTGGTGGTGGGGATTCTGTGGGAACTACACCTGAGAGAAGAAAGTATATGTTGTACAAAAATGAGCAATAATGTAAAATATATATATAACATTTTTGAAAAACCTTGAAAATTTACCTTGCAATCTCCTTCAGAGGGGGCAGGGGAAGGGGATCAGTGAGAACAGGGTGGGGAGCAGCAAGCACAGTGGACTCTGGGTGCCTTGGTTGCGTGTCTCCTACAGTGACCCCACTTGCCAGGGGATTCTGTGCCTCCAGATCACTAACACGGATGTCAGCCAACAGCACTTCAATGATAAACAAACACATACATACAATGGGGAAAAAGTGATTTTGTTCTAAGACTTTCTTGAAAATGTTTGCACATTCCTTGACGTTACTAGAGGAATCCCAGAGTATCACAGACAAGGTTTGAGGATCACAACTTTTGAAGATGTCCTTTAGCTCTGCTTAGCTCGCTTTCTGCGTTTCCCTTGGATCCATGTGACAGAGGCTGTAAGTGAAGGAGTAGAGGAACGCTTGCCTGACAACAGCAAGGTCATAGCTCTTGGTGTTCAGAACGTGTGAGAACTTCGTTCACTCCATTTCCGGTATCCAACTGGTCTAAACTGAGAAATAATAAATGGGATATATATATATATTATATAATAAATAACAAATGGAAACTAGAGGTAATAGGGAGAAAATAAAATTGTGAATTTATTAGAAATGAACATCGTTGATTAATATCTGACTTACAGTGGCATATGTCTTTACTAATAAAAAATACTTAGTGCATTTTATTTCATTGCTTTGCCTTTGGTCAAACATGAGTACCCTTTTGCTAATGATGCTATGATCTTTCTAACAGCACAGGATTGCTGAGCTTTCCCTCTCCTGTAAATATTTTGTACTTGCCTTCCTTGCCTAGAATTCTATGAAATTATATACTTGAATGTTGAGAAATGGAATTTAGTCTCAGATTGGAATGGGTCTTAAAGGCTAGATGAACTAATATCCTAGACACTTCCAAAATTCTGTTGTTGGACCTCTGACAGATGACCCTCAGCTCTGCCCCATCTTCTCCCTTTCCTGGGAAAGGTATATATTTAGATGACTTTGTAGATGTGAAAACTGAGGCATATATAGGTTAAGTGACTATATGCAAGAACACTCAAGCCAGAAGTAACCCAGTCTCTCTGTATCCAAAACACTTGCTTAACCCTTAATTTATCTGACTTTGTCAAATCAATCTCATTGCTAGACAATTCATGGAAATTTTTTTTAAATTTTTCATAAGGTACTGAAATTTACCTTCATCTAACTTTGTCATCAAAGAACAAAACCTTTCTCCTATGTGCAGCATGAGGCTGTGTATCTAGCTAGTCTCTCCTATACATAGTCTAGACTATCCAACTGGGGCCCTTTAAATATCTCGTTGTATTAATGATGCACCCCTGTCCTCCTCCTCTTACATTTAATCTTTTTTCAGGCTGAATATATCTTTTCCCAATTGTATCTGATTTAGTATAGTTGTCATATCCAAGATGTTACCGCTTGACCTTTTCTGGTTGTGAATACCTGTCTGGCATCCTAGGATAGAAGCCTGTGCTGGGCCCGGTATTTGACAGCATTTGATATACCGTCTTATTATTTGGCATATAGGTTTTACCTAATTTTGTTTTGGGCTCTCTACAATTACTACCTATATTGTCTTTTTTTTTCATTTCCAACCTCTTTCTTTGCTTGCATTGTAATTGCTGACAGTACAAATTACCAAGTGTTGTAAGAGCTATTCTTAAAGCAAACCCTTTCATCTAGATATTTTTATAAGAAGGTTAAAGTTGTAGTTTTGGGATTTAAGTCTATCATTTCCACAGATCTTTTAAAAAGTTTCCTCACAGATTAAAGTCCAAATTTGATAAGTATGTCTTCATCTAGCTTATGATTACTGCACAATTATTCAAGTGTTTTGGGTAAGATAAAATCATAAATATTATTTGTATCTGTTCCCATTAATTATTAAGCACATGTCTGTTTCAGGGAAATTTAATCTATGTGTTTGATTCATAGTACCATAATTTTTCAAAATGTAATTTTGTAAGAGCCATCTAGCATCAGTCATTTTTATGGTGTGTGTGTGTATGTATGTGTTTATTCCTAATATCACAAGGTCATGTTTTGTTGTGAATAAATAAATGCCTACATGTTAGACATGTCTGGTCTAAGATGTAAACTTGGTTAACTAGTCTTGCCATTAACTTTATTTCATGAGAGATTAAGTTACTTCCTTAAAAGAGAATGTCATGATGGACCCCATGATGTCATTTCCAGGAGCAGTAGCAGTCCTCTGTTGTTGCTTCCTTAGCCCATGGATTAAGAGCAGTCAATTAAAAACAAAACAAAAATCAATAAAAATCAATAAGCTACTGACAAAAGGTATGGGATAAGGATGAATGGCCTGGAACATGAATAAAATATTATATAAAGGTTACCATACTTCAGGCAAGGTAAATATTGAACTAGGATGCTAGTCTCCATGATGGTGAAAGGGTCCTATACTGTAGTTGGTCTTGACCTGCTTGAAGAAGTCTCTGAGTAAAGGATACACATGGTTTTGCAATTAGGTGGTCAAAAGGCAAGTAAATAAAATATAAATAAAATCAGGTATAAGCACAAAGAAGTAGTTTTATTTTTAAAACGTGTATATAATATTGGAAAATCATTACACACTGACCTAATAAGCCATAAAGAACACCTTAGCGTTTCTACCACCCTAATGCTGGGAAGGGAAGAGGTAAGGTTTCCAGGGGCACTGAATGGAAACTGGAACCATGGGCCTGTCTGGCAGGAAATAGAGCCAGGTAGAGATGGAGCTGCTGTCTGAGACACCAGGCAAAGCAAAGAAAGATGGGGAGAAATTCAGGTTGACGGAAGGTTGATGAATGTTGAACTTTGGAGATGGTTAGTGAAGACTTATTTTACTAATGTTTCTATTTTGAACATGTAACTGTGCAAAGTAAATTTTTTGTTTGTTTGTTTTAAGTAAATGAAAGAGAGATCCTCAGACATGCATTGGCTGGGGCATTCACACACACTAGGTGCAAACACACTCACCCATGCACACGCACATGCACGCCACATCCCTCTCCACACTCACCTTCGACTGCACTCCCCCGGAATTAGAACTCAAGGAGAAGCCAGCTGCAGGGGGGCCTGGGAAACTTGGGCCATTCGGTTAACTCATGTCAGATATCAGAGCAGGGGATGAAAAGAAAGGATCTCAAAGAAAAAGGTTCACAGGTGCTCACCCGGGACACATGAGGCAAGGTTCTCCTGCCCTTCACGAGAAGTGCTAGCTAGAATGTTCTGTTGCTTCTTCTATGACTCTTGGATTTCCTAAAGGCCTCTGTTATTTACTTCTATTTTTATTTATTAAACTTTTTTATTTTCTTACATTATTGTTCATTTTTGTACAGTATTTGATTTCTCCCCTAAGATATAGTCCCCATAAATTCCCCACTGCCACATCACCCATGAACTGTCACCGCAGTTCCTTGTGCTCTTCCTGTCCTTGTTTTGACCCCTCCTCCTCCCTCTCCCATTCTGCATGCCTCAGATCTATGTTCAGCTTGCAAGTTTTATCTTTTTCCTGATCCTTTCTTAAAAGCCATATTTTAAAAAACAGTTTAAGTGTAACTAAGTCATGTAAAATAAAGTATTTCTTCAAATATACTATCTTTTAGTATAAAGGAAGCAATATGTTTCCAGACATCTTGCAAATACACTTTCATCATTTATTTACAATATTACACTTGTTTTAGAATATAAAAATGATGACATTCATTTTCAAAGTGCTATATTTTTTTCAAGACTTTTTTTTAATTCATACAAGAACTGGGGTTTAAGCCAGAGGAGCAATGGGAGGGGTGAGAGGATTGACCAGAGACAGAGTGGGGAACAGAACAGGTGAATCTACTGAAACACACTGCTGAGGGGCACAGCAGGTGAGGCAGGAGAAGTCAGCTGCGCCATGTGGGTTAGCTCCTTGGCAGAGGATCTAACTCAAGCCATGGTGGCTGGTGATAGCTTGATAACACTGAGACTTAACCTTTGCACCATCCCAGAGAGGCCCCTTTTTTTTTTCAGGCCCTTTGTTCAGTTTCACTATATCCTCCTTTAAGTGACACCATCTGATACTTTTCCTTTTCTTTTTGACTTATTTCACTAAGCATAATCCCTTCTAGCTCCACCCATGTTTTTGCAAATGGCATGATATTAGAGTTAGTTTTTAATTAAAAATCCCCAGCTTTTTTCTAAGTTATCATTTGTTTTCATGTTTCAATTAGTAGCACTTTCCCCCTACACTTTATTCTACCTGTTGCCTCTTTCTTATCCTCTCTCCATGGGCCCTGATACTACCCTTGGATTATTCTGATTTAAGGAGTTTGGTTTCTAAACATCTGGGCATAGAGGTATTTTGTGAGATGCTTTTTATTCCTTATTTGCAAAGTCCTCATTTACTGTTTTTACACATGTTCCTAAAAGAACCATATTTGCTGATCATGTATAATTTCTTTGTTTGAGGAAGATAATATCCAAGAAAAGAGCCCCTGAACTGGAACTTGGCTATGTATCTCCATAGCTCCTCCCAATTTGAAAATTCTTTCATTCTCTGAGATTGGAAACTAGACATTTGAATAGGTGTTGCATTTGGAGTGAAATTTCCCCTTACTCTCTCCTCTTAGGTGTGTGTGTGTGTGTGTGTGTGTGTGTTTACTGAACATGTGTATATTTTCCACTTTCCCCATCTGGCATCTGCTTTAGCACCAGCCTAGCTAGCTGCTCTGTGTCAAGAGTACTTTAGCCTTTTCATTATAAACAAGAAAGAACTGAAATAATATAAAAAAGAAATCCTTTCACCATCTCCCTCCCTACCTCACTTTTTGTTTTGTTGTTTCTAAGCAAGTTTCTTGCCATTTACCTTTGCATTTGCATTGCTTATTGATTGGCAATTTTAAAATTGTTTATTGTGCTCTTTTGTTTCACTGTTCAAGAGCTAAAACAAAAGCTACCAGGCCCTGAGAGGTACACATTTGCATGCGGTGAGCGTTGCCCAAGGAAAAAGTAATTGCTAATGCATATTTATGTGGCACAAATTTGCCATTTGTTTATGCATAAAATTATCAATAGTGCAGGGCGGCCCAGCCGTAGAAAATGGTGACCTTTTTAGCTTAATAAATAGAAATCAGCTGTTATTGTGAAGAGATCAGCCATTTATTCTGTGTTGAGGGACATTGCCGGGAAAATGCAGATTGAGGCTGGCAATATCATTAAATGGAAGGCCAGTGACCCTTTCGGTAGAGTCTATTATACTTTATCTAATAGGGGATAAATGACTCTGGTTGGCAAATGGAATAAAGAACAACAGTTTTGTTTTTTTTTTTCTTTTGTAGTTTTATGACTATGAAGATTTTAAGCCAGCAAAACTGAACAGGAAATCTCATGCTGACCTGTTGCTAGAATTTTCTGAAAAATTCTCTGTTTTAAAGTTGGTTTTCCTATTCATTATCCTCTTTTTGAGTTAGTACCCATTGAAACCCAAAGTAAATCAAATGATATTTTTCTGGGAAAACTGGTCTTCTTTGTGTTTTTAGCTTTCTTTCCCTATCTTTTTCTGTTTTTCTGACATGCTTTTATTGCAATGCAGGCATCTTTTTTACATTTTAACAAGGTTGCTCTATATTGGATGTCTTTAAAAATATTGTAGGTAGAAGATATTCTCCAAAAAAAAAAAAAGTTACCAGTAGTTTCTAAACTATGTTTTTTGAATCAAGCATAATACTTTCTAGGTGGTAGAAATGGTTCTAAAATGCATGGGCTATTTAAGTTGAGAGTCTTCTCTATACAGAAAACCTTCTAGTCAGCCTATCTTATTGATATGTGAAAACCCACCAGTCATTGTGTGTTTTGGTTGTTGCCCTGTTGTCTATGAGAGATGAAAAGCTTAGTGTCCGCAGAGATCACCAGGGACTGTGGTTTCAGGGTGGTTTAACCTGACACTACTTTTATTCAGCTGATATCACTGTAGTATGTTAGCGAGCACTTCTGACCTTTAGGCTTTCTTATCTGTCTTTTTCAACCACCACAGCATTCACTAGTAAATGGAAGTGGTCTTTGCTTTTTAAATATTATTATGCTATATGCTATGTGCTCAAACTGTTATGTTAGTTATGAAGCAAGATAATGAAACAGAGGCCTAGACACCCATCCACCTCAGGGCATGGTGAACCTCTTTGAAGCCACTGCATGCCTCTCCCTGGTTGTGATTCTTCACAGGAACATGCCACACCAGGTTTCAAGTTTCTGCAGTCATAGTTTTGCAGTCACCCATCTCTCCCTCCTGCTGCCCTTTAGCACAACAGTGCATTCAGCAGCATGTCACCAGAGTGACTGAGTAACCTTTTACTGGCAGAAATGGGTCTGTGGTTCCTTTTTTAAAGTAGAGGGTGTAAATAGGACTCAGACGGTAGGGTACATTAGTCCATAAAATGAATATATTTTTTATGTCATTTATAAGGTATTGATTTTAGGTCCATTAGATTCACAGTCCCTGGTGAGAGAAAAAACAATGATTTAATGGGGAGGTTGGAATTCCAGAAGGAAGAGCAGTGGTGATTAACCCCTTCTTCCTCAGCAACTGGCCCGACCCCTGTTATATAATATCTTCAAGGGACTGAGAAGAGGCCCCTGAGGGAAAGGAACAGTTTATCATCTGCTTCCTGCAATTTACAAGGGCTCACAAAACCGATTTTAGCTCCTTCACTACCAAGTCTCAGAATGGTTTAAAACAGATATCTCTAGGTTGATGTGTTGCCAAATTTATTTTAGTAAGGTAGCTCTGAAGTCAATTAATACATTTTATTTTTATAAAACCCAGAGCTTGTTTCAAGAGTATGGGTAATTTAGGATATTGTTTTAAAAAATCAAGTTTAGATTTTTTTCTCTTGGGTTTTTTTTTTTTTTTCCTAAGACAGGAAAGTTCACCACAGTGTCATGCAAGTGACAATCTTTCTTGGGGAAGTTTTCAGTGATATTAGTTAAAATAACCATCATGATAATTTTGAAAATAGCGCGTTGTATTTCCTGTTGCATATAGAGAAAATTATTGGCTTCCACAAACCCCTTTATCAACAAGACTACTAAAATATTATTTCACTTGTATGTAATTAAATTCAGATACCGAGTGCTATGATAATTCTAACCATTTTCATCCAGTTAATGTCACTACCACCTAAAAGGAATTTTCCCTAGTCTGATTTGGCAGCTAAGTTAAATCTTTATTCTTTTTTTTTTTTTTAGATTTATTTATTTATGCATATAAGAACTGGGGTACAGGCCAGAGGTGTGGGGGGGGGGCTGGTGAGAGGATTCACCACAGAGAGCGGGGAGCAGAACAGGCAGATCAACAGATGTACACTGCTGAGGGGAGCAGTGGGCACAGCAAGAGAGGTCTGCTGCGCCATGTGGGTCCCCTCCCTGGCCGGCAGCAGGGATCGAACTCATGCTGCAGTGGCTGCGGTTTGCTTCATAGTGCATTGCTTAACCCACTGCGCCATCAGGGAGGCCCAAGTCTTCATTCTTACATCTGATAAAATCTACTTATAATATAGGTAGAAATTTTGTTTAAATTCGAGTTATATTTCTAGTCTCATTTAGTGATAGGTATGGTTGAAGAAAAATATTAAAACTAAAACCTGATTATCTCAAAACTTAACCTGATGGAAAGATCATGGGATCAACAACATTTTTAGAATTTCATATTTTAACTTGTGTTTTTCAAGTTTTCTGACCAAAAAAATGTAAAAATGCAGGCTCCCTCTTGTGGGTAGAATTACCACCTGTGTATTTCTGTGTTGCCCAAAATAGGATGTGGCAACATTTTTCTGTTTCATTTTTAAATTTTATGGTGCTAGTCTCTTTATATTTGGTCAGATGTGACATTTCATGTAACTTTAAAAAGTTGAGTTTGGGGCACATTTTTTAGTAAGATTTTTAATGAAATAAACAAGTATTTTATTTTTTTCTTTTTTCTTTTTTGTTTATTTAATTGGGAGACTATCTGTTAACAATCTTTATTTCACTGTAGTAGCATAAATTCTGACCAGAAGTTTCTATGATAACTGTTTCCATTTTGAAGTGCTCTCCAATGGAGTAGTTAGTGAACTAATGAAATAATGTGGTTACTATGAACATGGTAGCTTTTGGATTTCTGTGCTTATTAACAAGTGCTCTAACACTGGAATGAAGTGAAATCCCTCCCTACCAAGCCTGCTCCGGATAGATACATATGGTAGTAAAACTCTCCAAATACTATAAACCCCGTGATCAAAACTGAATATGCAATGGTATGATAAGAGTGTACACTGAAGCATTACTTCAGTTCTCCATAAATTGAACTGGTAGTGAAGAGTCTGAGGTGGATCCCACGTTGTGGTTGCTACCATGTATGGATTCCTTGTTTTTAGAAGTTTGAATCTTGGGACTTGATTGCAGGGAGTCATTTTTGTCCAGCCTGATTAAACTGGCAATAAAATATGAGAGTGACAAGAGCTGTATTTCTGCAGTTGAGCTGACAGTTCAATCATAGAGCTGTATGCGGGAGAAGTGAGTATAGAGAAAGCCAGATGACCCCCATGAACAACTATTGCCTTGTCTGTGTAATTGGAATCAAGGAAGGCACTTACGAGGATACCTGAAGATCCCTCATTAATCATTTCAAGAAATAAGAATCTACCTTAATATCAACCATAATAGCATCTGTAGGATTTTTAAATAAATATTAGACAAAATGGGTGAGTTCTGGGAGAATTAGCATGTATTCATCTATGTATGTAACTTATAAATTTTAAATGCATATAAATTTTAGATGAATTCTCATTGAACGATAATGTCAAATGAATGCCTCCTTTTCCATAAACTTTTATTATATTTATATATGTAATTATGGGTATAAATTTTATTTTGAAGACTTAAGCATAGTTTCCAAGACTCATAAGTTAATATTTTACTAAAGAAGAACAATGCATTGTTAATGATCTACTTTTAATTTTTCTAGCATTCTTCTTGCTGATGACACGAATCCTGTTGGCATCTGCTTACAAGATTCTGAAAGCTGAACAGAGAATTTTGGCACTGCCCTGTGTTGGATAAAGGTATATTCCTAAAACACACACTACACCTTTGTAAATGGATAATTGCATTTGCTACATTTCAAAAATGGAAGTTTATAGACCTTCTCTGATTTTTAATTTTTCAAAGTAAAATATGTGACAGACAGATGCCTATAAAACTATAGCACATAGTCTTATATTCAGAGGACAACTGGATTTGTGATTATAGTTTTGAAACTCTTTCTGAAGGTAAAGTCTCCAAATTGGCAGGTGATATATATTCTTTCTGTTTTTTTAAGGTAAGATATACTTTTCTTGAAGTTGTAAAAACTTTTTTTCCTGAACTGAAAAATGTTTTTCTAAAAATTAGTTGCTGCCCCTTTTTTGTGCTGCTATGAAATAAATACTGTGGATCATGATGTATATGGCACACAGTTCACAAAGATTTCCATAGGCTATTAAGTATTCCAGGGTATGTTTCTATAAACATTTTTTTAAAGGAAATTTTGCTGAAGTCAAACAGATATTTTCCAAATTTTCTCAGCAGAATAATCTAGTAGTTATCTGTGTGTGCATTTATGAAATGCTTGCTTGTCTTTTCAACAAAGTTATCCTTGGGAACAGAAACTGAAAGTTTGACCATAGACCCAGCATTGAAAATCTTTTCAATCGCTTCTCGGCCTTTTGGCTAAGATCAAGTGAAAATCTTTTCATAATCTGTAGCTGACTAACTATGATGTGGGTGTCAGCAGGAAAGTTTGTAGGTAAGGGATCCTGTTGTTCAGAAGTGCTGAACCTGGTGACATGGAAAAGAAATTATTTTCCTTGTGACCCCTAAAAAGAATATTGAAATGTGGCCTTCTAAAATAATGAGCTAAAACTTACTAGTCAGACCCAGGTCTTGCACTAATCTACTGTTAAGCCTACTCAGTTGAGACATTATGCTCTAAGGTGTAAGAACAGATAATTATGAGAATTGCAGTTCTAATACAAACAGGTAATAAAAGAAATTCAAAGTTATGCCTGACTTATTATCTAACTAGTACAAAGTAGTTTGGAATCATATGTCGTAATAAGAATGTGGCAGAAGGGTGCTTTTAATAAAGCCAGCAAAAGGTTATGTTTGTTCAACATTTCCACTCTATTAGTTATTAAAAGAATGGTTGCATGTAATCCAAAATCATTTTTAAAAGATAGAACTTTATGTTTCTCTTATTTGAATCTATGCCTTAGCTCAGAGCTGGTAGCAGGTGCCAAGTCACCAGGGACCTGGATCCTCCATCTTTTGCTTTGTTACTCTGAGCATGTGACTTTGTTCTAGAGTTTAAAATATCAAGCATTGATATGCAGCATCATGTCCATTTTCAAACAACAGGCTGTAAATATTACAAGGATAAGATGATGCCTCTCCATTTAAGAACAGTTTTGAAAGATGTCTGCCCACACTCCTTCCACTTACATTCTGTGGGCTACAACGTGGTCATGTAGTCATGTCACACTAACTAAGAGACTGGGAGGTGTCATATTTTTTTCTGGAAGATAAACAAGGGGGACTTGTTACAGGGGAAGAATAAGAGAATGAATATTAGGGACTGACAGTATCTTATAATTTTACTTCCAAGAACCTTATTAAAGAAAGTATCAAAAGAGGTGAAATTTATATAAGCATGTTCATTTTCAAACACTTATAATAGAAAGAATTTGAATTGACTAAACTTTTCAACAGCAGAACAGTGATTAGATATATTTGAGTACATTCATATGATAGTATATTATGCAACCAGTAAAATATTTTAGAGATTTAAAACATACATTGTATTATGCATGAAGCTATGTTAAATAGAACAAGTTAGAATCCACTAAAGATACTATATGTGTCCACATTTGTGTAGGTACACACATGCAGTGTTGACACACATATACAGAAAAATTGACAGAAAAGTAGCTGTAAATAAATCCATCAGATGTTATTAGTTTTGAATCAGGGACTCAACAATTTTAGTTTTCTTCATAGCTTACACATATCTTAGCAATAACTATGTTTAGTATTAAACTTTGAGAAATTTAAAATGTGTGCATTCTGAAAGATTGCTTAGTATCCTTGCTTATTAAAATACTATGCATGTGTCTATTCAAGAAAAGATGAAACAGTTGAGTATCTGCCCTTTTGTACTGTTTTTCCTGAAGTCCGACATAAATGAGTTTCCCTTCTCAATGGAGCCATAGAACCACTTAAGAATCTTGGTCTTATTGCAGCCTGGCTGCCTCTTTCAGGTGATTACCTCACAGATGGAGATACCAGGCTGCAGTTCAATGACAACAGATAAGCCCATGAAGGTTGCTGGGAATCATGCCTGTTTCAAGGGCAAACAGGAAAACTCAAAAAACTCTTTCTTGTGTCTAAGTGAAAGCGATTGAGCACTGCATGTAGTTCCAGGTTAAGGACTTGTTCTTTCTCTTTTAAAAGTATCTTTTAAAGTATTATGTTACCTTAGAAAGTTGATGGAGTGAGAATTTAACTCAAGCTAAGTGAAGAATCACAATTGGATGGCAATCTGTGACAAATTCTTTCAAAAATTAGAGTGAAAGCATTCCCCCCTCCCCATAAACTTTAGCTGACTCTTTTCTTTGGAACGTAGAAGAGAAGCACAGTTTGGGGAGACACATTGTTTGGGTTTATTACCTACTTGCACCCACTACACCTGTGTACTATTGCATACATGACTTACCCACTGATTTCTCATGTGTAAAAATGTAAATAATTATAGGAAATATTATACTGTACCAAATACTGTGTCTAACAGGTGTAGCTACAACAAATAAACAAAAAAGGTTTTAAATCCCAGATCACTACTAGAGGTAGGGTCACTTTATAAATAATTGATGTTCAATTCAATAGGACAGATAGAGTGAATTTAAACCTAAATAACTTAAAATATATTAAGAAAAATTGATATAATAGCCAGGAGAGATAAATTATTTCTCATTTTTATTAGTAATTAATGGGATAAAATGAACAGAAAAAAATTAATAAGGATGTAGAATTGAAAGACAAGATTAAGAAACTAGACTTCACAAACATATATAGAACCTGCACACAACTACAATTTTCACATTATTTCCAAGAACACATGGTGACTAACAAAATTATAGCTAAATAAGAAGTCTCCAAATGAAGGAGAAATCATAATAGAAATTATTTTAAATGAATATCATAGACATAACAATTTTAAAATGCTTTTGAGAAGTATTTACTGGGGACATTAATCTTACATAAATTATTAGGGGTAAAAAAAAGAATTAAAATAGACCAAGAATTCTTCTCAAAAACCAACAAAATAAACTCTAATTTGTAGAAAGAAGAAATTATTTAGTGAGAAATAAATTAACAAGTAGGAAATAATCATATGAAACAAGAAAGCCAAAAACTGTTTCACAGGATGAATAAGTCTGTGTGGAGACTAAGCAAGACAGCAGGTGACAAAGAGCAAATAACCAGTATGAGAATTTACAAATGCACCATCACAAAAACGTGTAGATATTAAAGAGCCAATAAAGAATATTCGAACTTAACGTTGATCACATTGATCAATGTGGAGAGGTGGGATAGATTAAATTCCTTGAAAAATATAGTAGGGCCTCCCTGGTGGCACAATGGGATGAGCACCTCACTGTGGAGCTTCCATAGTCACTATGGTTTGAGTTCAATCTCCCACCAGGAAGGGGGCCCACATGGCACAGGGAACCTCTCCTGCCTCACATGCTGCTCCCCTCAGCAGTTTGTTTCAGTCGATCTGCCTGTTCTGCTTCCCACTCTGTCTCTGGTGAATTCTCTCAACTCCCCACCTCTAGCCTGTACCCCAGCTCTTGTATGCATAAATAAATAAAATCTTTTTTTTAAAGAAAAATATAGTAGTAGAATTTACTCAAAAAGAAACAGAGATTCTAAATATATCTATAACTATTAAGGACGTTTAATTCACTAATCAAAAATCTTCCTACAAAGAAAATCTTGGACCCAGATCCCCTCACAGGAAAATGCACGGAAGAGATAGTCTAATCTTTTGAAAGTTTTTCCAAAGAGTAAAGACGAAAGCAGTAATACCCAACTGTTTTTTTTAGGATCATGCAACTTTGATACCAATGTTGGCCAGAGTAGTGTGAAAAAGGATGTTTATAGTCAAATTGCTCTCATGACTATAAATGGAAAGCCCTCAACCAAAATGTTAGTGAATTCAGCAATTTATAAAAAGGATTAGTAATCATGACCAAGTTAATTTAGTGGAGAAATTAAATATTTGCTAACAAGTAAAAAAAAGAAAGTAATACGGATTAGAAGTATCAAATGACCATTTAAATAAATGTAGAAAAAGTATTTAATACTATTCCTCCTGTACTCCTGAATTTTAAAAGTTCTTAGAAAATAAGTATAGGAAGTAATATCCATAATGTCATATAAAATACCTATAAAAAACATAAATTATAACAGTAAAATGTTGAAAACTTTCCTTCTGTGATTAAGATAAAAACAAGAGTATTCGCTATCATTCCTGCTATTTAACTTATTTTTTTTCTTTTTTGCTTAAAGTTTCTGCCCAATGCAGTAAAGCAAGATAAAGAAATAAAGTTATTAGGATTGACAGAGTAACAACCTACTATCGTTATTAGCACATGGTTTGAGTTAATAGGGTATTTAACAGTGTTGAAGAATATAATATGTAGAAATCAACTGTATTTTTGTACATACATATAATTTTTAAATAGTATCCAGTAATATCTGATGTACAATATCTCTCTGGAGAAAATTGTGAAACTTTATTAAGAAATATTTTTAAGGAAGATATAACTGATGAGACATACCATGTTGATGCACTGAGAAAGATTAAATATTGTAGAGATGTTCCTTAAGCCCAAATTGCTTTATAAGTATAATGCAAATCACTACCAATAGTTTCTCTTTAAGTGTGTTTGTGGTGGGGGCAGGAATGTAAGGAGTTTATTTTAAAATGCAAAAGGAATAGTTAAAACACCACTTAAAAAGGAAGAATGAGTAGATATATTTGCTATACTGATATTATAAATCTCTGTTACTCAGAGATACCTTGTATATAGAAGAACTACAACGAAAGGCAAGGACATACGCCTATAACTACCATGGAGTGTTGTGGAAAGAGGTAGGAAGTAAAGGTGAGGAACTGGGTCAGCAAGCACTTTTGACCTAAGGGAGAGCATCAGTAATATGTGATAGTTATTTGGGTGTGAACTTTCTTACTGTTACAGGGCAGGGTGATGGGGTACCCCAAAGTCCCCAAGCTTGCCTCCTCTAAATGGATTATGCTGTCTGCCACATCTAAACTAAACATACTTGAGTGAATACAGTCTTCAATGGGAAAGAACTTTAAGACAATTAGTGTGCAAAAGAGAGAAGAAAAAAGGGAAAGAATATAGTTTCCAAATCAGGCACCCAAGTTACTCATTGCCTTGTGGGTAAATGTCCAGGCAATCAAACCTAGCCCAAAGCGTGACCACTGGTCTCAAAAGCTTTCCACAAGTCTAATACACCTCCTGGTTGGGATGAAGAGGAAAGGGGCAGAAGGGGTCAGGCAATTCTGGAAGGAAAAGAGCAAAATCAAAACCCAAGTCGTGATAAAAGCTGCCATTGTCAGCTTCCTCAAGGGTTTCTCACCCATGTCTCTGTCTCTTCCAAGTATCTCCTTCCATGTCCCTCAAGTCCCTGCTACTAGTCCAAGGCCCAGAAGCAGGTGAGCTTCTTCACATGTCTCTCTCTGCTTCTGTCTCCTCCAGTCTTCTGATCTTTTTCCTCTCCTCTCTGCCCTCTCTGCTCAGTTCCACCTTTCCTCCCGTGAGCAGGAAGCCTGGAAACTCCCTTTCGCCTGGAGACTCCCCTGTTACATTATCATTTATTAAATGACACATAGTGTGTATATATATTTCACAATACGTGTGTTAAAATAATACAAAAATAGATATGATAGATTTTGTTTCTTTATGGGTGTATTATATTTTAGGAGGGAAAATATGATTGAAGTAGTGTCAATTAAAATGACACACCTTTCAAAATGAGGTAAAATAAGATGTTTGTAAAGAATTTTCTACATTGGAAATGAAGAATAATTAGTATCCTAAAGTAAGCATTCTTTTCAGTATTCTTTTCCTAAAAACTGTAATGAGAATGTCAGGCATGACCATTAGATTGAATAGATACAAAATATTTTGAGAACTACAACATCATGCATTTTACATTCATATGTACATATAAATATGTACAAGTGTATAATTTTATAACATCCTTTGCACCTATCAGAAATATGCACATAGAAAGGCTTAATTGAACATCATATTTCATACTGAATTATCCAAAAAATAACACAACAAAAATAAATTGTTTACACAGGTATTGTAGATTCACAATTTTGTGGAGGTAAATTGAGGATAGTGGTTAGTAATACCATTGGTGGCAGCTGTTTTTGCTTTGCTTATCTCTTTTGCATTAACGTTCTTTTAAAATGTCACTGCATTTATAGTTATTTGCTTTAACCATTTAGCCAGTTAATAATTTGTGATCCTAAGTGGTTGTTATTTATACATGTTTTTTGGCCACCTTTCTCTTTTCCTTGCAAATAAGCAAGCTCTTTGCTTTAACTATCAAATCCAATCACTTTTATTTTTCCTCAGTCACCCTAATCTAAAAAAGTAAAACTCTCTATAGCTTGAAAAAGGAAAATGATCCCAATATATTGTAAATTGTCAAGTGAGTTCTTTATAATTAAAGATTACTTTGCAATATACAATTTTTAAGGCATTTATCCCGACAGGGTTCACTGGCCTTTGAGAATGAGCCACTTTGTTGACAAATCTATCATCTCAATTATACGACATTAATGAGAACTGTGAGCAGCACACGCTTACATTTTAATGTGGGTGGCAGTTTAGGGGGAAAAAAAACACACACACCAGCACCAAAACAAAATACTGAATATGATTAAAGTTGATTTTAAAAAGGTCTGCCACCTGTGGATAAAAATGTGCATTACTCTGAATACATAATAATTAACAAGACTGAAAGGCCATGGCAAAATCCAATGACCCTCTGAAATCAAAACACTGGTTATTATTTAAAAAAAGAGAGAGAGAAAAGAAGGCACTAATTTTCACAGTTATACAGACAGGGTTTATATCCTATGTACCTGTGCAACTAACTATCCATTCTCTCTACAACTCACCTACAGTTCTATAGTAACGTGTGGCAGGATACACATTCCTGGAAGTACAGACTGATTTGAATCCCTTGTTTCTTAATGAATAACTGATTGTGTGATCATCTGTCTCCTGAACAGTGTTAAGTTTCATATTTCATTATTGTTACACCTCACTCTCTTTGAATGATTCCTCTTTTATGTACTTTCAGCTCCGTTTCTAAAGGCAATGAAACTTCAGTAAAAACACCACACAAAGCATACTTAAGGCATTTTTAATCTAATGACATTATTCTCTTTCTCACTTAAAATTATTTGTTCAAATGCCTGATTATACTTAATTATCTTTATGCTCTACCTACAGATATCTAGTATCTATCTGAATAGTTTAGCATAAAGTTATTAAGCTCGTTTTCTGGATGTTTCAAGTGTATGTACATATAATGCACTGGAACAATTTTATTAGCACAATTTGAATTGCAGAGTTCATTTCCAAATGTACATCAATTTAAAGAACATAATGCATTCACTGTAGAAGTGCTGCATTGTACTGGTATTGGAAGGAATTATTGTTACTTGAGTATCTGGGTCTGATCCCCTTGAAACAGCCTTAAAACACTAGCTTAGCAGAAAATAATATTCTGTGTAGAATTCCTTTGGCTATGATTTTCAGCTTCTTGACTGATAAGGATAATAAGTTGGAATCATTCACAACTTATAGAAAAATTGGAGTTTTATTACTTTATAAAAGTCAGATCGTCATATGAGTCTTAATAATTTAATAACAATGGCTGGAGTATTGTTCTCTTATTCAGCAATTGTTTGTAATTAAGAGGATTTTTCCTTCCAAATGAAATAATGCATGAACTGTGGACCACAATCTTTAAAATAATGTATGTGAGCAAGCAATTGCTTATTTTGGTGTCTTTCTTTAGAATACTAAGCAACAAAGAAGCGACTCACATAACAATAACAATTTAATTTAAGAAAAAACCTTGAACCCAAACTGTCTCCATAGAACTTTTTGCATAATTAGGTTATACATCTTCTCAATGGAAGAAGTCTTGCCCACGGTCACATTCTGTAAATGAAAATACATTTTGCATAAATTAGTGAAGTTGAACTGCCAAGATTCATTATAAAATGTAATAAGTATTCCCTAAATTTTTAAATAACTATGAGCCATATCAATTTTTATTTTCTTAGAGGAAACATGTATCTCTGCATCTTTTTTATTTATTTATTTATTTTTTTGGTCTTGAAAAGTTTATTTAGGAAAAAAAAGTTTATTTAGGAATAAAGTCTCCCAGGTAGATGGTACCTGGGAGGGGCAGAGCTATGCATCTTTTAGAGAATTTTTTATAAACATATTCATAATACATAACTGGTGTTTTACACATACTATGGCATGATGTAACATAACATGACATAAACATGATGTTTGACTTGTATTTTGGGAATTTAATTAACTCAACATGGTAAAGCATTTTGATACAACTATCATTTTAAGCATTTCAAATCTGTGTGAAATGAGTATTTTTTCTAAGTGTTTAGAAATTTTTATTTTTATGCTATTGCTCATATAAATTCTAGAAGGATTAAAGATTAAATTCATAATCATAATAAGAATATTAAGACATAATGTTGTTGAATTTTTATATATTGGAGAGAGGGTCAAAAATTATTTTTATGTATTAATAAAATCACAGAAGAGAAATTTTGCTAGCTAAGATCACAGAAATGTAAGAGCTGCTTTGATCTTTAATAAGATAGTCAAATAAATGAAGAACTGAAAAATAAATTTGCAACACATTATGTCTAACAACATCAATTGCAATTGTTATTAAAACTGCAATTTTATATGTTCAACTTATTCAATTAAAATATAATTTGAATTGCTTACAAATAATAAAAAGTAGTGACATAATTTTCATGTTCACTTAATAGGAGGAAATCAATGGGAAGTAGACTTATGAATGCTTGGTTTTTTTAAGAATTAAAATGAAAATTAATCATGAGATCCTAGTTCTTTTAGCACATTGGCAAAAGTTAAAAATGCCACAATAACCAGTGCTGAAGAAATTGTAGTAAGGTGAATCTTCTCATTACTATTACTAGTAGAACCAGTTGTATTACTGCCCCAGAATACAATTCACTTCACACCATGCACATTAAAATCTGTTACAGTGTTGATGCTTGCGCTTTTAGGATGGTGTGTGGTCTCTCTGTCTCTACAAATATAATATATTACATACATATATGGGTATGTAAAAGTAGGTATGCATGCATGTATTTGCAAGGTACATAGATATACACAATGTTATATAGCTTTGCGTGTGTGTATATATAAAGGACAGTATAGCACTATATACCATTTATATTGATAGAAAATTGAAAAAGCCTACATATTAAAAAGTGGTCTCTGGGTTAAAAAATTATGCTTTCTTCATAAGATCAAACATTAATTTCATGCAAAAATGAAATTTTGTGAAAATTAATTTAATTGATTTGGAAAAATATCACAGGAAACCAGAACTTGGGTGATCATAAGCATTCAAGGAATGTTTGTTGAATGGGCATTTGAGTGTGCGTAAACACAGCCAAATGTGTACATTAATGTATACAAAATGATAAAAGGTCATAACTGGACTACAGGCTTATGGCTGACTTTTGAAAATTTTTAACTTTTTGACTGTATGTATTACCTACTTTTCTTTAATGAACATGTTACTTTTACCTTGAAGAAAAACATATATATTCATTTTTAAAATTTAAATATCAAGGTAGTAATTCATACATCTTAGAGTTTTCCCCCTATGCTTTTTTCTAGGAGCTCTAGAATTTTACCTCTTATATTTAAATCTTTACTTCAGTTTGAGTTAAATTTTGTGAGTGATGGAAGGTAGGGATCAAAATTGATTTTCTTTTGTGTGTGGTATCCAGAAGTAACTACTTCAGTCACACGTCTCCAGATGTCTGTCATTTTTTTAAACAAAGTAGTTACTTCATTTTTGTGAGCATAATTCATGTTCATCAATTCACTGCTATACCTAAAGTTGCATTTTTCAAAAGTTCTCCTTTCCCCCACCAACTTTCACAACCAGACACCTCAATAAAAAGTGATTATTTGCAATAAAATTACCAGAAGATGTGCAATTTATCAAAATAAGGAACAAATTATTTGATAGCTTGCTCAAATGAACTCATCTTTTTAGATTAAAAAACTGATTTACAAAATGAATTATTTGTTCGTTCCATTGCCTAACAAACCTCAGAGGGATAAATAGTTGAGTTTTGTACATGACCATGTATTTTGCTGTTAAGTTTTATCTGTACTGATATTTTAATGTATACACAATTATTTTAATTTTAAGAATAGGAAAAATTTTGCTCTAGTAAATGTTTTCAAAAAGGAAAGTAATGTTAGTGGTTAACTTGATATAGTAACTACAGACACTGATTTATAATGATGTACACCTAAAATTTATGTGATGTTATAATGTTACTTCACTACCAATTTTATTAAAATATAAGCAAGTTCAAACAAGAAATTAAGAAAAAAGGCTATAAGGCTAGTGATGGTATTTTTTTAAAGATTTATTTATCTATGCATCAAAGAATTGGGGTGTAGGCCAGAGGTACAAGGGGTGAGAGAGATCACCATAGACAGTGAGGGCAGAACAGGCAGATTTACTGAAGTGCACTGCTAAGGGGAGCAGCGGGCAAGACAGAAGATGTCTACCGTGCCTTATGTTATTTCCCTGGTCCAGGGTCAAACTCAGGCCATAGTGTTGATGGTACTGAGACTTAACCCCTTGGCCAACGGGAAGGCCTCAAGACTAGTGATTTTAGAAAGGAGTAATACTAATTTGTGATTTTGTAGAATTCAAAATGTTGATAGATATTTAACTCTATCATCAAATAGATGTCACAATATTTCTCTAATGCCTTTGGAATACAAAAGTAGTGTAAACTGAACAGAAAAGCAAGGTCAATGCTAATTTTATCGCAAATCATTTGAATGCATTTGTTCATTTCATTGTCCTTTTTAGTATTATTTAAGAAAAATAATCATGTTAAAACACCCAAATCACATAAAATCACATTAAAAATCACATCTCAAGACTATCTGTGAGGCAGAAATAATCCAACTATTATTTCTGGCATTAAAAGTTTTTTGAATCTCATCATTTGCCCAGAAGCTGTTTTCCAACCTAATAACTCTTAGAATTATGATCTAAACTTTCAAGAGGATTAAGGCTGTTTAAGTACTAGAAAGTACAAGTGTGCAGGAATGTGACTAGAGGTGAAATCTGATTTAAAGTCTCTTTTAGGAAGCTCTAGTTTGAAACAGTAGTTCTGAAGAAGAAACGCTACTTACAATAACACGGCTTTGAAGCTTATCTTAGAAAATGCATTAATACCTGTGCGGTAATCTTCAAGACAGTCATGAACTAAAGGTTTAATCCAGTTTCTTGATTTTAACCATGCGCTTCAATTCTCCTTGAACAAAAGTACACAACATGAGGGAAAATAAAGTGCAACACATTCAGTGCTATTTCATCTGTTTAGTGATTACTGTATGGGACATTTAGGAAGTTGGTTCTCCCAAAACAAGTTTACCAATAAAAGAATGAGCAGACATTATCTGCTCCAGTATATGATTAGAAGTTCTGTCAAGTTGAATCCAAAGGACACAGGAAGGAGGCTGTGTAATTATGTTACAAAATTAACATGCCAGGCATGATGCTGACTGTTGGAGACAACCCAGTGACAAGTGAATGGGGTCCTTGGCCTCCCAAGTGTTAGAAAGCCCCAAAGTGGAGGTGGGGGAGAGGGTATACATCAGACCCTCTGGTGGGAGGCACAATGCAAAGGGTAAGCTATGCAGAATAAGCAAAATAAAGTTTTCCTTCCTTGTTAAAAAAATTATTTTATGGAATTTAAGACATATAAGATGATGCTAGGCAGTGATTAGATTGGTTGAGCCTAATACCCATTATAAAAATTCATTCATACAATTTTTTTTTTTAGATTATCACCCAACTTGTGTGCTTGTAGTGATAGGTATTCATTACTTTTCGTACCAGGTGTTGTTGGACACCTATCATACTTAGAAAGTTTCCTTTTAATAAGTTCGTCTTTTCCTCCCTCAAACAGCTAATCTTTGACCTAGTTCTATTTTTTAATCTATTTTATTGATTGTATTCCATTTAGCACTTTGCAGAATACTGTATGGTTCTCAAAATTCTGTCTCATCTGTTTTTCTGAAAATACTTGTTAGTGAGGAAATATAATTTGTACTTTTTCATTTACTTCAGTGTCTTAACATACTTCTTAGTACTGACTAGGTATGCAATAAATACATCCAGTATTTGTCTTTCTTCTTCTGACTTATTTTGCTTAGCATAATCCCCTCTAGTTCCATCCATCTTGTCATAAATGGCAAGAGTTTATCTTTTAAAAAAAATTCTGAGTAGTATTCCATTGTGTATTTGTACCACAGTTTTTTAATACATGCATTTCTCATTGGATTTATGTTACTGCCATACTTGGCTATCACAAATATTGCTGCAATGAACATAGGAGTGACTTTGTCCCTTTGAATTAATGTGTTTGCATTCTTCCAGTAGATACCAAGGAGTTGAATAACTGGATCATATAGTAAATCTATTTTTAATATGTTGCAAAACCTCCACACTTTTCCTGTACCAGTCTATGTTCCCACCAAAAGTTACAAGTTTTGCTTTTTCTCCCTCACCAACAGTTGTTCTTTCTGGTCTTTTTAATATGGCCATTATTACAGGGGTGAGATGGTACTGCACTGTGATTTTGATTTGCATTTCCCTGATGATGAGTATGTTTTCATTTGTTTCTTGACATTTGTATGTCTTCTTTGGAGAAGTGTATTTAGCTCTTCTGCCTATTTTGTGATTTGTAAAGTTATATCTGAGTTCTTTGTGGATCTTTGATATTAGCCCCTTGTTAGATAGATGATGTGCAAATATTTTTTCCCATTCTTCAGGGTGTCTTCATTTTAATGATAGTTCCTTTTGCTGGCAGAAGCTTTTTAGTTTGATGTAGGCCCATTAGTTTATTTTTTTTCCTTTTTTTCTCGTAGAATTCAAGTCCCTAAAGACATCTGTGAAGCCAGTGTCATAGAGTGCTTTGCGTATGTTTTCTTCCATATATTTTATGGTTTCAAGTCTTACATGCAAATCTTTAATCCATTTTGACTTCATTTGTGTGTGTGTGTTGTGAGATTTTAATCTGATATCATTCTTTTGCTTGTGTTTGTCCAGTTTTCTCAATACTATTTGTTAAAGACATTTCCCTTTCTCCCATGTATAGTCTTGTCTTCTTTGCTATGGATTAACTTTCTGTACAGGTGTGGGCTTATTTCTGGGTTTCCGTTCTGTTCCATATGTCTGTGTATTTGTTTTTGTTTTACTACAAAACTGGCTTGATCATTATGGTTTGTAATATAGTTTGAAACTTGAATTGTGCTACCTCCATTCTTCCTTTCTTTCAGGATTGCTTTGGCGACTTGGGGTCTTATGTGGTTTTATAAAAATTTCAGTAATAGTCTATATCTTTAAAGAATACTATTGGGCCTTTGCTAGGGATTACATTACAGCTGTAATTGCTTTGGGTAAGATAACCATTTTTAAAAAGTTAATTTCTCCAATCCATCAGCAGGTAATATTTTTCAACTTTTGTGGGTATTTTCCTATTTCTTTTAACAATGCTTATAGTTTGCATTGTACAGGTCCTTCATCTCTTGTGTTGAGTGTATTACTAGGTACTTAATGTTTCTTCATGTGATTGAAAATGGAATTGTTTTCTTGATTTCTTTCTCTTGTAGTTGTTTGCATATAGGAATACAGTTGATTTTTGGAAATTGACTTTGTAACCTGCCACTGTACTGTATTATTTTATTGTTTCTAATAGAGTTTTAGTGAAATGGTAGGGTTTTCTATGAATTATGTCATCAGCAAATAGTTGTAATTTTACTTCTTTTTTCCTAAGTTGGATTCCTTTTATATCCTTCTCTTGCTAATTGCTCCAACTAGTACTTCCAATATGGTGTTGAAATATAGTGGTAAAAGTGGACATCCTAATCTGGTACCAGATCTTAGAGGAAAAGATTTCAGTTTCAGCATTGATGACAGCTGTAGGTTTATCATATATTTATGGCTTTTACTATTTTTATGTATGTTCATTTTATCTATATTTTTTGAATATTTTTAAGTCATGAATGTATACTGGATCTTGTCACATACTGTATTGATAAGACCATATCCTTTTTTCCAAAGATTTTTTTTTCTATTTGTGTGTGTGTGTGTGTGTATAGAAGAATGTGTGTGTAGGCCAGAAGTGCAGGGTGTGAAAGGATTCACCAAAGACAACAGAGTGGGAAGCAGAACAGGCAGATTTCTGAAATACACTGCTAAGGGGAGTAGCAGGCAAGGTAAAGATCTATCCTGCCTTATGTGGGTTAGCTCTCTGGTGGGGGTTTGAACTCAGGCCATAGTGCTGAGACTTAACCCCAAGGTCACCAGGGAGGCCTGATACAGACTATATGATTTTTATTTTTCCTCTTGTTAATGTTATGAATTATAAGCAATAAATACTCAAATGATAATAAATTAAACTATATTATTAGTTCAATATATCAAGGTATAAAAATATAACTCAAAATGAATTTTTCTTAAAACAACTTTGTATTTACATACAACAATGCCTAAGGAAGGGCTGAGAAATCCCCAATGTTTGCAAAACTCATTCTCTCTGTGCCACACACACACACACACACACACACTCACACACACACACATATATATAATTTTATTTTACTATTTAGGAAATACTACTGGTAATCTAGATGCCCAACCAATGAATGGAAAATTAAATAGAATAGTGTTAGCTCTTGGAGAGGTCATCTAGAAGTCACTGGCAATGGAACTTTGGGATCCACCAATGCTGTTTCCGTTAACTATCTGCATGATCTTAATTAACTTCCTTAACTACTTGTTTCTCAGTTTTCCCATCTGTGAAACTTAAGTAATAGCACCTTTTCCATAGAGTTTGAGCATTATATGAATTCATATATATATAAAGCACAGAGCACAACTCTAGACTTCAGTACAAGTTGTTACTGCTTCAAATCTCTTACCTGCTATCTGAAAAGAAAATTTGCATCTAAATGAATACAGGAAAAAGTTCTAACAATTCTTAGTGATAAAATTTTCTTAAGTTTGTTTTTCAAAGATCCATAGACCTTACATTTTTTTCAAGAGAAATATTTATTATTTTGCTTGTTGGTGAGACTAGTTAATGCAGGAACTTTATTATATGAAAAGTTTGAACAAATAACAGATGACTTTTGTTAGCAGTGATATGACTAGAAAATAGCTAGCTATCATTCTTGGCTTACTTAAAACTGCCAAAGAACTGAAAGCAAGAAATAAATTGAATATGGCCAAAGAAGTTTAGTATTATAAGCCAATAATAATAATATCCCATTTTTTACATTTTGCAATTTTTAAAGTTCTTCCTTATATAGTGTGTTACTTAAACAGATAGTATTTCTCATTTAGAATTACTATTCAGCTGTAGAATATATAACCCATTTTCCTTTCATCAGCTGATGTGGGCTAAACTCAGATAACTTTTGGAGGCCATGAACCAAATGCCAAGTGTGGCTTACTTCTCAGTGTAGTGGTTTTAAAATTAAATGTAAAATGTATTCAGAGTTACCAGTTGTACAATTAAAAGCACTGTCAACTGGCTCCTTATGTGAGAGTCCAAAAAAGGGCTAAATAAAAATTGGAGTTTCAGGCTTATCAATCTAAACCTTAGAATCTGAAATGTTACTTAAAGAAATCATGTCACCTGCAAAAACTCAGTATGTTATCCATATAGGCATCCATATGTAATGGTGTATGATTAATATAGGAAATATATTTTATGAAAAATGCATCTTCTCCAAAATATGAAGTATATCCTCAAGTGAAAATTGGTTAAAAGTTTAATGGTGCGGGCCTCCCTGGTGGCACAGCAGGTTGAGCGCTGCACTGTGAAGTATCCTCTGCACAGCAGTGCGAGGGGAGGGGACCCACATGGCACAGCAGACCTCTCCCGCCTCTCCTGCTGCTCCCCTCAGCAATATATTTCAGTCAATCTGCCTGTTCTGCTCTCCACTCTGTCTCTGATGAGTCCTCTCACCTCCCACAACTCTGACCTGTACCCAAGCTCTTGTATGCAAAAATAATAAATAAATCTTTTTAAAAATCATTTAAAAAAATCAATGTGATGCTAATGTGGACATTTTGTTTTTGCTTAGAACTTTCTCTGACTTTTCTTTTTTTTTAAAGATTTATTTATTTATGCATACAAGCACTGGGGTACAGGCCAGAGGTGTGTGTGTGTGGGGTGGGGTGAGAGGATTCGCCACAGAGAGTGGGGAGCAGAACAGGCAAATCAACTGAAGTATACTGCTGAGGAGAGCAGTGGGCATAGCAGGAGAGGTCTGCCGCTCCATGTGGGTCCCCTCCCTGGCTGGCAGCAGGGATCGAACTCGTGCTGCAGTGGCTGCGGTTTGCTTCATAGTGCGTTGCTTAACCCACTGCGCCACCAGGGAGGCCCCTGACTTTTCAATGAATTCAAATATCCCTTCCCTGCAGGAAGGAAACATTTTAAGTATGGTTCTCTTCCCATGACCTTGTGCACCCGAGACCAAATGTGTAAAAGCACTGTCCCTTCTTTTCACACTTCAGAAGGGTTAAGGAGAGGTGTTCCATTGTATTTGCGATGGTGCTCTCTGCAGAAAGCCCGGTGAGTTCTTTCAAGGGACTCTGAACAATGAGCTCAGTGAGGCTGTTCTTTCTAATTACTCAAAAACAGGGATGCTAAAGAAAACTTAATGACAGTTGACAAGTGCAGTTAATAACTATAGCAAGCCAGGAGTCATGCAACAGGCAGATGACAATAACCAGATAACTGTACATGGCTCTTACAGCTGTTTGTGCTTGGTACTTGAGTGTCTAAAGTGAGAGACTTTTGCACAAAATGAGCCACACTTTATGCTCACAGGGTAGAAGCTACAATTCAGCAATTCTTATGGACTGTCTAATTCTCGTTTATTCTCTCTCTGTCCCTCCCCTTATTCTCATTCTACTCCCCACTCACACCTAGCTTTCAACTTCTCTAATTTTGTGAAAGCTGCATAGTGTAACTTAAAACAACTTGCTTTCACTATCAGCTGGAGACAAAGTTGCTTGAAATCCTTGTTGGACCACTGGAAGAAGAGAAGGACTGGAGAAAGGAAGTGGCAGAAGTGGGATTTCCATATCAAAGGGCAAGCCTTTGGCTCTGGATGGTCATTAATGTACCCTGATTTCATCTTCCTGGTCCAGTCATGAAAAGGGAAAAATATTAGTGAGAAAAATGTTTCACTCCCTTCAGACCCTAGAAAGGAAAGCTGTAAATTAAATGAACGTTGAGCTAAAAGGTGTCTAATGCTTCTGCCTTTGCATGTGATAGAAGCTATGATATTTCTGCAGCATGTATTCAGTTCACATCTTCATTCTGCCCTGATTATGAAGGATATAATGTCTGCTTACATTTATTGGGCACACATCTCTGAGTCCCTGAGTTTGCAGAGGATATCAGTTTTCATTACTCAGCCTTGGCGGCTCTGTCATTGGGGAAAGGTTTCTACAATTTAAGCAAAACTAACCTGTTTTAAGAATTACTTTTTCAAGTAACCAAAAAGAACATAAACTAACCTGTTAATTTTGGATATATGTTGTTAGGACTTAACAGAAACTTGCATTTCTTTTTTTTTTAAAGATTTTATTTATGCATGCAAGAGCTGGGCTGCGGGGTGTGTGGGGCGGTGGTGTGAGGATTCACCAGAGACTTGTATTTCAAAGTGTGGCAGGTTGCACTTTTATTTGCTATCAAGGTGTGCACCTTCTTCATTGATGGCTGGCACTATTTTACTATCTTTTCTCCAACATGCCCATTTCCAAGGTCATTGCTTTATGAAATAATTATTTTAAATTGAAGTATGGGGCTGGTACACAGACTTAAATTCATTGAAGAATGCCACTTATGTTCGGGAAAGAAGGACTTAGAAATCTTATTCCATTTTTTAGTACGAGATGTTAAACTTGGACCTACCTCTCTTTTCATTAAAGATCACAGAGCTTTTTATTTTTTTCCTTCAAAAGAGCCCAGAAGCCTGGCCAAACTCCAATGTAGATAATTAAATTCCACCTACCTAATTCCCTAGATGCTTTAATTGGAAACAATTCCACTTTATTCTCTATCCCTCTTACTTCTTGTCCTTAAGCAGCTGTGTAGGTTCTCAGCCACATTTCACAAACTACCTTATATATTCCAGCCTCAAAGTACTATTTTGTATTTGGGGGCAAGATAAAGTATATAGCCATGGACTCGTATTTAAAGGTTTTCTGAGAACCAAACACAAAACTATAACTGCATTTCAACTTACCTTCTCAAATTATGTTGAACTCAATGTGCTAAGCAGAAGTGTTTTCCCATTATGAATTAGTTAGGCATTCTTAAAAGCCTGTATTACCTAGAGTGCAAAAAAGTTTTCGAAGGAAAGAAGACATTCCTTTTATGTAAGAATCACAGATACAGTTACATCCTATATATAGTATTAAAATTGGGGTGGGAGTTGCTATCAGAAAAAAAAAAACTGTTAAAAAGTTCACTGGGAATATGATAGTGAAAAAAATATTGAGAAACATTGACTTAGAGTTATGTCACCCTTGGTTATTGACAATCCGAGAAAGAATGGTGGAGTTCAGAAAGAAGTAAGATGGATCTTTATGGTTTTCTTTCTTTTTTTGTTACTTTTCATTTATTATCCAAGCCTGTGGTACAAATGAAGAACCAGTATGGTTTACTCCTCTATTTCTTACCTTTTCTTTAAGAGTCAAATGAATGGATCAGTGGAGCACAATAATGACTAAGTGAGGCATTATCTATATACACTAATCCAAGCATGTAAAAGACAGAACAAAGAGTAATCAAAATCAAAGTGTAAAGGAAAAAAATTCACAAAGAACATTAAGAATATGTTAAACACGGACATAGAATTGTCATTACAAAGACAGTATGGAATATGAATTATACTTATTTTTATAAAGAAAAAGGTACAACCTCTTTTAGACTTTATTAAAAAAATAGTGAATTAGACATAATGAAACATTTTCTAACATGCTCTGTTTTTGAACTTCTTTGTGACTACCAATAGAGTATACAGGCTCTGGGATAATACAAAACACTTAAGAATATTTTAAAACTGTGGCTAATTGAGGTCTGTAGTACATCTATATTTTGCAGTGATCCTAACAATATGTTGTGTGGGTGAGTTGTTACTCTGCATGCCAAACAACATGCCACCACGACCCAAACAACCGTAGCTTGTTTGATGATGATGATGATGATGATGATGATGATGGTGGTGGTGGTGGTGGCGGCGGCAGCGGCGGCGGCGGCGGCGGCGGCGGCGGTGGTGCTGGTGATGATGGCAATGATGAGTCACAGACTTAAAAAGCAATTTATATATACTAATTTAATTTTCTCAAAAGCCCTGAAGTGGTTACTATTGCATTCATCCCTATTTTTACAGATGAGGCAGCTAAGACACAGATATTTAACTAAATTTCCCAAGAATTAATTTGGAGTTTAAGGATCATAATGGTAGAGCTTCCATAAGACTTAGTAAGACTTGATATTTCTTTCATTGCTACTTCCATTGCCTTAAGGAGAGTTAAATGCCATGGTCAAGAACAGAAAATGTAATGCTATCCCTTTACAGGCATGCTGAGATTTTTTAGGTTTTTATGAAAGTCTTTTTTAGTTTGCCTTCCAAAGTCAAAATTTCCTAAAACTTTCCATTTTGAATATGTGCCACATTAATTTTCTAAGATAACCCATTCAATTATTTTGGAAATTATGAAATCAATCTTAAGAGGTATCTGTATGGGAATTTCCTGTTCCTCCTGCGAAGTCACTGTGTTCTGCTTCTCTTTTGTCTTGCCCTTTCCATCTTTGCTTTCAGGGCAAGAAAAACAAAAATGACTTGAGGGGATATCCAGAGATGAATGAGGATCGATTGTGTGTTTTCCGCCAGTTCTAGTTCTGGGTTATAAGTTTTCATATGTAGGTCTTATGTTGATATCAATTAATCAATCAAAGAAAAGCAAGATTATAGATCCTTTTCAAATTATCTGCAGTCTTACAGAATAAAAGAGGGGGGGGAGCAATGCACATATGTTTTTCTGACCATTTCCATGCAGAGCTGGACAAGGGATCAAGTATTATTCATCTTACTCTCAAACAAAAGTTTTTGTCTGAACTGCTTGGAAGGGACCCTTTCTTCCTGTCTCTTGGCTTTCTCTTTGTTCCCATTTCTTTCCTGTTTTCTTTTTTGTCTTTCTTTCCTTATCTCAATGTCTCTATGTCTCTCTCTTGTTTCCTAGCTCAAGTGCATCATTTTCTGCTATTGTGCTTAAAAAACTTGGCTGCAGGGGCTCTGAAATGAATAAAAATGTAATCCTCACTGTGCCCATTGTGCGCTCTCATTTGTTTTTGCTGTATCGATTTATCAGAGGAGGGAAATTACTTGCTGGAAGAGAGGATGCCAGTCAGAATGACATTTATTTCATAGTACAAGGAGGCTCTCCAGCGTGTTTCCATGTAACCCAGATATTGGAGCTGTAAAAGGGCTTGTAACAAGGTTTAGTGCTATGATTAGATCGTGTGGAGCACCTTGCTTTCATAACAACAGGCACTCTGTAGGAGCCAGGGCCTCGGGTTATGGTCAACCCTTTTAAAAAAAAAAAAAAAAAAGTAGATACAGGATTCAACAATTCTCTCCCCACCTAAACTGTTTCTGTTCCAAAAGCCAAATATTTCAGACTTACAATAATAAAAGAGATATATTTTTAGATGCCTGAAGCTTTCATAACATCAAATTAAATGCAAAAATAGATGAAACGCTTGTCTATTAATCCCTTTAACTTTTTTTGCCCTTTTCCCTTTATTTTGGAGAAATTGTTCCATTTTAATTCACCAAAGCAAATCTTTTCATTCAATAATTGTAACTTACATGTGCTGAAGGCTACCAATTACCTGTGAAACCAAACACATTCTCTATGTAAAAACTAAGGCATGTGGGGCAAATTGTAACAGCAGCTGGTTTGAGCTGAGGTAAAATTTCATATGTCTTTGCAATTATTCTTATAAGCCTGGCACTTAGGGAATTAACTTCATTCATTGTCTTCCTAATTTTCCTCTGAGCTGATACAGTCAAAATATTTGTTATAATCACCTTTTCCATCATGGCAAGAGAAAAATGAGTCTCTTTTCTAGGGGATTTGTTCATTTTTTATAAATGTATATAGGAACTGTTTTCTTCACCCCCCCCCCCCAACTGTTGAGATTTTTGTCATTTTGCGATGTTGGCAGAGGCAAGAATAATTGAAACTTGTAGACTGAAAAACAAGTATTAAACTTAACTTGGTAAATGAAACAAAAAAATCTGTATTTTTTTGCAGACCTTTCTTCTAGTAACTAAACTTGCGATGCTGAGGTGTGTTGGATTGTGATGGACTACATGCCTTGTTAGTTCCTTTTTTGAATATCTAACCACCCCAATTCAACAAGTACTGAAATATCTCCTTAAAGAAGAGTGCAACTTCCAATCAAATTTAGATTTGTATGTAGCATAGATTATCAGTTCAGAGACAAAGCTATTTTATTATATTGTTTATAAATGTCGAAAGTCTTTGTTTTTGGAATTCCAAGAGGCCCTCTAAATATTGCGTGAGGGGTAGAATAACTTCCTGCCATTCTGAATTGTATCACTGCCCTATACTGCTGTTCACTCGTCACATTCCTTGGCCATTAATTAGAAAGTTACATCAAAACCTAGAGTAGGAATGAACTGAGGCAATTTCCTAAACACCAGTTTTATACAAATAATAGCCAAAGTCTGTTATATATCTGGAAGTACAATATGTTTACTCTTTAAATCGGGAGCTTTAGTGTCAGTCTCTGCTGACTCACTCAGCGTGTGGCTGCTCCCAGACATGCTGCACGATACTCTCCTGAGTGTCCAACACAGAATGAGACAGCGACCAACTCCAGGAAATTTAACCCTGGAGGTTTGGTTTTTACTGTAATATTGAGATGTTCAGTCTCACTAGAAAAGATTACAGGTATTAAAGGTCAGTGATCTGGAGTCTGACTTATCTCTTTCTGAATGGAAAAGACCATCCATCTGAGAGCCAGTAAACAATCCTTAGCACTGGGGACCTGCCTCTGTTAAGTGCCCTTCAATTAGCATCAATGTGAATGCCCAATGGAAAGATGGGGTGTTTAAATGAAGCTTACTAGACCTTAGCGTACATCCGCTGAATTGGAAATCTATTTGGGTACCTTCAGTGATAATTCTTAATGACTCACTTTATATCTTTGAGTTACTTGACACCCTAAGTGACTAAGCATACTATTTTAAAAGCTAAGTTAAAATGGAGTTTCGAGAAATCCAATTGTTCATGTTAATCTTTGTTGAGTTCTTCTAAGATGTTTCAGAACTTCAAAGACAAAAGCTGCTGCTGCTTTTAAATTTTTAACAAAATCCTACAAAGGCTGAAACTTTTAGCAAGTTGGTCAACTTCTCTGTTCTAGTGTCATTTTCTACTCCTGCTGGTATTAATGGAAAACCAAACTTCTGCCATGTTTAGGCTGTGTCTCAAAAGTTCTCTAGCTCTTCCTGGGGTAATAAAGGTTAAAAATCATTAGCTGCAAGTGATCTGTGCTGTGGCCAAAATCCCTACCTTCAGCCAGGCTTGGAATAAGCAGGCTTAGATACTGCCGTGATAGGGTAAGTTGTGATTGGTGAAAAAAATTTATTAGAGTCGGCCTCATAAATGTGTGTGTGTGTTTAGGCAACTTCCCCATTACAGATTTTCAACTTCCGGTTCACTGTTCTGGCACCACCTCTTGTTTATCCATACTTCAAAGTGGAGGTAATCTTTAAGATAAGTGTTTTAAAGTGCAGAGGGGACACAACAGGTGTGGTGGAGGACAGAGGGTGTCTTGGTCATGGATTAGTGTGTTAACCTGCATCTGAGGAGTGTAAATCACTACAATACAGTGTTATAAAACAATGTTACCTCAATAAAATGAAGCGTGAAGAACATTTTAAAAAATAGGCAATTTATAAAGGTTTCTTAAATCTTGTATATTTGTGATTTAACTATTGTTTCCTAACTCCTGTGAGCTCTCTTTCACTGAATTTAAAGGCAGTGCTTGGTCCAGTTCAATGTGGAGATATGCCTCCTTCTCTGTCTCAAGGAGTAGCATTTCCTTGTGGTCTAAATATCACCATACTACCCTCTGCCTTTTTCATTCCTGTAGGAAAACAACTTTAATAGAAAGGGAAGAAAAGCACTAGTATCAGAGGTACCGGGGGAATAATGTGTTTTGAAAGGATTTAGTAAAAGAAAAGACCATTTAGTCTGAACAGGGTCGTAGCTCTAGGGTGGGAGGCTGAGGTTAAATGTGCAAGTGCGGGCTCTGAGCGGTTGCAGTGAGGTGGTTTCCAGCTGCAGCGATTCCAGCGAGGCTGATCTGCGGCACGTTGGCCTGGGATCTTCTCCCAGGCCCCACTCCTTGCGATGCCATGTGATTGCGAAGCAACGTATGTGAACTTGCCTGGTTGACAGCTGTCAACTGTAAATGGCCATATGTAATGATGAGTAAAGTTGTTGTCAACTGTCAATAGGCCATATGTAATGATGAGCACAGTTACAGGCTGCTGTCTGATCTGATGTAAGATTAGGAAAAAAAAAACAACACTGAAACCCGTCCCTGAAAGGTCAGATAGGATTTGTTTGGAAAAAGGCCTTATGTTCGCTTTCTCTTTAGCACCTATATTTCTGTTTAGAACCCACTTCTCTATAGATATACAGTTCCCCCTTATCAATACTGACTCTATTGAATGGGGCCAGTCTTATCAACCTTACAAATCAAGGACTTGAAGCAATGATTGCACAAGGGAACATTTTAATGGAAGAGAATTTGATTTGTAGGGCAAATAGAAGCCTATGAAAGACTTCTTTGTACTTACTCTGCCCTCCCCAGGACAGAGAAAACATTTCATTCAAGACTAAGCATTTCCTAAGCACTATTCAGTGCAGGGGGATGTGATAGGCAAGTGTGAAATTACTGCTTCAGGACAAATTCTATTGTCAGTTCAGAGAAGTGCTCAGTGGCATGGACATGATGGACCGATAACACCCTGCAAGTCATTCTCTTTGGCATCTTTTCGTATTAAAGGTATGTGTTTTTAACCACCAGCTCTACTAATGATCACTATTGCGTAGATTTCTTAGATTTTTTCCTGGACACCATGGTCCTTAAATTATTTTAATGAAAAGATCTACATCATTTACTTTGTGATTATCATACTTTGACTTAGAAAAAAATCGTTTGAGAAACTTAAGCATACAGCCTTAACCAAGCTAGAAATAAAGGCACTACAGAGAGCCCTGCCCAGCCAAGAAGCTACAGTTAAAACACACAATGAAGGCGAGAGGGTGAGAACGTGGGCCCAGCTAGGCTGAACAACAAAGAAAAGAAAGGAACTTCCGATTTCCTCCATCGAAACAATTAACCAGTGGGTTCCAACTCTGTGCCTAGCTTCTTGAATACTCCAATCTCATTTCAGAAATGCTGATACTCTAAGTATGGGGATTGGAAAAGCCTCTCCAAAGATTTGCTCTCCAACGGCAAATCACCATATGCTCAAACCAGGCTGTCCTCTGCATGGGTCCTATTCAATTCCACCAAAATGGGCTTCCAGAAAATTCTGCTTTTGCTACCTTTCCTCTCTGAAAAGGGAGGCACCACATAATTCATCGCAAACATTTGTTTTCCAGCAAGTTCTGTAAAACTTCATCTTGAACAATAAGTCCCAAAAAACTTTCTCTCAAGCCCTAAACTTTAAGCGACAGTGTTAAGAAATCATGTTATAGATTAGGCCCGGGCTTTTCCACTTGTGGTTTTTGAACTGTTGTCTGTGGACCCCACAAGGCTTGGCCTCTCTGGCCCCCACAGAGCTTCACCAGCCCTTTCCGACAAGTCTGTGCTTCCACTTCCGGTCTCAAAGCCTCACTCTCCTGCCCCTGTGCCTCAACACAAGCCCCTCTCTTTCTAGACAGCTTTCCAGGCAGCCTCTTTTTCTGAGTGAACTCTGAGTCACGAAACAGATCTCACTTCCAGCATATGTTCTTCAGAGAGCCATCAATGGAGTTTTGATATGGCTCCTTATTAGGCACCCTCCTACTGCATTCCTTTCTACCAGAACCATCTCAGTCTGGAAGGACACCCTCTTTTTTTTTTTTTTTTAATGTCGTTGACTGATTCATAGTCATCTCTTTTCCTTGGAACTCAGAGTTCCAAGGCAGAGCCAGTCTGTATCTTTTCCCTTAGTGTCACTACCTCTGGCCGTGTCTGGCACATGGAGGATACTCGGTAAGTGTATTTTTGCATGAATGAGTGTCCTTCTGTGACATCTCTAAAAATAAATCACTCTTGTACTTGAAGGCTGGTACATTTTCCTTGAGGAAATAGACATGCATGCCTTTGTGTATTTTTTAATGTAGTCTTTATATGCCATCATTTTTCTCCCTTGAAAATGATTGGTAGAAGCCCTGTATTTTTTTGTTTCCAAATGCTAAAGCTTCTCAGGTTTTGTGGGGTTTTTTTTTGTTTTGTTTTGTTTTTTGTGGATACATTTTTTTATAAATCATCTTTTCCTTTATCATTTACTTGTAGTCATTTTACTTTGTATCTTCTGATAATCTGTCTCAAAGCTTTTTGGAAGTATTTGCGGTATACAGTAATAAATAAGTGAGATGAATCAACCTCAAGCAGCTCATTTCTCTACACATACACTGGCGTTGGAATGCTTTATCCCCATGTAAACATGACCCTAGAAGAATTTGATGATTTTTTTTTTCTCAATTTGTGGGAAACATTTTTTAAAATTCTTTTACTTCGCACCTGTACACTACTTCTCTTCCAAGAATATTTAAGCTTTAAGCACTTTCCAATCATTACTTGATTAGCTGCCAACATGTCAGTGTTTATAATATGGAGGAACTGAGGCAAAAAGAGCCAAAATTTCAGAATTAAAAAAAGAAAGTTGATAACATGAGAATGTATTCCTGGCTCTTAGTGTCTTGTGGTTTTCACTCAGGTGGTCTGATACTAGGTTGATAATCATTGATGTGGGATTCTTATTTTAATTTACTTGAACTTTTTAGTTTAAAACACTGACTTTCATATGACTAATGTTACACATCATAAAATGTTTTTCTTCAAAACCCTTTAAAATTGAGTGCCCATAAATATTTGAGAAAATCAATAGAAAACAAATAGCCAAAAATCTTAAATAAGCAATTTTTAATCATCAATTTGATGTGATGACAAAGTAGTTTGTGAAAAATATTAAATATAAGCTCCATTAAGACTAAAATGAAAATTTAATATATGTGAATAGTAACTGTATGATGAGAGCATGAATTTCAAGATCAAAAACTGAATTTGGCCCAAGTACTAATATTAACCAGTAATAACAGAGTGAGTGTATACACTAATACACATTTAATACTGAATACATATGCAGTTCTACATTGAGGCCATTTTCTCTTCTGGATAAGTAAATTGTAGTTCTTTACACAGGTTAAGACAAATGTATCTAAAATGAATATTTCCCCCCTCAGTCAGTAAAATATCTTCTCTTTACTGTTTATTAATTAAATTTGAATTCTGTATTCACATAGATATTTTCTTAGAGACTCTATCTTCTACCTATGTTATACCTCACTTGTTATTACTGAGCCAACTTTTTTGCTGGTCTGTTTGAGTTTCAAATCTTGTTAAAAATTAGCTGTTTTGCATCAACCAATTCTAGATGTGTGTGTACATACATACACAGTTCTTTCTCAGCTGGTTAAGTCCTCAATCAAGTTGTAATGTAACAAATGTATTAACTCGTCAGCCTGTTTTTGTTAAGGTTTCCAGGAGGTAAAGTAAAATCTGAGCTTAGGTTATTGGTTGATTGAATTAACTTCCCCAGTTCAATCTCAGGTACGTCAATTTGTCTTTGTAAATTCCTTAAGTCTGTTCCCATTATTTCCTTCTTTTTAAACATTGTTTTCTGTTTCTTACTTCCTGTATAATGAACCAAATTAATAACACATTCACTAATCTTTACTGGAGTCCTGTTACTTGCTGGACATTACCCTAAACTAGGGGCTACAATACTAAGAAATAAATGGAAAAATCCCCAAAACACAAATCATATTCTTAGCCATCATGGAATACACAGTCTAGTGATAACAATAATTAGTGCTAGTTAAATAGTTACACAAGGCAATATAAAATTGTGTCTGAGATGAAAACTACAAAAGAACACACATATCAACACTCTCAGAGGGAGGATTGATTTAAATGAGATGTTTAGAGATGTTCTGGAAACATGTGCTATACATAGCAGCAGATAATGTAAATAATAGTAATGGTCGTAGCAAACCACTATTGATCATATATTGTGTCTTTGGCCCTGGAATGTGTGTTCACATGTGCCAATTTATGTGATCGTCCCAAAGATCCTGGGAAGATGGCATGATCACTCACCTCAGTTTGCTAAGGAAACTCAGTGCTGAGAAGATTCTGACCCAGTGATCTGTTTCAGCCCCGCAGTTTCTGACCCTTCTTGTCTGTCCTACTAAGATGAGGCAGGGGGTCAGCATTCCAGGCACTGGGGCAAGGGCAGTCTGTACAGGGGTTCTAGGATGACCAGAATGAATAGACATTAGGAGCAGCTGCGGGAGGACCTGCAAGAGGGTGAAGACAGAAGCCAGCAGAGTAGGGTCCTGCCTTCTCTGTTTTTTGTGCATGTCCAGAGGCCAGTACTCCCCATGTATGTCTGCCAGCCATGGGAAGTCTTTATTCAGGGTGTAGCTGGTCACTCCTGGCTCGTGTTTAATTTTTTTTCCCATGGAAAACTGGGGTGTAGACCAGAGGTATAGGGGTGCAGGGAGTAAGAGGATTCACCAGAGACAGAGTGGAGAGCAGAACAGGTAGACTGAAATACACCGCTGAGGGGAGCAGCAGGCAAGACAGGAGAGGTCTGCTGCCCCATGTGGTCCCCTCCCTGGTGGAGGATTGAACTCCAGCCATAGCTGTGAGAGTGCCGAGACTTAACCCCTACGCTTCCAAGGAAGCCCACTCCTGGTTCATGTTTAAGGGCTTCTAGCCAGATGTACTCTAAATTTTATGGAAAATTGCCTAAATTTAAGGTTAGAGATTTTCAATACAACATGCAAATTGAGAAATCTGTCTTTTTTCCCCTTCTTCCCCCTCCATAGATGGAATATTATATCTGTCATAAAACTGCCAACCCTTATACTAATTTGCCTATATTCAGAATTGAAATCTTCCTATTATGATAGGGGTCACCTTGGTTACCTTCAAATTGATATGTTTAATGGCTTCAGCTCAGATTCATTTAAGAACTATGATATAAGAAATACTTAGATCATGTTTGGAAAAATATCACAATTATTTTTGGTTATTTTAAAATTAAGAATATTTCTAACCAGATGGAAATTCCAAATATAGATGGAAAAGCTATTATTAAATTAATACTAGGATCTACTCTCTGGGGTTATTTTAAGGGACTTTCAGTCTATGTTATAATAATAATTACAGATATAATTTAAAAGTACATAATAGCCATATGTATGGTTAATGAAAAATCCTGTTGCTCTTTTGATAAATGATTAGTCAGTTAAATTGTCCTATAATACTACAATTCTATGAAGTAACTTAGGGTTTTTGAATGACTTTATTTAATTTTTACATCCAAACTGTACATAAAGAGTAATACATGGATTGGTTGTATGAAAAGATCGACCATTCATAGAAAATGAAAATTCAAATTATACAAATGTTCGGCAAGTTAAAAATAGTATAGTTCATATTTGGAATAACAGCTTCAGTGTTAATTCTTTTTCTCTTTGAATGACTAAAAAGCTTGTTATTGAGCATCTTCAACTTTTAACATCTTGGTGACAGTTGAATCACGTATAAGTTAAAAATTACTATTATTACCTTAAATTCAAATAATATTTATACATTCAGAACATTCAGAACATTTATCTAACCTAGAGAACATTATAAACTCTATGAAACAAAGACTATATTACAGATTATTTATAAGTTGGACATAGAGAAATATAGTTTGGGTTGCTAAAACCTTTCTAACTTGCCTCCAATACATCTTGTTCTCAAAATAATATATGTCTTCTGATATGAAAAATGAGTTAGAATTCCAAGTTCACAGCATCACACTTATATTTTTCTTTTGTTGTACTAGGAAAGCTTATAGGAAAATGTTTACAGTTCTGGAATTACAAAGGGAAAAAAACAAAAACTCCCAAATTGCACTTTCCCAGAGAAAACCACTTTGTTCATATCCTTTTGCTATACATAAAGACTTCCTTTTCCCCCTCAAAACGGTGTCACAATTTTAATACTTTGTTGATGGACATTAGGGTTGTTTTCTAGTATCTACTTTGGCAAATAATGCCACAAGTGATGATTTACAAGTGAATTTTAATCGTGTAATTATTTAGATAAGCGATATCACTAAAAGTGAAATTGCTGGGCTTAAAAATCACATACACTCAATTTTCAGATACTGCCTACAGAAAGCACACAAATTTATCTCGCTAACTACGCCTTCGGATCTTGTCCCTCTTCTCCGTTTCCCCAGCTATAGCATTGAGTATGACCTTCTTTTAAAATTGTATCTAATGCACAGAAAAATGATATCTCATTGTAGTTTTAAGTTTAATTTCTTTGATTATGACTGTATACACATGCTTGGAATAGAATGGAGTCGTGTAAGAACAGAAAATGATCTGTATTTGCATAGTTCATAAGAATAAAGATCAAGTTGGTATGGAAAGTTGCAAGTGGAATTTTCATGTCAGTCTATTTCACATCTTCCAGTGTTTACAAAATGCCTTCTGTAGAAACAGTTTGCATGTCATGACATACATTGAACTGCTGGCTTCAGCGGAGGAAGAAGCAGAACTGTGGTAAAACCTTCTTTATAATGAAATTATTTTAATACCTTTCAGGCAAGAAATTAGTTTCATCAAGAAAATTGATTTAATTTAGAAGTGATGCAGTATTTATAGCCATAACCAGGTTAAACATTTTTTTTTTCCACTTCAAATCAGAAAAAAGCTCCTAACCAGGGTATAGCTCCAAATCAATTAGTTCAGTTTAAGGTTTTCATATTTTATTAATATTCCTCTATTTGTATATTCTTCCATACAAGTAAGTCTTTGAGGTTTGTCGTTTAGCTTTATAAAATAGATAAAATAACTTTTGATGACCAGGTAATCGGCCAAAGAAGAATTTACACTCCTGACAATAATGAATGATTTGGGGTTCATTTTAACAAATCTTTCTGCTTTATTTTGAAAACACCAGTTGAAGGATAATCCAGAATATTGATGTCCTATGCATGTTGACTGCTGCCTGTTACCTGAGTACTTGAGGTCCTCACTGCATGGTTCTGGAATGGCAGCCTATTGAGTTAGACTATTCCATTGAGTCTGAAAGTAAAGTAAATTTTTCCCATAGTCTTCAGAGATGCCGTCTCTCTCCAGGAGGCTGCAAGCTAGGATGAAGTTTTGGGCTACAGAGCACATTTTATGCAGCAATAGCAAAAATAAAAACTGAATTTTAATATTCATTGAGTTTCATTTTAGAGCATCCCTGGATGTGAGCCTTAGTTCTGATTTACATGACACCCTCCCACATCATAATCGTGACCGGTAACAGAGTGATTGTTTTAAATTGTTCTGAATTTTATTCTTGTTTCAGAAAAAAAAAATCTGTTTTACATTTTTATCAAAAGAAATTTGAAAACATAAAATAGGAGCAGAGACATTTTTGTAATCAAATCAAGCAAAGCCACTCATACATTTAAATCTACTTATCTATATCTAAATACTTTTGAAGTTGGTTTCAAACTTACATTCAATTAATAAACTTGTAGTTTTAGATGTATTGCTTTATGCTCATACTACACTTTTAATTTCAAAATAATATGGCTTACTTATAAGTAAGGGAAATCTTGACTAAGAACTCTTATTTCCAATAAGGCATGCTTAGGTATTATCTGCTATTTGAGATTTATATCTATATATCCAGGGAGGGAATTCACAGTATATATCAAATCAACCTTTCAGTATATATCAAATCAACACAGCAACTTAAGTAAAACTCTAGCCATAGAAAAGAGAATTAGTGACTTATTGTTTCTAAGTCTTGTCATTAAGAAAAATCTGTACAGCAAATAAGTATCTTGGGTTGAAAATTTACATTGCATATTAATTTTCATGGAAAAACAGAATGACTATATGAAAAGCTATACAGTCATGGTAGCTGTTGTTTATTAGTAGCAACCACTTTGTAGAATCGCGTCATTTTTCATGTGAATTTCCTCTACTGTCACCAAGGGTAAGAGTTCTGGAGTGAAATTCAGCTGCCACTCTTGCCGTTCTTGTGATACATAGTTAGATATCAGCTTGTGATGAAAAGTGATGTTTTGTTTTCTACTGACTGCACTGGAGGGTGGGAAGGGTAGCTAACGTATCGCCTATATAGGAATTTGGCCAATAAAACAGTGGCGTATAAAATGAAGGCTTTCAAAACTGTACATGTTTAAGGATTTCATTTTATCATCTGGAATCTTGGCATTTGATTTTGAGATACAGCGTAGCTGAATCACAGTACCCTGAATCTTTCTACAGAAAGCTGGTTGCTCTTTGGGGGAAATGTGATTTTATAGAATACATTGCAACCTGACACCATGAATTTTCAGCATCAATATTGACAAGTGAAGAACAAGAAGCAAACAGGGGCAAGTGAGGTGTTGCAGTACAGGGTGGGGAGACCTCTGATTTGGAACTACCAGCAGCTTCATTGATCTGCCACTCAGTAACTGTGACCCCATACTAAAATCAGAATTTTAATTTCAGGCTTATTTCTTACAAATGAAAGAAAAAGAGAACAGTTTAGACAAACAAAAATGAATCTGGGAGACAGTTTAACCTGAATTTGATCACTACTTGGAGTCTTTATTTTTTAAAATACATGTTCAGGCAATAAATAGGATTTCAGTGGCTGTCCCAGTGAAGGATCTCTTTATATAGTGCCATAACATTATGGATATAAAAAGATACATACATTGTGCTAAAATTAGCATAAGGCCTCTTATCTGGGGCTTTGTATTCCCTCTGTGGCAACAGTTTTATTCCTTATGTCTTCTAAACCCTCATCAAATACATGTACTTGGGACATTGGCTTGAAAGGGGATGGTCAGGTTAAATAACCTTTTAGATTAAAGATTTAAAAAAATTCAAAAAACGAGTTGCAGAAATGAGTTCAGACATTTAGAACCATCTATTCATTCTTTGATGAAAATTTTCCTAATAAAAAAGAAACATTGTTTTCTTGTCTTTAGCCACTGAATTCTACTTTCTCTTCTAAGTATAAACTGGCAGATTACAAGTTTCCAAGGGCTTGTTCCGTGTGAAGTTTTTCAGGTGATTTCAGTTTAATGTAACCAGATAATTGTAGCTCCAGGGCTTAGTTAGGTTGTAAAATTGCTAATCCAGACAGTATTACCTGGTCACATGTGGTGCTTATAGGGAGACACCTCTCCCTTTAATGCTCTCTCCCCATGTTGGTGATTTCTAATTTTCAGTCCTATAAAAATGAGACTCACCAGGCCAAGATTAAGTCTGGGGGAAAAAAATCAGCATATGCAGTTTGGGGCAACAATGAGAAACCTGAGCTCTTTTGCCAAAAATACAATGTGATATTTTTTGTGGTATCACCTTCTCCTTTATCCCTATGTCTCCAAGAAAGTTGAGTATTGAATTTGAAAATAGTATCTTCTTTTTTGTTGAAATGAGCACTGCCACTGCAGGCTGCTGTAAGCCTTTATAAATAATTCCACCAGTGCTGCAGTGATTATTGGTGGGACTCTCCCTTTCAGTGGAGTCATTCACTTTCTGTATTTAGTTCACTCAGAGCCTCTTCCCAACAGCCATTGTCACGCAATATTGAATAACAATGAGTGGGATGCCAAAGGGGTTACCTTTTCTCTGTCCCTAGCCAAAATTTGGTATTTCCATCATAGTTAACCTATGAACAGATAAGCGTATGTATGAGAGAAATTTGTCAAACCTTTTTTAACACACATTGATGACTAAATGGGGAGGGGGCAGAAAAAGACAGTTTATATGTGATCAAATGTTCCTATTCAGTTGTGGAATGTTCTAGATGGGCAGAAGTCTCGCTTCAGAGTGCATTTTGAGATGAACATGCAAGCCGTGGTTAGGATGCTGTGGTGCCCAAGAGTAGGTCCAGCATGAGGGAGGTGTGAGGTGTGTACGGTCAGAGGACAGACAGGAGGGTAGGGGGTTGAGAACTCAGGTGTGGGGTTCAGGCAGCCCCTTAGGATGTGAAGTGGCCAGCAGGGGCTTCGCTCCCTCTAGAGGTACCATTTCTTGTTGTGTTCCTCTTCCTTTTAACTCCTCTCATTTCTTCTTCCTGACTCCTTCTGCCTTTCTACTACTCATCCTGGGAGGGAAAGATGCCTTGTTTTACTCTTAAAAAGTCCTCACCTGTTAAAACTCCCTCCAGGAACTTCATGTTTGTTTGTTAATTCATGTGCTGTTATCATGGCTGTAACTATACTCAGTTTTCTGTGTCACTCTAGAAGAAATCTAACCAGAAAACAGTTCCCAGTTGCTTTTCCTTTTGGCACTGTGGATCACGGTTGGCCTCTTTGCTCTCCAGCTGAGGTTGCCCAGTCAGGGACCTTTGTCTTGCTTCCTGGTTGTTGTGGCCCAAGAGCGTCCCTCTTGGCCATGAACGGCAGGATCAGGGAAGCCTAGAGGCTGCTTTGCATATTCTTTTTCCTACCCTGGTCATCTTTCTTTTCCAAAACACCACTGTCCTCAGTGGTACAAACCTGTGTATTGGTGAGTGCACTGTCCCTACAGGAGGGTGTGTAAGGGTAGGAGAAGGGAAGGAAGGAAGGACAGAAAGGGAAAGGCAAATTTTCTTCCTTCATGTTAAACATGTATAATTCCATGTTTCCTTTAAAAACATGGATCTGCATTGGCTTTATAATCCTCAATGTAAATTAGGGTGGTTTTAGTTTTTGGTATCTTCTGGTCACAGTAAGAATCTGAAGCAATTCTTTTAATCAGACATGAAAAAAAAAAGTGATTTACTTGAAACATTTCACTTTAGCTATTTATAACTTACTGAGTTATATAAGTGATCATTCATGCTTAATGCTATAGAGAACATATTGGAAATATCAGGCAAATTTACCCGAAATGACCGTGTATAAACAAGATTTTAGATATGGAACTAGTAATTAAGCGAGATAGTGAGTTTTAAGTGTATTATTTGTATTTCAGAAGGTACAGCCTGGTTTTTTCAAATATTTAACAATTACCTTTAACTTTAGATTGACTTGTCAAAAAGTAACATCTAACAAAGATTTCCAGGCGTGGAGTTTGTTATTCAAATTTTAAGTTAATTCAAAGGAAATTACAAAATAAACTTTGACCTCTAATTGCTAGAATGCCTATAATTAGAATCCAATATTATACATGCATGAATTAAACTAGCTTTATTGGTGGCTTTGTTATTGACCAATGAGTTCAATTAATCAATTCATTTGATTATGCATCACAGTAACCCAGCTAGGTCTCTGGTTGTAATTGCAGAATATTGGAGTTTCGTAGTGTCCTAAATCTTGGCTAACCGGACCCAATGTTGCTCTGGAGATTCTGTTTTAGAAAGACTCATGGATACCCCTATCCCACCCTGGAAGTAATTTGACTACCCTGACTTCCAATGGACACCTTTTCTCAAGGGATGCCATGTTTTAAGACTCTAGAAAGGGCCTCCCTGGTGGCACAAGGTGTTAAGTCTCAGCTGTCAGTAGCTACTGCAGCACGAGTTCTATCCCCGGGCCAGTGAGCTGGCCCATATAGTGCAGCAGACCTCTCCTGTCTCACCTGCTGCTTCCCTCAGCAGTGTATTTCAGTAGATGCACCCATTTTGCTCCCCACTCTGTCTCTGGTGAATCCTCTTACCTCTCTGCACCCCTGGCCTAAACCCCAGTTTTTGTATGCATAAATAAAATAAACGTTAAGCTTCGAGAAGACACTGAGCATTCTAGATCTGCACTTAGGGTTTTTTGTTTTGTTTTGTTTCTGTTTTTTGAGTTGTAGATACTGACCTAATTTGAGGATTGAGGTTCACCTTTCATTGAACTCTGTGGTGTGTTTATTCTGCTTTTCTGCCCTTGTAGCACATTATCTGAATAATGGCAAAATACAAGCTAATATCCTGACAGCTGAAGACTGAAAACTTCCAAACCAAAAGTGGGTCTGTCCACTGCCTCTTAAGTGCTAGTCATCTGCTCTGCCAATTTCTTCAACTCTGCCACCTTGCTTATCTGTCTCCCCTGGTCTCTACTACTTCCCTTCATAGCCTTCTAATTAGAAGCTGTGGAAACTGTAATCAAGCAGCCATGTCCATAATTCAGGCCAACACACACTCACATGGTGACAGGTGCCGTGAGTCAGAAGTGAGCTCTTTGTGCCACTCCCCCAATTTCTTGCATGCTAGCCTGCAACAAGCTGGAGTTTTAAAATGCTTTTCCAATGGAAATGCTAAAGTTCATCCTAACAACTTTTCGAATTTGTAGATGCTAACTCTTATCATTAAATGAATGGATTTTATGTAATCAGTTACTATATTAGATCAGAACACTCATCTAATATAGTGAACACTAAGCAATGCTCCTTAGTACTATGTACACAGATTGACAGTGCAGAAAATCCTCACCTGTCCCATCATCTGATTCTAGTTAACTTCTTTAATTACTCTCAGGATGAATCACACAAAGTCATAGCTTAGTTACTGTTTCATAATTTTTGACTAATTACAGGAAATCTTGAATACAAGTAGCCTTATTTTTAAAATACAGTGTTTTACTCTTGAGTACCTTAAACAGTTAAATTTGACTAATTATGGAAACTTAGATATAGATGAAAATTATGTGTCATTAGCATATGAAAGTACCAGCCTCAATCTCAAGTTATAATTAAATACATGGAAAACTAAACACATATGATAAAGATAAACATTCTGCCCTTCTTTCCCAGGTCTTGTTCACAGGATTCATTCGTTTACAATAATTTTGCCACGTGGGGTAGAAGGTACATTTTAGCTCAGCTTTTTCTAAGATAATATCAATCTTGTGTTAGTAGAGTATATTAATACAAGGGATCTATTTTTATTTTCTGTGTTTTTCACGTGTTCATTGGCCCTTTGATGAATAAACCACAGCAAGACTTTACATAGTTGCAGTCTGGTGATCTCTAGTAATTAGAATAGAGTATGAACCAAAAATAAGCTTAGAAAAATTAAAATTATTATGTGCCTACGAGCTCTCAAACTTTACACATAAAATAACTCTAAAGCCGTCTTTCATAGGCACAATGACTGTTTAAAAAAATGTTTCCCACGCCCACCAGAGAATAATGTAGCAAATGAGAAAGAAGCAGGGCATTCTAAAGATATCCTGGAGTTAGACAGTGCAGCGGGGAGACCAGACAGCACAACGCAGAAATGTGGGGGGCGCATCCTGCGTCATCATAGATCAACCACGTATAGTGAAGTCCAGGTCCTCTTCCTCAGGACTGTTGACATTTGGGGCTGGATTGTTGTTTTGCGGGGACATTGTGCATCTGGGGGAGGAAGTGATCTGTGCATTTCAGGATGTTTAGCAGCAATCTTGATTTCCATCCACTAGATGCCAGTAGTAAAACCCCCCCCCCAACGCCCAGTCCCCCAGAATTGTGGCAGACAGAATTGTCTCCAGACCTTCCCTAATGTCTCCTGGGGGCCCAAATCTACCCCTGCTGAGAAGCACTGGAGTAATGTTAAGCAATGGTATAAACCTTGATAATCCTTCAAAGCATATTTGTGATATTCCTTATAGCCATCAAAACTAAAAGCCATCAAAAAGTATATCTTTAGCTCTCTGTCAGCTGAAAGGAAAATATATGATATGTTTTAGAACGCTCTAGGTTCTAGTGACTAATATGATGTATTTTAGAAAACTCTAGATTCTAGAGATTGGAGTTTGTTTTTGTTTTTTAATTGCAACTTCTCATGTAGTAAATGTCAGAAATTTAGGTATAAGGAATCCTTTGTATTCCTTTGATGCTGGAAAAATAAATTATTGACTATCATTACTTTATGAATTATTTGCCTAATTAGTCACTTTTGATAGGTCCTCTGACATGGCCTCTTAAACTGATACTGAAGTGAAATTCAGTTTCCCCAGCACACAGTGCAGGGCAGTAAGTTGAACAGCTTAGCAAACAGGAGGTTGGCCTGTGTGTCCATGTTTAGGTATGGATAGCCAAAACTGGCAATGACTTGAGAGCCCATGAAACAACGAAAGCCTCCCAGAAGATTGTTCTCCGTAATTTGGAGAGCAAGTTGTACCTTTCCTTTATTCTTTTGAGTATATTTTCCTAAATAAAAATCATAACATGAGCTGCAGTCTTTTGATGTGTTCATAATTGAACATACTGGAAACGCTGCCTGTATTCTCCAGCTTGTTCTTTCTAGGGATCTATTTTAAACATCTATCTGATTATTTAACGCCAAGTATGCATATAGGCCTTCCTTGTGCTGGCTCCATCATATCCAAATGGGATCAAATCGCACAGCTGACAGTTCCGTCTATTGCATTCAGATTTTCGGTGTTTTGAATTCAGAAAACTCTTAAATTTTACCAGCTACATAGTCCCTTCCAGAAAACCCAGGGTTATGGAAGATTGACTACCTGACCTCAGCTCTCTCAGACTGAAGTTTGCTTATGCAATGGAATGTCACAATTGTATTCAGCATTGCCACCTTTAATATTTTCCCTTTACCCATTTTCACAATTACTCTTTGAATTCTTTAAATTCTACTTGCCTCTGCTTACCATAATTTTATTTCATGATATTAAATCTCATTTGGGGAGGTATAGTTTTTATATATTAATTTTTCTTCATATTTGCTTTGTCATTATAATTGCATACAATTTTTTTATCAATTTTATTTTTGATTGTAAATTCTCACTGTACTTTATACATTTTTATTATAGTTTACATATGTACAGTTAGTAGATGCTGAAAATTTTTTATTCTTACCCCATTTCTTTACATTTATTTTACATTAATTTTCTCATTTCTTTGGGAGACTATTGTCTTTTATTTTTCTATTGACTTTCACTTTTTTGCCTTTCAATAATGCTAGACATAAGAGGAACAGCTATAAAATCTTATGCTCAGAGAAACAGTTTTTGAATATTTTGCTCCTCCAATCCCCTAAAGACTACTCTAAAATCTCAAGTGTCAAAAACTCAACAGCTACAGGGGTCAGACAGAACTGGTGAGGACTGGGATGAGCCCAAGAGTTTGTGTCTGTCACATGGGCAGCTTCCATTTAGTCCCAGGAGATTGCTGCCATGTGGAAGGATGGCTTAGCATTGCCAGATCGTCCAAGTTTGCAAAAGGTGTCAGAAATATGAATTCTCTCAATTTCTAAATATGGAAAATACTTCGGAAATTGTTAATACCATGTAGGTCAAACAAAATGCCAGACAGTGGTATCTAGCTACTTGCAAATCTATTGCATAGGACATGAAAGTCAGATGATACTGCCAGCCAACACAATAGTTGATTAAATTAAGAAGTTCACACTTTTCAAGTCACTCTTATAGTCAGAAATTAGCAATATGTAGGTGTTTTTCTGTCCCAAGGAACCTCTCTAGCAGTTGTAATCTTAATGATCATGATTCTTCCTTTTAGGAATAGATAATTTTTTAAAAAATTTTGGATACTTGCATCCTGAGGATATTATTAGGTTTTTCCTTATATATTTATATCAGCATGTATGAGCCTGTCTTATTGTTAGTTGTTATTTTGATTATTTTTATATACTCATAGAATGCTTGTTAAATAGCAAGGAACTTTCTAGAATTATCCCTGAATAATCTTATAAGAAAGATTAGAAAAAAGATATTAAGAATTTTAGAGGATATTGCATATGTAGGATACTGTATACATAGAGAGATGAGAAGTGTTGAATGAAGTGGAAATTAATTATCTTTGGAGAAAATAACATAGTATTGTTTGCATGGTATATTAATAAATAGAAAAAATATCAGGTAAAGTGAATGAAAGCAGGATGAAGTTTATTTAATAGGCTATAGAAAGTGAGTCTTCCTAGGTTGATTTCCAAACTTATTCAAAAAATTTTAAAGAGAATTATGAAATCCCAAAGGAAGTGGTTATCTGAAATGCCTTGTATTTCAGACTCAATACTTTTTAGGAACAATAAAGGACAGTCTGATTGAAAGTAAATTGATGGTTTCTTCAATACTCTGACATATGTTATATCATTCAACACTTAAAACAACCCTATGGAGTAATCAGAATTGTTATCTCCATGGAAACTGAGGCCATGGAGATTAAACAATATTTCCCAAGACACAGAATTGGTTTTAGATGTCAGGAATATACCTTTAGACCCTTTCCTTCCTACTCTATCATGCTCTTCTGCTATTCGGCCATATCATCACTGGTAAATGGAAGTCATGTTAATCATAAAATGTACTGGCAAGCCCCTTACCTGTGTGTTTATGTGTGGAAACTCTCGATAGGATTCTCAATGTGTCTTTCACTTCAAGGTGGATTTTTGCTGCTTTTTTCCTGGTTAGTATGTATAAGCAGCTAATGGTAAACCTCTACTCCACTCTCCCTTTTGATTATATTGTATTTTCAGTTGGTTGAACTAAAGAATTTTTCTCCTAGAGTTGAGCTGTGGTTGAGCTTATTAAATCTAAATACTTCGTAACTAAATAAGTGAGAAGTAAGGGAGGCTGTCATAAAACATAATCCTGGGGGATTTTCTTGTTTCTTCCAATTGTAGAGTCTCCACTGATTGTTTCAAACATATGACTTGAAATCAGAAATGTAAGCATTGTCACTGAGCTTTAGAAATATTTCTAATGTGACCATTAAATTTGAAGATGGGAAGTAGAGCCATCAGCTTCCAAAGAACAGCTCTTTTCATCCCACTGTCCATCTCAAGGCAAGAGCTCCAGCCTGAAGCAACAAGAGCAAGGTCTTCCTCTCCATGTAACTTGTGAGTGTTTAGATATATGGAGTAGTCCCTGAGTTGAATTCTGCAAAAACACAGAATGTAAAATGATTATGAGGCCCTCCACAAAGCATGTTTTGAGACTTGGGAATTCACTGGATTTTCAGTGTAATGTTTTCTATTTATATCTTATCAAGAAATCAGGACGAACAACAGGTCAATATCATGACTGTGCGCTTTAGCTATTGATACAATATTTACGCATATTTATAGAGAACTTACCCTGAGTCCCCTGAAAATTGCAAAATTTGATCTCTGTGTCAAGGCTGATGAACTGTGATGGAGAACGGATCTAAGCGGATTTATTACTCCTGGGGCAGTATGGCTTTGTTGTCTTTCCATTCTTTGTTTTTATCATATTCCTGTTTGAACCCTGATCCTGAGAGTGACAGCTCAAACGAACAATTAGTCCTTTCTCATTCATTCCATCCTGTTCACTCTCCTTAGCATAGCATCCCTCTCTCTCCAGCCAGTCGCATGTTTCCTGGGAGTAAACAGTAGGTGTTCCACATATGAGCGCTGTGCCCTGGTACACTGGGCTTGGGTGTGTTCTCTCTGCTGTTCCCTGGCCATCATAAATTAATTAAAAGTAGACAGGAGCCACAGAAATAGAAAGTTCTCCCTTTTGTCCCCCACTCTTCTTTCTTTTTCTCTGGGTAAATAGCTAGTTCCTTTGTCCCTGGCTGCACTATTTCATTTCTGCCATCATTGTCCTCATTGTTCTCTGGAACAGGGGGGGTCTGGGCCAGGAGCAGCAAGGTCTCAGCTAATGACGGGAAGTCTTTAAAGTTTGCGCTGCATTTCATCTTCTCTGTGGGAGTTTTAGGACGTATCCAGTGTTTGATCCCCACCGCGCAACTTTGCTTCTAGTTAATTAACAGATCCCCCATTACACACTCTCATCTGGAAGCGCATGGGAGGCCTATTGGGAGGTAATTCAAGGCCAATCTGAGTGATGGCAGGAATTAGAGAAATCAGTTGTTTTAGGGCTAATGTTCAGGAAATAAAGATGTCCCACTTTAGAGATTACATTTGAAATTTTTGATTTTTGTTCTTTGCAAAAAAACAACAACAACAACAAAAAAAAAAAACAAGATAAGGGAATTATTTTGTCCACATATTCTTAGCATGACTGTTCAGGGCAGTTTGAACTGAGGACTCTATAACTGCCTGGAAGAAAAACAAAAAGGAATAAAAGAAGACAGACCATATTTTGAGATGTAGCAATGCTAACAAGAATTTTGTTCTTACTTTTATTGCTAGCAGTCTCCTTCCTGCCCAGCCCATTAGCCAGGTCACAACTGTCCACAGTCATGTTTCCAGGGCAGAGGAAGCAGAATAGCTGGCAGGGGCAGCAAAGTGGCAGCTCATTTTACAGCCAAGGCTGACTCCTACTTTGTTCCTGTGCTGTTGCTTTTGTTCCAAGGGCGTCAAAGTGATTCGCAAATAATAAATAGTAGCATCAGTATTAGGATCTCTTTTCCATCTAGCCTCCTGCCAGATGAACATTTTGAAATAAAGCCAACCTGCCCAAAGTTAGAAAGTGGCAGATGAGTTGCCAGGAGCGAAGCCCCCTTGGGTCAGCTGCTGTCCCAGGTCACAGGTGGCCCCGGTTTTTGATGGCATTTGAAGGGGGAATGCCTCCTTTCGATTTCTTATCCTTCTCTAGTTTCCCCAGCCCTATGAGCAATGACCCCCTTTATCTAATGAATTAGGAGCTACTCCTGCCTTGCAATTCTCAGTTCGACACTTGGCAATGAGAATCAAACCGGGGCTATTTAGTGCAGCAGTAAATGGCCCGCCACATTAGCCCCCTGGCATGCTAAGCTATTAGGTTGTTTTACTGTTGTTAAAGTTACATTTGTTAGGTGGAGTTGCTGCCCTTCCACACAAACTCAGCAGTGCCTGATGCTGGTGGAGGCAGCACGTGCACGGACGTGTGCCTCCAGGACCAGCGGGCAGGCAGGGAGGCTGTGCTGCAGACAAGGAGCGTCTTCTGTCTGACAAAGCAGAGCATGGTGATGGTGATGGTGATGATTAAAAAAAGAGAGAAGAGGAAACTACTGGACAATCATCATCGTTGCCCTTTGCTAGGATTAAACTAATTACATGGGCTCTATTGACCATTAATTTTTAGCCATTCTTAAGTGAGCCACTAATTGTTATAGTGCCAAAGACACGGAAGGCCAGGGAGGGGTGAGAGGCACAAAATAAATCGGTGTGGCGTCCACACACCAGCAGCCAGAGCTGCATGTGCTGGAGCTGGGCAGAAGCCCCAGGAACCGATGATCATAGAAATGAAAGGGGGATATTCAGGGTGCTTCAGTGGTGCATGCGTGTGTGTGTGTGTGTGTTTGGGGGGAGAATGAGAGAGAGAGAGAGAGAGAGAGAGAGAGAGAGGGAGAGGATATTTCTGCAAAGAAAGGAAAATGCCAGCACTGTATAGTTTCAGGCAGCCAGCTTGCAGGGTTGAGTTGGCATTTGGTAACTGGGTAGCGGCTGCCAGTGTGTGTGTGGTGGGAGAAGAGGGAATAGACAACAAGAAAAACACATAGAGCTTAAAAAAAGATGTAAAATGATTCACTTCATGCCATATGGACAAAAATGTTGTCACAAAAATAAGGCCAAAAAATAGTGCCAGGTTAGACTTTTAGTTCAAAAACATATGTATAATCATCCTCATGAACATGAATTTTAATTAGTATTTTGATAGAGAGAAACCAGATATTTTTTTAACCTGCTCTGTTCTTGTTTTCTGTTCCTCTCCCAGTTTTAGCCTCCATTAAACATTCATATACTGTATGTTTTGTGTCTGTATGAGGAAAATGCCTTATCCCTGGATTGGTGGGAATGCAAACATCATGGTTTTCTGTGGCTTCCCCGGGGGACGCAAGCAGAAGCCTACCATTGGGAGTGGAGAACTCCCTCTGCGCCCCCGAACCCCCAGGCAGAGGGACAGCATGGTCCTTCCCCCTTTGTCAGGGTCCTCTAAGACCTTCCACACCCACCCACACCTCTTCTCTCTGGGATGCATTTGAAAAATGACATGTTTAGTATGTTTACGTGCTACTATTTGAGAGAACCATTTTAGAGAAAAGTAAGATGAGATTAGATCATGTTAGATAAGACTGAGTCTGCGGGAAGTTTAAAAACATGGAACATTCAACTTATTGATCAAGAAACTTCATAAATGCTGACATAATTAGTTACACACCGCCTCCTTCTAAGCAGGACTGGAGATGACAATACTCGTCAGAAGACACTGTGCTGAATCATCTTCCTTTAGCAAAGCTCTTTCCCACCTTAAATGAGGTGCTTCGATTAATGCCCTGCATGTGATAATGAGATGATGATACAACAAGATCCTTAGATTAGCAATGATTTTGCTGCTTAGGGGGGCCATCCACACCCCAGGGTTTTTTTTTTTTTTTTCTCCTAAAGGACAACAGGAGAATCAGATATTTGAATTAAAAATGATGCAAGTGAATAAAAATCTGATGTTAAAAATCAATCAAATCTCGGTGCACAAGCATTCACCTATTTCATATTCTTTATTAGAGTCCCTGAGCTTTCCTCTGAATATCAGTCGTACTTCACTTTACTCCAAGGGCCAGAGGAAAATCAATGATAGTCATAGAAAAGGTCAATTTTACCTCCCCCTTGGGATCGCTCGACAATTTCTCAGACTTCTCTTTTGGATAGACAGTAACACAACCACCCCCTTCTCCCCCTTCCTTCTTGCTATCGCAAAGCCCCCGGTGCATCAGCTGACGTGGACTGCCTCAGAGGCCCTGGTGCATTCATGGAGCCCCCCGTTGTGGGGCTGGTGGGTTTCTCTGGGCTTGTTATCTAACTGCCACCGGTCATCATCCCTGTCATGCCTGAAGCAGCAGGAAATATGTCATCAGACTCATGGTGGCCTTGTCATAAGCCTACATTCTCGTTCACCCACTTCCTCAGGACCACAGCCAGGGTGGTCTCCGTATGTCGATAGGCTGCCTCGCTTTGGGGACAGTGAACAGAGGCATTGATTGCTGAGCACCCCAGCCACCTTCTCACTGCAGGCTTGTCATTCCTGGAGACTGTTCCCCAGCTTTGCTGTCAGACTTCTCATTGGCCCATGGATTCATTTATGCATTTATTCAATCAAATACTAATTCAAGCCTCCTAAATTTAAACAAAGTTAAGATACTTGTACGTAAGATGATTTTCCTGGCTTTTATGTCCTTAGGGCTTCTAGGTTAGTTTAGGATCTCAAAAAAGTTTTATGAAATAAAGAAAATTTTAGAACGGTCCTAAAATGTGTGGGCTTTTTTCACCTTTTTTTTTTTTTTTTTTTGCTATTAATCAGGACTATTTTCAAACTATTTTACTCACATAGATCGATATTCATATGTGGAATAAATCTGAACTCTACCCAAAGCATCAAAGGTAATCCAGGCTTCCCTATCTACTCCTACATCAGAAAAGTGCAAGCAACTGATATTAACTCAAGAAGACGAAGTTTTTTTTTAATAATCAAATGAGGTTTCTTTAGTGCCCTCATACAGTTTATTAATTATAACTTTATTTGCAATTGTAAAATATTGGAACTAACCCATTCATAAAAGCCTGTTGAGGAAATTAAATGCTATCCCATGACAGAAAGCAATACCATATAAAAACAGATAATGAAGATGGCTATGTACTAATTTGGAGACATTTCTGGGATATAGTGTTCACTAAAATTTAAAAAAAAACTTAAAAGGGTATAGACAGTGTGCTATTTTTCATGAGAAAGGTGGGCAAATAAGAATAAATACAGATGTGTTTATTTTTGCAAAAAAAGAAATGCAGGGAAGATAAGCAAGAATTAATGAAAATAGTTAAGTATAATCTGTGGGTGTAGATCTATAGAAGGGGTAAAGAATGAATGTCTTCTCACGATACATTTATATATAGTTTTTACCTCTGAACCATGCATACCATACATTCAAAAAATAAAATTTGATCTATCAGGATGGGAAAACACTTGTGATGTCCTGCCCTAGATCTACAGAAAAATACAGAAGGTGAAGAGTTGATGGGGGAGGGGGCTTAAGAGATTAATACCTACAAAATTGCATATATTGCTGGTACTTTCCCCTTTACATTTGATCCTTAGGTCTTACTTTTCTTTGGCTCCCACAACTAACATGAATCCCTTCTCCTTCGTCTCATGCTACTCCTTTTGACAAGAGTAGGCAACAAATAAGACTATTCATATTTTTCTCTACTTTAAAATAATTTTGAGTCAATGTTGGGATTTCCTATTGGGCATTCTGGGTGATAGAGGAGATATAATCTGTGCATGTTGCTTGCATCCTTAGCCATATTGTTTTATGTCTAATTTTTATTTACTTTGTGAACAATGTACTGTTTGTACTAATAATGTAACCATTTCCCTGAGAATGGAGCAAGCTTTTGAAATTAACCTTTTGAGAGGCAAGAAAGTCATAATTATTAAAATTATTTTAGAAAATGAAACATGACTAGAGAAAGAAAAATAGTCTTAACGTTGTGAAGTTATTTGACTAATAGGTTTTTCCAGCAATCCAAAGTATTCAATAAAGTCTGAAACTTATTTGTAGCTTCTGTCCTGGATGACTCTAATGCAGCAAACTCTTTCATAAAACAAAGGTGTGTCGATGTACATCATTGAAAGTTTGGTTTGTATTGGGCCTCCTTTAGATATACAATAAGATGTTAATTTGGGGGGATGGGTAAAGAGAAGGTAAGCTTCACCTTCCAACTTTTGATCTCAACATTGTTCCCCTGAGGGAAGCACAGGAAGAAGCAGGCATGAGTGATCTTTATCTGTGTAAAATCTGTGTGCCATTTAACAAAAATTCATGTGTACCTACTACATGTCTAGCACTTGAGAAATTCCTTTAGCCCAAGGACCTGGTTAAATGGGCAGAATGTTGTAGAGTTTCACAAGGTACAAGCTGTCTGGAAATCAAATTCCCTACATGGGTTGAAAGCTGGACGATCACTAGTGTGATGTGCAGTGAGCACCTGTACGTTCTGTGGACCATGGAGGGAAGTGACTGAGCTTGCACAGCCTTGTTAGGGCAAAGTTTTAATTACGATAGAACTCAATGATCACAAAATTCAAGAATTTGTGAATCAATTTGTGGGTATCACTGCACCCACCCACGCTGTCCATCACACTGTGACACGGTGGCAGAAATAATAGAGTAGAAACGTCAGTCCCCCCTACCAAAAGCTATGAAATATAAGTGTTCCCAGCCAAAGAAGGCAAGATCTGGAACTTTTTTTAAAATGTGGATATATAGATTAAATATGCAACCCTCCTGATAACGTTGGCTGATGAAATGATATTCACCAACTGTAATTCTGGCACAGGGACCCACATAGTGCCTGCACACACGCACACATACACACAGACCCTCAGCACATCCTTAATCATTTGCTATCTTATTTACATTTCATTTGCTAGAGTAAATTCTATCATTTGAACTTTTAAAAAATATATTTCAATATTACTTAGGGAGGAATAGGAAATAACGTGATTGGCTTTCAAATAGCTTATTACCATTCAAATACTCTCAAAATAAATTATATTTAAAAAAAAAACACCCCGTTTTGGCTTCTGAAGCATTCTAAATGGAGACTTAGCCCTAAGTAATCAAAATTGCTTTAGTTGTGCAGAGCGGCATTAAAAGCCTTGTCCACTAATTGAGTGAAGCGGCGCTACTGAAGCAGCCTTGTCCCCTCATTAGATGATCTCGCAGGCACTGTTTGTCATCCTGGGTTGCTGGGCTCCAACTAACGGGACTGCTGGCTCAAATTAGTGGTAATTCATTATGACATGCCATGTCTTTCCAGTGCAGTGGCGATGTGGAGCCGCAGATCATCTGCCTGTCACTGGCACTTGTGTCTCATTCCTTCCCACTTCAGTTCAAATGACCACCTTTTGCAGGACCCTTTAGCTAACTGGTGGCCAGTCCCAAGACCTGATTGAGAACTTGCATTCAGCCCTCTGCTCTAATATCATAGTGAGAAAGAGGGTCTCTAACAAGTCAGTCTGGGCACCTATGCAGAGTGCATTCGTGTATGCACGCATGTGCCCGACTTCTTTGGATGTATGTGCTTTATCTGTATGTGCGCTAAGAGAATTATAATAAAATCATTGAGATCAAATGTACATAGTGTGGTATAAAATCCGAGTGAATAGAAGTTTTCTGACTCAGTGAGTTTGGCTATTCAGCACCTGTGGAGGAAGCTTCATGTGGACATGGTAACCAATGCCACTCAAAGGCAGCTCTTCTACTCTTCCAAGCAGGCAGTAGTTAGTCTGAGGAAAGGCTCCAGGAATGATGCCATTGGACCCTTCCTCCGCACAAATCCCGATTATATATATTCCTGCCTGTCTATCGTGTTCATTCCGATCACTTGTGCTGCCTGTGCAAGAATGACTCAACTTTCCACATAAAGGGGTCTGAATAATATGTGGGCACCGCTTTCCCTCTGCAATCCTTCCAGTGCCGGTGACTGTAGGAAAGGCTGTTGTATTGACGGGCTGGCTCCACGGTGTTGGAAGCGGTGGTACCTGGTCAGTGGGTGGTCCCAGGCAGTGGTGGTACCCACTGTTTTCCACATGCTGAGCCTAATCTCACTGTAGGCTGCCTACTCCAAGCTATGTGGGCCTGGTGGGGTTTTGACTGCACTAAAAGCCCGCCTACTTGCACACCACTCATTGTCTGACCTCCATGATTAGATTCATTCCTTTGGATATTAAAAAAAAAAAAAAAAACTTTCTTGGCAAAAATCTAATTGCTTAGAAAACTAATAGGTTACTATTAGTTATCGGTAATCATTTATTCATTTGTTTATCTGATATTTATTTCTTTTCACCCTTCCTCTTCATGTAATGCACTCAACAAAATCTGTAATTTCAGAATTAGTGTCCTTTACCTGTCTTTATAATGCCCTTGGATAAAATATAGCTATATCTGCCTTTTATAGTCTTTGTTAATGTCTCCTAACCAAACACCCGCCTCCTCTATCAGATTTGGTACATCCACAGTCAGTTCTTACCATTTTAGTGATAGCAAATTCAGCCATACATTTGATCTTTCCAAACACATGGGAGTCTTCCATGACTTCTGACTTTCACTCGCTTGCATATCCAGTTCATTGGTAAGTACTGTCTGCAAAAGAAAATAGATATTCCAAGTCCGCTACTGTTACTGTGGTTCAAGATAATACTACGCTGAAATAGGTTCTACCCTTCCACTTACCTCCAGTCTAGGTAGCCTTGAAAATAAATGGGGGCATTTATGATTGTCAGAGCTCCTGTCACTACTGCTGGCATTTAGTAGGCAGAGCTTAGAGATGCAAAGTGGCCTGCTGTGTACTTCACACTCAGGAGGAAGAGGAGTTGTCTAACCCAAAAAACTTCATGATCAAGACAAAGAGTAGCTGGTTGCTTAACCCAAATGCCATTAGCAACCCCACTGAGAAAATACTGAACCTACTAAAAACCTAAGGCGTACCCTATCTCATTTCTGTTCCAATGCTCCTAATTTCTTCAGTTACAAAAGTCATTCTTCCTACATGTCCTCTAAAGTCTTACACATTCATGCTGATCCTCCTGCACTTAGCTGGTCCCATTTCCTGTTACACTCTCACTCACTTACTGTGTTACACTCTGAAAATGCATTTCATCATGCATGCTGTTCCTATTGCCAGAAAAACTCATTCTCCCATATATCCACTGCTTACTTCCTCACTTCTTTACTCAAATGTCCCTTCTCAGTCACCCTGCTTCAAACTGTAGGTCTTAGATTTCTCTTTACAAGATGTTGTTTCCAAACAAAACTTATGCCCATATAACATACTATATTACATGTTTGCCTTGCTTCAATGTCCAGACTATCAGCTGTATGTGAGATTTTTGTCTGTTTTGTTCCTTGCTATTATCACATTGCTTAGAACAATATCTAGTGTATAGTAGGTACTCAATAAATTATTTTGAATGAATGAATTTAAACTTAACAACAGGAAGTATTGCCTAAAAGCCAAGAAGACAGATTTGTTAATACATAACTAGTAAAGAGAAGAGTTTGCACATGTTCTCATGAATACTTTTACTCATTCATCTACTATGTACTTAACTAAACTCCAAGTTAAATCAGGCACTATTCTAGGAGCTAGAATCTCTAATATACTCTCTAAAATGAGTGTATTAAATTATCTAATACTTGAGTTTTGTGGAAAAATTGATCTCTGAGGTCTAGTTTAGAAAGTAGAACATCTTCCTATTATTTACTTATTGGTATTTAATCTTAGAATGCTATTAATGTTATCTACCATGAATCATTTGTCTACACAAATGACTTTTTTTGTATTGTCTTGACATGGTCAAGACACATGTTTGTACTTTTCCTTTAAATATTGGTGCACAAAAACAGACAAATGGGTCAATAAGATGTGATACACACACACACACACACACACACTCAATGGAATACTACTCAGCAATCAAAAAAGATAAACTCATTCCATTTGCTACAACAAGAATGGAGCTGGAAGGGATAATGCAAAGCAAAATAAGTGAGAAGAGAAGGACAAATACTAGATGGTGTCACTTATATGCAGGATAAAGCCAAAGTCAAAAACTAGCTCTTGAAATCTGACTATAGAACTGAGGTATCTAGAGAGGAAAGGAAGAGAAGTGATGAACCCAAGGTGGGGAGGGAGCACAGTGGACTATGGTGGTGGTGGTGCTAGGGTAACAGCACTGAAAGGTGGGAGTCCTGTATTTTCAAAATACAAACAACATTGTAAGCAATATAAGCAAATGTTACCTCAATTGGAAAAAAAAATTAATATAAAATAAAATAAAAATGGGTATAATGTTGAGTTAATGGACTTTTACTTCATAAATGTGTTTTGGTTAAAAAATGCTTTGAGTTAGGGCCTCCCTGGTGGCACAGTGGGTTAAGCAACGCACTATGAAGCAAACCGCAGCCACTGCAGCACGAGTTCGATCCCTACTGCTGGCCAGGGAGGGGACCCACATGGTGCAGCAGACCTCTCCTGCTGTGCCCGCTGCTCCCCTCAGCAGTGTACTTCCGTTGATCTGCCTATTCTGCTCCCCGCTCTGTCTGTGGTGAATCCTCTCACCCGCCCCCCACACCTCTGGCCTGTACCCCAGTGCTTGTATGCATAAATAAATAAATCTTTAAAAAAAAATGCTTTGAGTTATAAATTATATACCATATAATTCACTCATCTAAAATGTGTGATTCTATGTTTTTTTCTCTTCATGGTTGTTCAATATCACCGTAATCTAATTTAGAACATTTTCACTAGATAAAAAGAAAACCCATATTCATTAATAGTCCCCCAACACTCTCCAAATGTTCTTCCCTTTAACTAACCACCAATCTCCTTTATGTCTTTATAGATCTGCCTATTCTAGATATTCTTGTATGGAGATATATTTTCATTTCTTCCGCATATGTATCTAGGGGTAGACTTGCTAAGTCAAATGGTAACTCTATACATAATCTTTTTTTTTTTAAAGATTTATTTATGCATACAAGAACTGGGGTACAGGCCAGAGGTGCGGGGGGGTGAGAGGATTCACCACAGACAGAGCAGGGAGCAGAACAGGCAGATCAACCGAAGTACACTGCTGAGGGGAGCAGCGGGCACAGCAGGAGAGGTCTGCTGTGCCATGTGGGTCCCCTCCCTGGCTGGCAGCAGGGATCGAACTCGTGCTGCAGTGGCTGCGGTTTGCCTCATAGTGTGTTGCTTAACCCACTACGCCACCAGGGAGGCCCCCTCTATACATAATCTTTTAGAACTTGGGAATACCAAACTAATTTCCAGAGTACTTACAGCATTTCTTATTCCCATCAGCAATGTATGAATGTTTCATAGTCTCTATTTTCTTACCACACTTGTTATTATCTATCTTTGTTAAGTAGCCATCCTCATGGATGTAAGATGGTATATTTTTCTAGTTTTGACTTTGCTTTTCCCTAATGGGTAGTGACATTGAACTTCTTGCATGTGCTAGCTGGTCATTTATATATCTTTTCTGGTGAAATGCCTGTTCATATTTTTAAATTGAGTTTTTAAAAAAATCTTTTTATAGGGTCATAAGAGTTTATATGTTCTAGATACAAGTCCCTTGTCATATATATAATTTGCAAATACCTTGTAGGTTGTCTTCACTTTATTGATGGTGTACTTTGAATTTTGATGTAGTCCAGTTTATTTATTTTTCCCCTTTGTACTTATCTATTGGTGCTGTGTCTGAGAACTACAGCCAAACTGAGGATTTTGAATATATAAGCTTTCTTCTAAGTTTTTTATGGTTTTAGCTCTTATGTTTAGATATATGATCCATCTTGAGTGAATTTTTTGCTTGGTATTGAGGCAGAAGTCCAATGCATTCTTTTTGCATGTGGATATTCAGTTCTTGAAAAATCTGTTATATTCCAGTACTGTTTCTCTGGTATCACCTGTATAGCCTAGACTTTAATTTAATCTGACACTATCTAGCATTAGCGTTGGATCCGGCAAGTTAAATGTCAAGGTCCTAGTAAGACTACCCTTATTTCAGAAACCAGCTGCAAATGTGGTTGCCAGGTTGTATGCACTACTGCCCGGCTAAATTAAATGCAAGTTGGGGAGTTTCCACAACACAGCTTCACAATCAATAATTCCCTAGAATGACTCACAGAACGCACAGAAATGCAATGCTTATTACTATTTCATTATAAAGGATTCAAATGAAGAGATATAGAGGGCAAGTCTGTAAAGGTCTTGAGAGCTGGAGAGTCTGACTTTGGGGAGCCAAGGCCTACCACCCACTGCAACATCATTCTGGTCACCAACCAGGAAGCTTCCTGATTCAGCTGTTTATCAAAGTTTCACTGCATAAACATGATAGGTCTCCTTCTCCAGCCTGCCTCTCTCCCCAGATTGGAAGGAGGAGCCCTGAGAGTTCCAACACTTAAAGTTATTTTTTCTGACAGCCTTTCCCCATCTTGATGCTCTGTCCAGAGTCACCTCCTAGCATAGATATGTTCACTTATCACTCAAGGAATTTGAAGGGTTTTCCAAGCTCAGTGCCAGAACAAGGGACAAAGACTAGATTTTTATTGTTTTCATATCACAGCTGTTCTCCCCCCATTGGCTTGTCTTGACAAGTGTGTCATCAATCAATTGACCATAAATGTCTGATTTATTTCTGTATTCTCAATTCCGTGGCACCCCTCTCTGTAAGTATCCTTGTGACAGCATCAGATTGTTTTGATTATTGTAGTTTCACCTGAAGTTTTGAAGTTGGAAAACTTCATTCCTGTAACAACAAAAAGTGTGTCAGGATTTTGATAGTGATTGAATTGTATTTGAAAATCAGTTTGGCGAGTAATGTCATTTTGAGAATGTTAAGTTTCCTGATCCATGATGAAGGATGTCTTTCCATCTTCTTAGATATTCTTTCACTTCTTTCAAGGACCTGCAGTTTTTTATTTGTAAGTCTTTAATTTCTATTTTAAATATATACTTCAGCATTTTATTCTTTTCTAGGCTTGTAAAATGAAGTCAATTTCTTAACTTTCTTTTCAGACTGATATTGCTAGTATATAGAAATACAGATGATTTTTGTATATGGATCAAATACTCTGATCCTTACACATTCTTCATTAGTTCCAATGGTTTTTAGTGAATTAGTTAGGCTTTCCTAAATGAAAATAATGCTATCTATAAGTAGAAATAGTTTTTCTGCTCCTTTGCAGTTTGGATATGTTTTTATTTCTTTTTTCTTCCCTAACAACCCTAACTATAACTCCAGTATAATGTTGAATAGAAATCCTTATTCCTGATATTAGTAGGAAAGAAGTTAGTTTTTTACCATTAATATGAAAATTGTGGGTTTTTTTCCACAGATTCTCTATTAGATTCAAAAAGTTCTCTTCTACTGCTAGTTTGTTGAGTATTTTGTTGTTTGTTTGTTTGTTTTTAAAGATTTATCTTTATGCATACAAGAACTGGGGTATAAGCCAGAGGTGTGTGTGTGTGTGTGTGAGAGAGAGAGAGAGAACTCACCAAAGACAGAATGGGGAGCATAACAGGCAGGTGTACTGAAATAGCTGCTGAGGAAAGCAGCGAGCAAGATAGAAGTCTGCTGCACCATGTGGGTCAGCTCCCTGGCCAGGGAGCGAACTCTTATTACAGTGGCTGAAGATAGCTTAATAGTGCTGAGACTTTTTTTATATATACATAAGATTTATTTATTTATGTATACAAGAACTGGGGTACAGGTCTGAGTGTGGGGGGTGAATGGAGTCACCAGACAGAATGTGGAGAGAACAGGCAGATCTGCTGAAATACACTGCTGAGGGGACCAGGAGCCAAGACAGGAGATGTCTACCAAGCCATGTGGATTACCTTCACTGGCTGGTAGTTGAACTTGTGCTGTAGTGGCTGTGGTTAGCTTCATAGTGCTGTGCCTTAACCCCTTGTGCCACCAGGGAGTGGAGCTAAATAGTGCTGAGACTTTAACCCCTGAGTTGCCAAGGAGCCCCTCCCCCCACCACCATTTTTTAAATAATGAAATGGTACTAGATTTTGTGAAATGTTTTTTAGTATCTGTAGAGATGACCTTATGTTTTTGTCTTTAATTTACTAGTTTCATTTTCTACATTATTTGCTATTTACCTGTTAAACACAACTTTTTGTTCCTGGGATAAAGTCCATTCATCTTTGGTGTGTAATTCCTTTTTCTGCTTTATGTCCTTTAAAAGAATTTAAGTCCTTCAGAAATCACCCAGAATTATGAGGTTTTTTTAAAAATTGATTTTCTATTGGGGCTCCCCTGGTGGTACAAGGGGTTAAGTCTCAGCACTATGAAACTGTCTAGCAGTCACTGCAATACATGTTTGATCCCTGACCAGGGAGGGGACCCACATGGCACAGCAGACCTCGCCCATTGTTCCCCTCTGCGGTGTACTTCAGTAAATGCACCCACTTTGCTCCCACTCTGTCTCTTATGAATCCTCTTACCTTTCTGTGCCCCTGTCCCATACCCCAGCTCTTGTATGCAAAACTAAATGCATATTTAATAAAATTGAAGTGATACATTACCCTGGTGCTAGATCACCTCTAAATCTCTGATTCGTGATATTAGACCGACTACCCAGTAGTGGAATTCTGTTATTAGGGTTAAGTGTCATTTAAAAATATTATTTAAAACACTGACTACATGATCTGGGTGATGCTACAGGTATCTCTAGGACATAACATTTATATAAAATATAATTTATACAATTTCACCAAGCATGTTGCAAGATCACAAAATCCATTCATAAACATTTTGAAATAGAACTTAATCCTGTTGGGAGCCAAAGGTTAAACAGTTCAGAATACCTGAAAACTTTCCTTTGTAAAAATTATTCTACATTCCAACTACATGTGAAAGGAGAAAAAAAGGAAGTTTGTACAAAAGGAAGAATGATATAAAATATTTGTAAAATAAAATTTAAAAAAATATTCTAAATCCATAAGTAAACAATAATACCACATGGAATAGTTATACACATCAAAATCCTGGGGGATTTTGGATTCAGGACAAACCTGTAAGTCCATTTTGTGGATCAAGAAAATAAATTTTTAAGAGGTTAGATTAATTTCCACAGACATATAGATCTTCAGTCAAAGGACCTATGATAAAACCCTGCTCTTTATGACACTGGAATTTGAATCTAATGAAGAGACAGTATAAATAGGGTGTGGCTGCTTTTAATTTGCTGGGATTTTTGTTGTTCAGTGAATTTGGAAACCTTTTATTATAACAATTTAGTGTCTTAGTTTGAAGTAATGCTTTGCTTTGGTAAGTGGTTGTATGTATTTAATTTTAGGTCGATTAGCATGTTTTGCAAGTATTGTACTGTAGCTAAAAGTAATGTTGCAGTGTAAGTATATTTGTAAGTTAACCACATGGACTAAAAATGGTTAGAATTGTTTTAGTAAACCTAGGCTGAGGTTTCTAAAAATGACTTATAAACTTACTTGCTTATGTGTGTGTGTTACATACTATAATTTATATAATAATATAAATATTTTAAGTGATTTAATTGATATAGCTGTAAAATAATTTGGTCACCTGTTTTGCATTTCAAGTGTCATTTTATCTTGACTGTTACTTACAAAAATTTGGTTTTCAATTGTTCATTTAGCATTCATTTGCGAAACATTAACTGGTGTAGTCCTCTAAGTCTAATGCTCCTGTGTTTCTGTGAGTTTGGTGTAGGAAAAAAAAATTATTGCAATAAAATGACTTAATATTTCTCCAAAAGTCTGTAGTAAAACTCTTACTGAACTTTCTTCATGATATTTAAGTGTTTTCAACTTAAATAGTTTGACATCTCTTTGAAATGTCACTAAGTACTTTTCCCCCCCTCTCTTTTTAGCATTGCAAGAAACAGATAATATCAAGGACATCAAGAGTGGGAGAGATTGGACTGGAAGACTCAGCAGGTCAGAACATTTCTTACTTTATTTTCTGCTCATTCTTTTTGTTGTCAGATCTAGGCTTCTCAGATTGCTTACCACTTGTTTATTTCTTGTACATATTTTCTTCATATTGTTCTCAGTTTTGCAAATCATGATTAAGACCTTTATGGAAAAAGTTGAGAACTTCAAATCCTCCTTTTTGGATTTGAAGGTAAAAAATAATTTAAAAATATTCAAGAGTAGAAGAAAATTTCTTACCTAAACTATATAATTATATATGTTTTATTGTTCTAAATATTATATAAACTATTTTGAAATGACGATTTCTTAGTAACATTTTTAGCATCAACCCCTAAGACATATAGTATGCCATTGATTTTGTAATATTAGTGTTCTACACTTGGCTCTTGGATGTCCGATTTCCTTTCCATCTCTGTTCCTTGAGACTTGGGCCTACCTCTCAGAGATCTTGACATTCCTCATTGTCAAGGTACTTGCTAACATTAATTTTAACTGCTGGATGTTGACTACTAAGTGTAAAGTAAAGTTTAAGCACAATAATGTCTGTGTAAATAAAAGACCCCAACAGTCAAAAAAGTCAACTATGGACCTTCGTCAGCCATTTTGGAAGGTTCAGGGTTAGCCAGAATCCTCAGTGAACTGGCGCCATGCTTTCCCCATTGCTCTGAGGCTGAGTTCTGTGAGTGGTGTCTTGGTGTTCATCTCTGCCTTTTCCCAGGGGTCTCCAACAGTGCCTGTAAGCGATTATACCTCTCTCTACTATTGCTTAGTTATCCCGAAGGGCCCAGGGATTCTCCCTCTTTGTTACCCCTTCGGCGCTGCCACTTCTTCAGGTCTCCTAGCAGTGGTGTGGTCCCTCCCCACCCAGACCTCTTTTAAGCAACTACTAGTGGATTTTTCAGTTTTCATCAAACACAGAGGTCCTGTATTCTGACCACTTTTCAAGTAAAATGACTCACTTAAAAGGGAGTGACACTTAAAATTTATCACCCTGGATGTCTAGGAGTATAAGCACTTTCTGGCATTAATGTTTGGAACGATACAGATTATTATTGGTGTGTACCTTGAGAGAACATTACCCTAGAGTTGTAAGGAAAGATAATACTTTAAATATATATGTATATATATAATATATATGCAATGCATATGCTCAAGTCTCTGTTCTTAATGAAACTAATTAAATTCCTAAAAAAAAAATACCTCCTGAAATTAGAATGCTATGCCCAATAATTGGGTTTCTAAGTATGTTTACACTGATTCTTACAGAGAAACATACTTTTGGGTGGTACTTTCTTAAACAGCTTTCTTGTAACAAACACCCAAAAACTTTTACTTTGTAAATATCATTGAACTTAAGCATTAAAAAAAAAATGAAGACAGAAGTGATGGGTTTTCTTGATAGTCAATTATTATGTAAAGGCTGACATTAAATTGATAGACTTCATTATTTGGAAGCAAAGTCAAGAAGGAAGCAATAACCACCTCATAGAAAGTTTCAATCAAATCTACCTGTTCTCCAACCCCAAACTGGCACCCAGTGTCACATGAAATATTAGTAACAGGGCTAAATCTATGTTTCTTAACATTATGCAGGTCTGCTAAATTATGCTGTTTTACAGATTATGGAGGATGTTTCATCCTGTACACAACATTGAGCCCAGGCATAAAACATACCTTTTTCATTTGCTATCTTTACCAATTTATAATTTTATAATGAGTGCCATTGGTAGTAATACTTTGCTTCAGATTAGACTGTCAAAGAAATCAAAAACTTTTAAGTTTTTTCCACTGTGTTTCTCTAGATATGTTTCCTGTTCAGCTGGATAAAATGAAATGATTGTTTGTTCGTTCACTCATTCATTCATACAATGGCAGTCCCTACTTTCTGGAAGCTTTCATTTGAGTAGAGGAAAAAGTGAAATGCAGATTTTAATATACATGTTAATGGAGCTAATTACGAAGAAGAAAATAACGCAGAGTAAATAAGGGACAATGGGACACTATTTCAGACATAGTGTCTAGGGAAGGCCTGCTCATAGGGAGAGCACAGACCTGAATGAAATGCAAGGAAAACATTTAGAAATCTTGGAGAAGCGCCATCAGCAGGAAGGACAAAGTGTCGGGTGTGACTGGTGTGTTGCGAGAATGTGAAGAGGGCAGTGTGGCAATGAGAGGCGACAGAGTGGACGAGTAAGAGATGAGATTGGCGAGGGTTGTGTGAGGTTCATGCCTGTTGGACCATGGCGGATCCTGAAGATTCTAAGCGAGGTAGGGGTCATTAAATGGATTTAGCAGAAGAGGAGCTTATTTAAGGGGCACTTGGACTTATGGGTTGTAAAAGGGCATCTTCAAAATTTCTCTCTGTACAGAATATAAATTATGAATAGAAAGACATAAACCAGCAGTGACCACAGAAATATCTGATCAGGATATTGACTGATGATTGTGTTTAAGGAGCTAGTGTTATATAACACAGATGTCATTTTTCTTTTCCATGTCCTTAATTCACAGAAATCTTTTTACAATCTTTTGCATTCAAATCATGTTCTTTGGCCTTGTATAGTAATTCATTGTTTTATAATATGGACATTGATGATATAGATATGTAATATTTAAAATTTGTGTGCCTTTGATTAGTTGCTTTGCAGAGTTGAATTTCCCAAGTGTTTATCATCTATATTTTCAACCACAATTACATAGCCTTATAGAAGTCCACAAACAAGTCTTGAATTGTAGCTTCTATTTTCAAGGGAAGATGATTGAAAATTATTTTATGATTTTAGTGTAATTATCTCATGATCTTTATGAGGAGGAAACATGGAGTAGTTAAGAAATACCCATGTAGTAGGTTTAGAAGGCATGAACTGCAGGAACAGGTTTGAAATTTACCAGCTGAGTGATTTGGAGTTTTTAACCTGTGCTTACCTGCCAAATGGTCAACGCTGCTTCCCCCATAAGGAGAAGTACAATGCTGTTGTATCTCTGCAATTTCTTTATGTTTATTAAGCCATTGCACATTACTTGGCAGTAAATAAAATTGATTGAAGTAAAAGTTGCCTGCATTAGACATAACCATTGTTTTCATATAAATAATAGATGAATATGTCCTTATTTATTTCCCAAAAACATATCAGGTTGCAGAAAGTATTATTACTGATACTTGGAGGGAAGGGCTGTAGCTAAAATTATCCTATCGTGTGAGTGAATCAAAGTGGCTATTTTAAAACGAATCTGGGAGGTCAGGTTCCTTCTACTAGCAATTTTGTGGTAGCAGTTTCTAGTTGCCAAACAACTGGACCAAAAAATTTTTCAAGCTTTTACATCAATACATTAAAAAAACCTTTTAACTTAGTTTTTTTTTTAACTCAAAGTAGGTTTCTGAGTTTAGATTTCTATCATTTGGCTATCTGAATATTCATGCAGCAAATAAATGTATATACATATATTAATAAATAGTGTTGAGCTGGTCTTGAAAGATAAACAATGCAGAAAAGAAACTTTTGTTTAAAAGCAATATGTATGTATATTTGTTTTTGTAAACAAATATATAAAAACTGATTTGTTTATGAATATTTAATATGATTTTCCTGAAAATTCTTATTTATTTTAAATAATTTCCTTTTCAGCCATAAAATAAAAATCAGTGTTAAGGGTAAATAGAGAAGCAAGGAAATTATTCTTTGGCACTTTTTCGAGAAGAGTGGGCACCTACCTCAATTTCACATCACACCTAAAACTCTTCTTGAATCTGGGGTGCATCCTCACCCTTCCTGACACAGATAGTGGAGGAGGTTCCCTTCTTCCCAAAAACCTTGTCCAGCTACCTTCCAACTAATCTGCTTCTTTCTCCAGGTACTTCAAGTACTTCTCCAAGGTTCTTCTCCAGGTTGTGTATACACACACACACACACACACATTAGCCCTTAACTCATGACTTTCTGTGTCCTTTTTCTTTCTTTAGTTTCACTCCCCAGTCCTCTCCCATTTCTGTCATGCCAGTCCTGCTAAGGTCATTGGTTACCGATGCTGAAGCCCCACTTCCTTTGGCCTTGTATGATAACTTACTGTTTCAGAGCATGGACAGTCATGATATTGATATGTAACATTTAAAAATTTATGATTCAGAATTTTTTATTCTTCAGTCCAGTAACTTCAGCTATTCCTTCTTTAGTGGTACTTTTAATATTTAAACATATCAAGTTTTCTATCTTAAAATACATAAACAAAAACCTTCCTTTGTAATCTGCTTCTCTCTCCAGGCACTTCAGGTACTTCTCCCAGGTTCTTCTCCGGGCATTTTATATATACATATATATACATATATATGTATATATAAAATATATATGTACATAATATTATATATTAGCCCTTAACTCATAATTTTCTGTGTCCTTTTCCTTTCTTTGGTTTCACTCTCCAGTCCTCTCCCATTTCTGTCATGCCAGTCCTGCTAAGGTCATTGGTTACCTATGTTAGGCTGAGTCTGAATAGCATTTTTAATCTTTATTTAGCCCTTGAGTTCACTGAACTACTGGAATGACATTGCATTCCCCCCCACTCACTCTTTTTTTTTTTTTTTTTTTTGACAGACTGCTTTGCTTTGTCTGCTTTCTTTGGGGACTAATCTCTCTTGTTCTCCATATTCTTAACACACCTTTCAAAGTGCTTTGCTCTTAGCATGTGTTGGATGAGTTGTTTTGAAGATCCAAAACCAAATATTATAATCTGAGATACAATTTTAAAAGCTTATGAAAGAACGGCAAGGTGGTATTTTATGAGAAGTCATAGAAAACATTCACAAACAAGAAGGTATTTGAACTGGGTCTTAAAGGATACATATGCTTTTGCTGACCCAAGATACTGGATAGCATAGCATATAATGATTGAAGGTCCTATGTCTTATGTCATGATACTTCTTTCATCTCAGATAAGATTGATGCAGCAAAGGGTATACCACAGGGGAGTGAATAGTGATTGCAAATAAATGTTGGACTCCTTATAACATAAAGGAAGTTTGCAACTCAAAGTCTACTGAGAGGATTTTGAGCCTTAAGATTTAACTTAATTCAACCAAACTTGGGGAACCTTTGAAAATATGTGTTTGGTTGTTTAAGGAATGTAAATGGTAATTAGGTCTATACCTCTGATTAATTAGTGAATATAAGGCGGATTGAAAGGGGAGAGGTTACAAGGGGAAAATAGGAGACCGATGCCATCATCACACAAGAGATCAAGAAAGTTAGGATGAAGAGATCAAGTCGGGCAATCTCCAGGGGCAGGTGGAACAAAATTCAAAGGTGGAGTCAATAGGTCTTGACTTCCTAGAGCGTTAAGGGAAGAACTTCAACCTTGAGTGATTGAAAGAAAAACTAGCACTTGTCAGATACAGAAAACTAGAAAAAGTGGTTCTTTGCTTTATTCACTTAATTTTTTGTTATTAGCATGAGGACATGAATCATTCTGAACGTTTAAGTTCAAGATACCAGGGCTGATATATTGAAGTAGCGTTCCATGCACAACTTCTGGAAGGGATGTTGAGGATGAAGCTAAATGAATTTAAGCTTAATGGTGAAAGCTAGTGAAAGAAGAATAGTGCAGGCTAAGTGAATGCCCTGAAAGTCTGAGTCTCAATGTCATGTGGAATTTTGAAGAGAGCCAAATGGAATCATGGAAATGAAAGAAGCTCAAAGTTTGAATTATGATTCTGCTGCTTGATAAGCTGTGTGGTCCTAAAGTAACTTTGGTTTATTTCTTTTTTATTTATTTTTAATCTTTGCACAGGTGTTGCCTGAGTGGTCTGTAAATAGTAAACACGAAATGCAGGCTTTATTGGCTCACTAGGATAAATCATTTATGGATTATGGAATTCTTGGGGTGGTATTTAAAATAGTTGTATGTTCGTTCGTTCATTCATTCATTCATTCTTACTAAGTTTTAACCCCCAGTTCTTGTAATTATATTGCCTGGCTTTTTCTTCATCTTGTTCTTAACTGGAATATTCACTGGTTCATTGTGGCATGTTATTCTGTTAGTTATAGGGAAAAGACTGGCTGGTTGAGACCTACCACTCTGGAATCACGCCACATGTTTTTCAGGCTAAGTCTCCTCTCCTTCAAGTTGGTTGGCGTTGCTATAAAATCATCTAGGGGGAAATGTTGCTTTTGCACTGACAATAACAAGAAACACGTTCATTTTGCCGACTCCCATTAGACCATTCTGCAAAATATTTGACTTGGGAATGATTTAAATCATCCTCTTAAACAGTAGTTAAACACGCCGATGTTATGGAGATCTGATGCATGTAACTATTATCATATGACTGTGGAGAAGTTTTTAGGCAGAAGTGCCAGTTAGAAGAGGGGAGCCCTCTCCCTGAATGCTGAATGAGTGCTTGCCTGGGGTGTCCCCAGGAATGGGAGCTGACACAGGTGTTCAGCACAGTTGCTTACTGCTCCCCATCAAGAAGGATGGGGGGTTCTTAGCGCTGCTGGCTTGTGGCACTCAGCATATTTGGCAAGCAGTCAGCCCTGGCTGTGGATTTCCCTGGGGAAAATAAAAGCCACAGGGAAGTCATCAGTGTGACCTTCTGCTGGGTAGTTGGCACACGGTGGCACCACAGGAAGGCTTTCAGTTGTCATTTGTGATCAGGAAGCTATCAGGTGCTGATGGAAGCACCCCATTCAAGGTGGGAAGTGGAAAAGGATGAAAAATATCGAGCAGAAGCTTACCAAATAATTCCCAGTCATGAAGCTTAACACCAGCTGATCTGGTGATAAAAGGAATTTGGGGGGTGGGGGTGGGAGGGAGTTTTTTGGTTCTGTAAGCACAATTATAAGCTTTCCTATTTAAGTCTGACCCATCATACTGAAATGCTGTCACTAGTATCATTAGCAAGTAAAGTGTTGATAACATAGTCAAATGCACAGCAGAGTTCTGGCTCTTAAGTGTCTGGACTAACTCCCAATATTAGGAATAGGAGTCAGACTGCCATCACTTTTCCTGTGCTAACAGACGCCCTGCCATTAGCAGTCTGAAGGCAATTTTAATAAAATACATAGCCCTGCTGAGCTGGTCTCAAAAGATAAATAAGCAATGCAGAAAAGAAGCTTTTGTTTAAAAGTAATTATTTAAACTATGCATTACAGGTAATTTTCTTTTACCAGTAAGGCGAATGCTATCAGAATTTCAATAATGATTTGGTGGCACTTATCTAAATAATGTGATATTGTCATTTCTAAGAGTTAAAGCATCACTTTATATTCACTTATATACCGAATGAGGGCAAATTAGATCCAGGTATCATGTGCATTTGTTTTATAGTTTATATTACATTTTTTGGGTGAACAGTGTTGTATTCTTGGACAGATTTATGGAAATGTAACAAGCTGGTGATAGAGTTCTGGGAACACAGATTAGAACAGGAGGGCAAAGAACATCTTTTTGTTTTTCCCTTGCTGTCAGAAAAGAAATCACATTTCAGTCTTTTAAAAACTCTTTTAATAGGATGCTGGTACATAAACCATGGTCACAAGGGTATAATGAATATGTGCATATTTCCAAGGAGCCAAAGCTTTGTTTGCCAAAAGGTACAAATCTCAGAAAGCTTTTTAGAGTCTGTTTGGGAACCATTAAAACCACCACCTTTCCTTTCCACCCCACTAGATGACACTGACTGAAATCCTTACTGCAGAACTAGCACTGGCCTCACCGGAGGCAGACTAGGCACTTGCCTACAAAAGTCTGACCAAAGGGGCATCAGGAAGCCTCCTATATCTAGCTGCCTCCCAGGGAAGCAGAGATGCCTGTGCTTCAGAACAAGACAGAACTCAGTTCAAATCCTACGCAAAAGCCAACCTGTTTTTGTAACATATCACCTTAAAGATTTTGTCTATCACAAGACTTCGTTATGTCATCTATAAAATGGGGGTAGTAATAAAACCAACCTCCTGTGACTGATATAAGGTTAAAATAAGGTATTTAGGGTGGTGTCTGGTACACAGTAAGTACTCAGGCAATGTCCATTACCAGTTTAACGAGTGAAATGTTAACATAGTTTTGTCAGTTATATGTTGAACGTTGTGCTAGGTGGTGGGGCAAATATGTTGAACAATATGTGGTCTCCACTTCAAAACTAAAAGCCTAATGCAAGACAGACATTTAAGCAGATACTCATGTACGGTGTACCACATGTTTTGATATTGATATGGGTCTTGGGTACGTAAAGGAGGCAGGACTTAATCTTGGTCATGGGAGAAATTACTTTAAAGTTTTGGTACATTAAGCTTTCAAAGGGAGGATGATAAGCTATATATTTCCATCCTAAGCCATTGTGATCAAAGCCAAAATCTATTTTTTCCCCCCAAGAGTAATTTTTCCCGCTCCTTGTTCTTTCTGTTCTTCTTCCTTTACATTTATGCAGACCTTTTCTTTGATTGTTAGCACCATGGTTATCATGACATCTGCAGTCAGAGAGAAGAGGTAAACATGAATCAACCCCTCAAATGCTGCTCAGAACTCTGCTAAAATGCTTTGGGGGAGGAATTGAAAACACAGGCTTTATTCTCATATGTTGCTGATGGGAATGAAAGTTGGTACAAGCCTTTTGGACAGGAGTTAGGTGATAGCTAACAAATATACATATGCATACCACTTGACACAGAGATCCCATTTCTAGGAATTTATCAGAAAGATACGATTTCAAGAATATGCAAATCGTGTGCCCAGGGTTATTCATTGTGGCATTGCGTATAATTGTAAATATGGAAAACCAGCTTAATGCTATGTATAGGAGAGGAGTTGAGCAAATACACCACGGTGTCTCCATACTGTAGGGTGCCAGGGGTCGTAAAAAGAATGGATAGAGTAATTTCTAGCCTGACCCGCTAAGTGAAAAGGGGGCCAAAAAATATTATCTAGAATTAAAAGGAAATACAAAAATGCACTTGTATCTGCTTTGGGGGGTGCAGAGTCCAAAACAGGATGGATAAACCAGAAACTCATGAAATTGGTGACTTCTAGGCTTGGGCTGACTGCCAACAGATTGAGAGCATGGAGTAATATGGAAGGGAAGATGTGGGGGTGACAGTTATCTGCATGCTCTTTTCTCTTTTTTTGTATAATTGTGAATTTTGAAGCTGTGTTGATGCTCTGTGTACAAAAAAGTAAATAACTGATTTAAATGAACTGAGGTTTTCACCAAGTCTTACATTGAAATTAAAAATAATAACAAGTAAACAATTATATTCCTATGAATTCCAAATGGTTAGATGGGGGGGAAAGAGTTGGTTTAAGTAACTTTGCTAATCAGTGTTTGGACTCACTCTACAATTTAAAACAAAAATACTGGGGCCTCACTGTATTTTTGTTTTGTTAGGCAGCGCACTATGAAGCAAACCACAGCCACTGCAGCACGAGTTTGATCCCTGCTGCCGTCCAAGGAGGGGACTCACATGGCATGGCAGAACTCTCCTGCCGTACCCGCTGCTGCCCTCAGCAGTGTGTCTCAGTCAGTCTGCCTGTTCTGTTGCCCACTCTGTCTGGTGAATCCTCTCACCTCCCTGGACTCTGGTCTGTACCCCAGCTCTTGTATGCATAAATAAATCTTAAAAAAAAAATAAAACAAAAATACTATTCTAGTTAGAAATTTTGTTTTTCACAAATATGAAATAATGATTCTATCTACAAGTGTGAAAAGTATTTCTGAAACTGCTTTAAATGTATCCTAGGCTTGTGGGTAGTGAAAACTACTTTCCTCTCTGTAAAAGAAATGAAGAGGATGAATCCTGTAGTGTTGAACTGTAATCTGAACAGGCAGAAGAATTCATGGTGTGGGTGTGTGTGCGTGCGTGTGTACATGTGCACATGCACATCAGGGGGATATATAAAGTATATGTCGAATATATGCACATATAAAGTAAAGAAACAGTTGTGAGTATGAGTGTGAGTGTTTGTGCCAATGTATCTATTAGCCTAGAGCCATTATGCCTCTGCAGTGATGAAGACACCTGATAGATAGAGGTATGTATAGATATAGGTATACCTATATTCCTAGCTCCTGGCTAAATCCATTCTGTAGTATGTGAGGTCAGTAGTCTCTGTGCACATGGTTGATTATAGAACTAGAACAGGAAATCTGTACGATGAGAACCTGGAATGCCTTGTGGTGTCAGAAAGCATGAAAGGACTAAATCATGACAATCCTGCTGAACAGACACAGGAACCAACTTAAGTGGGTCCCAATGGTGCCGTCTGTGATATTTGAGCAAGAAAATAAGGATAGGAATATATCATACTGACTATATTTCATGATGTGTAAAAATTATTGAGTAAGTAAATGAGGAAAAAAGAAAAAAACCTCTTTTGTAGTAGTAAAATACCAGTTAGCAACTATGGAAGAAATAATGGGATTAGAAAATCATCATGTGGTAAACACTAGAGTAAGAACTTTTTCAAACAGAAATTATCACTAAATGCTAAATTATTGGGGAAAACATGATCACAGTTAGGCTATTTACAGCATGTTAAAATATCTTCTCTCTCACAACACTCACTAATTACAAAAAGGACTGTACTAACTTTACACTGGAAAAAGCATGACAGACAAAATGTGTAAATAAATCTTATAATAACTATATTTTGGACATCTCAAAGTTAGGGTCATAATACAAAATAACTGGATAATATTTTGAGAAAGTGTCAAGATAATGAAAAACAAAACAAAAAGATGGAAGAATTGTTCCCAATGGAAAGACACAGTAAGTAAATATTTGCTCATGGTCCAAGAAAAAGACATTAGTGGAACAATAGTATTATGTCATTGTTAATGGCTTCCTTTTGATCATTGTTTTACAGTTCTATAAAATGTCAGTGTGTGAGAAAACTGGAAACTCTTAGTATTATTGTTGTATTTTACGAGTCAAATTATTTTCAAATGAAATATTAAATTGAAAAATAAATGGATGCTTTAAATAAGGCAAACCCATATTATCTACTCTTCTTTAGTATAAAAAAGGAGAGCTTTCTATACAAGAGGGTAATGTCATTTGACTTGAGGAAGAAAGAGAAAGTTGTGGAAGAGTTATAGATTTACAGTAGCATCATGAATTGGGTCTTATCCTGTTAACTGGTTCGTCACACACTGTGTAAGCCTTGAGGTTGCTTACTTGCATTTGCTAGTCTATTTGCCAATAAAATAGGGATAATGATCTTAGAGATATCGTTTCTAATTATTCACACCATTGGAGGAGAGCAGCCATGGTGAGCATGGAGTCCAGCAACCATGGTTTTAAGAAGCACTCAAGTGAAGATCAAGAGTTAATGCCAGTGAAGGATCAGGTATATATGATATGTGTGAAACTCCAAATTATAAGACTATTTCCAGAGAGATCCAATACATCCATTTGAATGGTTGTGTGTAAAGGAATCTATAATCAGACACAAGTAGAAAGGAAGTATGGGCGCAGTATTCAGTGTAGCTGGTCCTCTCAGTGAGGCCAGATTCTTAAGTTAGAAACAGATCTGATGACTCACCTCCCAAAGCCTAATGGTGCCAGTGCTTTGTGACTTTTTTTTGATGCTTTGTGACAGTGTTAAAGGACTAGCATAAAGGAACAATAACAACTTAGAGTTACATAGAGTTCTCTGTACCCTCAGTTTATTTTCACACACATGTTCAGAAATTTCATATTCAATCTCCCTACAAATATAGTTAGAAAGATTGACTGAGTTACCTGTTTGCGTGCTTGAGAAAACTTAGATTCAGTCTTCCTAAAATCACATCACATCTAAGTTGCGCAGAAAGGATTTGGACTGTAGATTGGGGTGTTCACTTGCGTTTCTGAACATTCTGCTAGTATCAGAGGACCCTCTAAACATGAAATTGTTGTGAATAAGATTATTCAGGTGTATTTTTTCCCTGAGGAAAGGTTACAGTTAAGTTGATTCTATCAGCTTTTCAAAGGGATCTATGACTTAAAAGGAGAGAACAAAAAGATTCCCTTTCTCTACTAGTATATATTATGAAGTGGAAATATTTTTTTGCCAGTTTTGGAAATACACAACTCTTTACAGTGCACATATTCAAAGAAGCAGCAGTATCAACAACACTTAACAAAGAGATCACAAGGCTTGTCCAGAATCAAAGGCATCAGCGCTGGTAATAAAATCTTAGCTCCTACTGCCAGCAGTCAGGCAAGTGATTATTCTGCTGTCCATGTTATGGTCAGGCTCATGGTCAGTGCAAACAGTGCACCGTGTCTTCAGTGCAGACGGCTCTTTGACAGTCCAGGACCAGCCAGGGAGCCTGGAGGTCCCCCTGCACCAGGTACCGCTGGAGGAGGTCAGGTCCCAAGGAGCCTTGAACAGAGGCCCAGTTGTGTGTTCTACTGAAACAATCAATGTATTGAGCATTCGGGAGATTTGAATAAATTTCTGTAAACTGCTTGAGAATATTGAGAGTGGAGTTACGGGCAATAGTACAATCATCTTTGTAGAATGAAAATCAGTTTAAGTCTGACAGAGGTCTTGGCCTGAATATTCTAAGTGCATCTGTCTTCCAGCACCTGAAACTGTCCCCATAGTTTTAGCTGCCTGAAGGACTCTGAGGAATTGGAGAAATTCCAGCTGTCCATTGTCAATACATTCTTTCCTTTGAAGAATGTTGCGAATGATGTTGGAGTTTTTGTGTCTAAGGCACACAAATACTCTCCCTATCTATGAGTGTGTATAATGAGGTGCCAGAGTAGATCAAACTAACAACCGCAATATTATTTAATTCTTTACCAGGCCGTCCAGAGTTTCCTGTCTATTATATATGTATATTTCGCTTCTAAATCCAGGAATTTTGAAAAATTTAACATGAAAATGAGTTGTAAAGTGCTCCCTCATGAAATTTTAAACTTAACCTACTCATCAATGTAGAGAGTAGTACGTACTCTATGAACTGGATAATGCTCATCTTATTCATTGATTTTGTAAACAAGGAGCTGAGACTCAGAGAGGTTAAATTTTGCATCATTTTACACAGTTAATAAGCAACAGAGACAGAAAAAAAAATTCCACATTGCCTGATTCCTGGCCCAGTTTCCTTCCCACTGTGGCATGGTGCCTCATGACATGTATGAGATTAGAGCAAAATTTATATTTGTTGAAATGTATGAAAAAGTATTGTGGGTTTTATGATGATGTTCTGTGGCAACAATGGAGTCATTCTGGTTTTGATTTTTTTTAGTTTTATACTGAAATAAATATATCATGTCATTTATCTACTTCAAATTAATATGTTTTCTGCTTTTTTCAAACAATCTACTTATAGTTTTGGAAAATACCTTCTCTCAGATAAAATGCATGCATTTTGTTGAGTTGCTAGCACTCAAGTTGCTAACTCATTGACTAATCTGAGAAATCACCTCTCTTGCTCGGTGCACTGGATTGCAAAGTCTTTTGATAGTACTGCAGTGGTAGTATAGGGATTTGCAACTGGCAGGCAGGAATTGAATTGCCATCATTTGGCTTTAGCAGGAGTTAGAGTCTTGTCTCCAACACAAGCATGAGCCAAGGTACTGTCTCCTTTTTTCTAATTTTAGTTGGAACCATTGGCACTGATCTTACCTAGACAGACTAGTGTTATTTCTACCCAGCACAATCTGCTGGCATGGGCTCGATTCCAAGCCATGCAGTTGAACTTCTCCCCCTAGTTTACCAAACAGAGATATGATTGGATATAGAGGACAGGAGCTTTCACCCTTTTCATTAGAAGGCATCCTTTCAGCCATAGAGATTCTAAGTTTAATTGGTTCAATGTATGACTCAAAGAGAATTGACTGTTAGGGTTGAAAATTGCGGTGCGATTTCATTGTGGGTCATGAAATTTTGCTGCTGGGGCATGGATACTGATGTGTTTAACTGCTCAATGGTCAGAGGAGAGGTGGGAAGCCCTTACTTATACTCTAGACCTAGGGCTGATAAGTTGTACCTTTGCCCCACCATGACCTCTAGTCTTTGGCTTCCATCCAAACTGGCTTCTTTCATGACTGCAGTCGCACAGACCACGTTGCGGCTCTCATTTGTCTTCACCACACTTCAGTCCATCCTCAGCTCGTTAATGCCCATACCTGAGGGCAGTGACATTACAGCCTCTGGAATCTTCACCCTCTACACGACCATCCCCTGGACCCTCTCTCCCCAGATCACTTTATGATTGGATGGCTGCAGGGCTGCTGGCTCACTGAGTGCCATTCAGGAAACAGGCTTTAAGTCCTTCTTCTGCTCAGAATGGGCTTCTACCGTCGCCGCCCTCCCCAACCTCTCAGGTGTGTCTTTGCCCTGCAAGAGTCAGAGCAGAGTCCTCATCTTAGCATGGAGATCTCTGCTTCTTGGGGGCTCTTCTCTCCTTAAAAATAAAAGTGCAAAAGCATTCACACTCTTTTGCTATGACACATAAAAGGTGATTTTACATATGTGAAAGCAGAGGATCTTTTCTCTGGTTCCCTGTGACCCAAATAAGACTATCCATGGAAATAGTCATATCAGATTATTCTTTCCTGGGTCACCATGCAGGGAATGAATGGTAAATAGGAGACACAGACTCTGCCATCCTGGAGCTCACAAGTGGTTCACATGGAGTTTATTAGTTTTATTGTTCTTCAAAGCACATTCACAATAGGTATAAGCACATTTCACAAATAGGGAGATTCTGCTAAACAATTAGAGAATATGTTTTAATCTTATGAGACAGAGGACTTTGAAGTATTATCGCAACTTTAAAGTCTGGTTGAAAAGCAGCAAATTGTTATACAAGTGGAAAAATGCCATCAAGTTAAACCACTATACTCTTTTCCTTCCCATTTCTCTTTCCCTTCCCATTCTCTTTCCCTTCTCCTTCCCATTCTCTACATCTCCTTCCCTTCCCTCCCCTAGACAATTTCTCTCACTTTTTTGGATACTGGTTGTGGTGGTGACTGTTCCCTGCCTGCCTCATCTTGTTGCTAATTTTTACCTAGTTTCTAACTGTGAACGAACTGCCCCATTACAGCATGATTTGCCCAAAAAGGTCAATAATGGTGAGCCACCAAACCATGAAAATACTTGGAGGCAATTCCAATGAATATTGTTCAGTGAAAGAAACCAATGCAAAGTAGGGATATACTATGTAATCCCAACTGTAAGACATGCTGGAGAAGGAAAAACTATAGAGACAATAACACGATCAGCCGTTGCCAGGCCGGAGAGTCAGGAGAAGGACGAGTAGGTGGAACACAGAGAATATTTAACGTAGCCAAAATACTTTGTATGATTCCATAATGATGACTACGTGTCATTAAACATTTGTCTAAACCCACAGAATGTACAACGTGAAAAGAGAATGTGCAACATGTCAACTTCGGATTTTGAATGATATGATAAGTCAATGTATGTTCACCAGTTGTATCAAATATATCACTCTGGTTGCAGAGTGTCTGGTGGGCAGAGATAATGGAGGCAGGAGAATATAGGAAATTTCTTTATCTTCCCCTCAATATTACCATGAGCTTAAAGCTGCTTTCAAATTATAAAGTCTTTTAAATTTTTTTAGAAGATCAATAATCATGAATAATAATGATTAAACAGACCTTAGCTTATCGTGCGGCTGGATTATTGACACTGCTCTTTGGAGGATAACCTCATTTACAAGCAAGCCAGTTGATGCAAAGAGAGAGCAGGAGTGCAAGAGCAGGTAATCCTGGACAGACCAGGATTTTACCTGACACCAACTTCCGAGTCTCTCTCCCCGAGCATTTTTATTCAGCTTCAGGAAACAGAAACCCAAGTAACGCTGGTTGAATAGACAAGAGTTCATGTTTGTTCCATAATTCACGATGCTCAGAGGCTGTGCAGCCCAGAAGTCCCATCATGCCATGAGGGACACAGATGCCTTCCTGCTTGCTCTTCCTCCACACTCAGGCCATATCTTTATTGGCATGCTCACAAGAGGGCTGGCAGGGCGCTAGCAGGTGAGCTCTAGCTTGTGTCAATAGGAGAAGCTCAGAGTGCAAAGTTCGCAGCAGTGGGAGCTGCTCCATTCTAAAGCCTTTTTACTGCATCTCCTCCCAATGTCCATTTATATCTCATGCTATTAGCGGGAGTCTATGTATATGTTTAACTGCTTTATTTAAGGGCAAAGAAGTAGGGTAGCCAGTTAGCATTCTTTGACCCAACTTTTAATCCCTTGGCCATATCCCCTTTTCTAATCTTATTATCTAATAGGAATAGGGGGGATTTTTTATTATTATTTAAAATAAGTCATAAATTTTCTTTTGACTAGGGTTTCATTTACAATTATGCTAATTAAAATACACACACCTATATATACATGCATGTCTCTTGAATGGAAAGAGATTAATCCTATGTTAGGGTATTTCCTATAGAGTCTTCAGCAAAATCTTAACACAGACCTGTTTACAAGGATGTTCTTACATTAATCTGGAAACGCAAAACTGAAAATTATCTAAGTTTAGAGAAACTGACAACAGATTGGATCCTGTGTCCATCTTCTGAGTTGCTAATTGACCATAATTAGTTATTGAAATAGAGAAATTTTGCTGTGGAATAGACCCTTCTGAATTATATGTTTTCCTCTTCAAGCCTGGTGAACCAAAAATTCCTCATCAGAATATTATCTCTAGAGAACAGTATGTTTTCAAACTCAAGAGACTAAAATTCCTCGAACTTATTTATTTCTTTGTATCCTAATGTTTGAATAAATCTAAAATGTATACACTGGAGCAATAGAAAGTATTGGTTAAAGATTGCAAGAAAATAGTGTGTGTACACCTTACCCTGTTCATTTTTCTGTGACAAAGACTTAACTTTTTTTTTCCTGTACTACCTCAGTTTCTCCATTTAGAATATGTTGTTACACAGGACATGCCTGTGAAGTTATTCCACCAAAATATATTGTAATAAGGTGATAATTCATAGAAATTCCAATTCCCGCTAACCCAATACTATTTTCACAAGTCTGCAATATACAGTTATTGCTTTATCATGTACTTGTGAATTTGGTTAATATGTAATATTGTTTTTAGAACAAATTTGGCTTCAACAGTGTGAGTAGTCAATAATATTAATTGCTTTATATATAAGAAGCAGGAGCTTCAAAGCAGATGGTGCGAGGCTGGGCACAAACCAAACAAATACTAACCAACTTTATATATGAAAAATATGTAAGCAATTAGGTAGATACTCACTCCGAGATATTTCTTGGTAGTTTTTGATTCGTTCTTAATAAATTTCTAATACCAGTGTATCTTCTAGATGAGTAAAGATATTAGTGGGTTGAATTCTTTTTAAGGAGGAACTTATAGATGCAACATTGAATTAAATTCCATATATTCTTGTCAAATCTGGCTTGGTTCCAAGAAAAGAAATTTGGGCAACCAGTGAATATAAATGACAGAGATAAGCAGTTTGCACGATTTAAATTCTTCCTGTCTTATTCAGTAACTTTTAAAATGTTTAATTAAATTAAATATTGAATTCTTTTTCTCTTTTAGTGTTAAATTTACTGAACATTATCATATGCACAAAGTAAACGTATAAGATAAAGATGATGAATATAAAAATATTTTGCATTAATTATTTAATTATGTCATGTAGAAGTATTGCATGGACCTAGAGAATTGTCTCGGTCCCTTAGTCCGTATGTTTGAAATCATGGCTTTGGATCATTAATAAATATTTTGCAGTGACAGGAATTGAATTTTTAAAAACTGATGATTGTGAACAACTTGGTGACTTCCAGAAATGTGTATTTATTTGTTTTAGATGACTAATTTAATATAGAATTTCATGTAATAATATTTTTTATCAGAATTCAGAATCTGATCATATACAAATTTTTCTTCTGGGGTTTTCTGTGAAAGTGTATTTTAGGATGTGTAGGTAATAGGTTTGTTTTAGGGATAGCAATTACTTCATTTTTGTAATCCTCCAAAACACAGTGGTAGGGCTTATCCCTGGCCTCTTTGGGATGCCAGCTCTTCAATGTAGCTGAATCTTGCTATCAAGCCCACTACCTAAGGAATCTCAATCTTCCTTTCTATTCTATGAACTACTGTAGTTGACAAAAGGGAATTCTAAAAGATAATTGTATTGATTAATTCAATTTCTGGATCGAGCATAAGGTTGTAAAGTGGAGATCACTCATAGAAATTGAATACAAAGGGAAAATCTTTTTAAGTCTTTTTTTTTTTTTTAGTGTATTGAATGATTTATGCTGAACTCCTAAAAGCTTTCCAACCTCACAGAGCTTCAATAAACTTCTAATGGAGTCCTGAATGCCAGCTCTATTTTTGTTGCTTGTACAGTAGGTGGGAAACCTTTAACTAGTAGGATGAATCTTTGTTTTCATTTCTATAGAAAAACTCATGGACTTCTAATATTTTAGTAAAAAGTTTTCTGGTATAACAATGCACATGTATTCATACAAGTTTAAATATATAGTGACATGCTCCTGAAACAAAAATACACACTTCTATATCAATATATTTAACCAAACTCCATAATATATATATGTACATATATATATGCAAGCAGATATCCTCGCATGGGTATGTATAGTATATAGTTAGCTGTTAAGTATTTCACCAGATAATAGTTTCTCTAATGCAGAAACTGTTTTATCCACATTCTATCACCCCCGACAGTGTATAATACAGTGTCTTTTACACAATGGATGCTAAATTAATGGTTGTAGTGAATGGTGACCAAAAGAATACACATTTAATCAGAGAAAAATGTACCATTTGATTTTGATACAGGTACATGGGAAAGATGTCATTTAAAGAATGTCCCCGTTATTGTCAATTAGGACTGTTTTATTCTTATCTAGTTAGATGGACGCTAAGCCCTGCCATTTTTATATAGTTTTATTTATAATTGTGAACATGTAGAACCCCATGAGGCCATCAATCAGTAGAGAGATGAGGGCCCAACAGAATTATTTCTGTAGGTGGCCAATTTTTTTTCAATCAAGGACAGCTGAAAGGTCATGATTAAAACAGTGATTTTCCTGAAATTGTATGTAACTGTTAGTGACTGTTTTGCACAAAGATGTCAAAACTACTTTTTCCTCTGAAAAAGAAAATTATAAGTTCTTGAAAGTGTTGGCAGTTTTCCAGATTTCACTTGCACTACTATAATGTATTTTAATTACTGCACTTGAGTCAGTTTCTTAAAAAAAAAATGAGACAAAAATAAGTTAGTGTGATAAATCTAACCATACATAGATTAAACAATAGGCATCTGATGCCTCACTAATAGGTGCATGTGCATTATTCAATATCAGTCCAAGAGTAGGGTTGATGTTTATTCCCAAGGAATGTGCATAATATTAATTTATAATTCTATATGGAGATGAGGAGTGAGATCACTGTGTATTCCTATTAAAATATGGGAGTTATACTTGATATACTTTAGTAATTTACTTCACATAGATCAGTTAACAAAGGCAGCCAAGGATAGCAAATGTTGCTAGCAGTTTCTGTAGGTGGCCCTTTATTCTCTGAGTCAAAATGGCCTCCAAGCTCTGAGCAGAGGAAAGGAGGATTAACTGCTGATTGCCATCATCCTTCAGATGAGATGTGGACATGAAGTTCCAACCCTTTGCAGTCATTAACGCTTTCTCAGAACCTTTATACCAAGAAGGGTTTAAACCACAGTGTCCTGGTCACTTTCCAAATCCAGTAATTACTTTCTATCTCCTGATGTCTTCCTGCAGGTTCTATTTTTTTGTTTATTTGTTAGTTTGGGGTTTTAATTGTTGCCATGGCTTGAGTCTATGGAGTCATAGTTTTTCTTGGGTGCCTCTCTCCTTGGTCTTAGGCTGTTGTGTGCTTTTTATCTTGTTTGTCTTAGGCTGTTGTGTGCTTTTCATCTTGTTTAGGCTATATTAGCACAGAGCTAAAGAGCTTTGTTAGCTGTGTATTATTTTAGCTTGCTTTAATTATCTGTGTTCCATACTTTTGCACTGCTATAGTTTAATTTCTTCTTTAAAAGATTTATGTAAAGGAAGAAATGAAAAGAAATAATGGCAGGAGGAGCAATAGCTCTGATGGCAGACTTGAGCTGATATTTGGGGTCAGGTCCAAGTGCCCCTGCTCTCCTTCACATTGGAGAAAGACTCTGGAAGGCAGAGAAGATGATTGGCACATGCTGGGTTTGGAGTGGGATCACAAGATAATATGAAGAGTGTGAGTTCCCATAGAATTAAAAACTGGTAAAGTTCCATTGGAGTCCTAGAATGACAAGGTTCATTTCCCTGTTAAATGTCAATCTTTTTCTCTCATTGATAAGCATGATAAATTTGGATTTTAAGGCAGAAGGATATGTATCTGATTTTAAGAGCAATATTTTGATATGTCATAATTTTGATGGCCATGTTTTGAATTAGATATTTCACTTATGATCATTTTTTATAATCTACAGAAAGATAAAATTCTATCAAATCAACATTTACTGGATGCCAACCATATTAAAAGAACTGCGTTTGATGTATTACTCTTGACGATTACTTGATTTGGTCCAAAAAAACACTGTACCAAGTATTTATCCTATTATATTCCTACTGTGTTGAAAATGGTTTTCTTTTTTAGTTTTGTTGTTATTTTATTTATTCAACAAGAAACATGATAAAATAATATTCAAAATAATTTAGTTCTAATCCAAGCATAAATTTCATCCATTAGTCTTAAAACCTACCCTGCCAACAGCATTATAGAGTAGCAACAGCATAAGTCTGTGTGTCAAAAGAGCTGTTTTTTAATGCTGGCTCTTACAAATGCTATCATTTCCAAATGGGTAAGTTGGTTAGCTTTCCTGTCTCAGTATTTTCATTGTGAATAGGAATGATTCTAATATTTTGGACCTGCCCACCTGAAGAGTTTTAACTAAATGTCAGAAAATGTATTTCCTTTTAAAATAACTCAAAACTATAATATGGGACTTTGCTCAGTAATAATTTATCTTTCTTCAGATCAATTTTACTTAAGGTCCTCAATTAGAAATTACTCTTCATAGATTTTCTGGAATCTTAGCTTGAAACTAAACTTGCCCTGGGTTCCATGAAATAAAGCTTTCCCCCACTAGTACAGTCTTTAAAATGTTCTCTTTCCAGTGCTGAGTAGTTGTGCTTTCCTTTGACTCTTCCCCTCCTCCCAACTCCCCTCTAGGATATATAAGGTAAACAAAAGATTAATCTTTTCACCATGCCTAGTTAATATGAAAACATCTATTCCTGACAGAATCAGGGCCAATGGTCATCAGGACTGCAGAAGGCCAAGAGTTTTAGAGAAAATTGCCAAGAAGAAGCAGATCTTACTAGTTAGGCATGCTCATGTACACAGAGTCATGTGATCTCATGGAAGGAAGATATCTTATCAGACAGTCACTGATATCTAGTGGCAGTGGAGAGTGTTCCAGAGAATAAAAGTAGAATGCTGACTACAAGGTTCTCCAAAAGGTAGTGTAGACACAATCAAATTGGTCAGCAGGCCTTGGGCTGCTAGAACTATGAGGTCCTCTTGGGTTTGGGGCAGGAAGTTAAGAAACCCATATCAATATCATCCTCCACCTTTCTTGCTCTAAGATATTCTGATGACTCACCACCCCTTATCACTTTTACCAATTCACATAATTAGGGACAACAAAGAGTTTTTATCTATTCTGAGAGCATGTTCCTCATTTTTTCCTCTCTTTTATCAATCAAAAGGAAGGGATTTCCTACTTTACTTGCTTCTGATTTTCCTAAACTATCAGTTTTCTCTACTTGGCATTTCCATAGTCAGTAAACAAAAAGTATACCAAATTTGTTAGATTAAGACAGATTTCAGTACATTTTAACATAGAGTAGGATGCTTCTTAAATCAATGGTTTTTCAAAGTTTAATTGCTAGAATGTTTTTTCTCAATGGTACATAAGATATTGGGTTCTGGGCCTCCCCTGGTGGCGCAGTGGGTTAAGCAGCGCACTACGGAGCAAATCGCAGCCACTGCAGCACGAGTTTGATCCCTGCTGCCGGCCAGGGGGGGGACCCACATGGTGTGGCGGACCTCTCCTGCTGTGCCCGCTGCTCCCCTCAGCAGTGTATTTCAGTCCATCTGCCTGTTCTGCTCCCCGCTCTCTGTGGTGAATCCTCTCACCCCCCCACACCTCTGGCCTGTACCCCAGTGCTTGTGTGCATAGATAAATAAATCTTTAAAAAAAAAAAAAAAGATTTAAAAAAAAAAAAAGATATTGGGTTCTTCTCAAATCAGTGAGAACCCAGGGGAGACCTACGATGCTGAGTGACTGTATATACTATCTATCACAGAAGTTCAAATTCTGACAGTCGTTCTACAGCCCTGAGTCTTAGGAAGTCTCCAGTAATTGCTAATGAGTGATAGAAAGCATTGAGACTAGAATGAGGAAAAGATTAGTTATAAAAATTAGGTGGGATGTGGTACCTGACTTCAGGTAGGCATTCAGTTTAGGATTTCTATCTTTGTAAATGTTCTCTGCCAGATATTTCTCAAACAATTTTCATTGACGCTAATGGAATATCATTTTCAGCAATTATTTTTAGAAAACACTTTCCTATAACTAAATACCTCCTGTATTAGTAGGAAAGCATGTATGTGGGTCATTCTTACCTCTTACCTCTTAGTTGGTTTCTCTACACCCATTTCTGTTCTCTCATCATCTACTCTACTACACATGGATTGATTGTCTTCTTGAATTACTGTTCTGATGCTGTTTGTTCTGTGGTCAGAATATGATGATTTCCTGAAAAACATCCAAACTTATTAGCCTAATATTCAAGACCCTACATTCTTGGGTCCTGTCCTTGATGCTGATATTCAAGACTCTTTATGTTCAGGTCTGTCTTTGATGCTGTAGTCAACTATCAGCCACCCTGTAAGGCCAAGTCTTCCTCTTTGCAAAGCAATTGTTTTTGAAAATAATGTGTTCTTTCTCTCTTACTTGCTTCTGAACATAAAGTAAATATTTGTTAATTGATCTTGTTTCTCCATGTTGTCAATAGATAGGAGATTGTATTTATTAGAAAAAAATCAAAGTCCATTGGATAAATTGTTAACCATACTTGGGTATAAATATATCAAAGGAATAGTTATTCAGGGAGCTCTTTGTCACTTGTGGGTATTTCAAAACTTTGCTTTTCTTGCTTCATGCTCATGCTGCCTAACTCAGGCTTTTTGCCCTATTCATTTAAATTCTAACTTAGGAAGTACACAGGAAGAAATGAAGCATTCAAATCACTTGAAAAGAGAAGAGAAGCATTCAGCCTTTGTTCACTCCTGGCTTTTGATCATGACTATAATTCTCTGTAAGCAATCCAATAAAACTTCCCATTGAGTTGTACTTGTGTTTCCTTTGAGCGTGAATTTACAGCCTACCATCGGTAGATTAAAAATCCATTAAAATCTATAAGAGCAGCAGAAGTTACATATTCCTTTTGCTGTAGTAAAGATTTTCCTAAAAGATTTTACATTAAAGCTCTGTTGCTAAGTAGTGATATTAATAAGCCATTTTAAAGTCAAACTTGGCTTGTCCTTAAGGCATAGAAGACTGCATAAGAGAGTAGCTTGCCGTATTCCACGACATTGCATTTGGACATGACAGAAACCGTTGATTTTCCCTTCATGTCAAAAAGACAATACTAGACTCCATTAACAAACAGCAGACAACCTCAAGGATGAGTGGTAATGAGGAGAGTAGTTGGCAAAGGACAGCTCCGAAGGGGTGATAATAGATTCAGAGAAAGAACGCCCATGTAATTGTCCCATACATAGCAAGTGAATCTGGAGACAGAGAGGTCAAAGGGAAAGATATACATTTCAACTAATATATAGATTAATAGTCACCCCAAAATCCCAACCCCTACTTTTATATAAAACTTCATATAAAGTGTAGATATGTAGAAAACATATCTATCCCTTTTCAAATTGATGCCTTTCTTTGACTGTGATGTCTTATACTTTTGACATTCTCTCAGTCTCTTACTACCTTTACTGATAATTAAGAATTAAATTTAGTGTTAAGAGATCATCTTTGTATCTCAGAAAGCAGCAAGTATCTCATAAAGTAACAACTTCAGTGGATTAGAATGCTGTTTCCCTATTTTCTCAAATGATTTTCCCATCATTAGGTCAGATCAATCAGCTCTACTACTAAAATATGATACTATCAAATTTTTTCTCTGCAGCTGTCTTTTACTGGATTGATAGCTTGACTTCTCTGAGCTACCCAAAGTAAAAGTCCCAGATATAATATCGTTGTGTGGAACTGACATATTTTTTAAGTCAGTGTTTCTTTCTTTTAAAAAGTCTGCTGAAATCTTTAAAATGTCTGATTCCCAGACATAATTCGGGTTTAATATTATATTACAAGTGGTGACTGTAGGTTCCTTCTTTCTTAAAATCTCTGAAGAAACTGGGAATTTCTATGCTTTGATTTATTTTTTTTTCTTGTTTGAAGGTTTATGTTTGCTTTGCTGCATGCAAGTACCACCTATCCAGTAACAAAGACAAACACAATTCTAGTAACAGTCATTGTCTGCAAGGGAGCAAAGTGCATGATGGGAGAACACAGCCATCCAAGCATTGCTGAGTAACAATGTGACTACTTTAGTAGAGAAAAAAAAATCTGTCATACTCCTGTGTTTTCCTGTCTCAAAGGCGTGGTCTGATAGCCATCTTTCAGTTCCTCATTTTCGTCCTCATGACCTTGTCTAGCTGCAAGTTTTGATGGTTCTACTTCTTGTTGGCGGTTTCCACTACTTTGATGTTTTTTTTCAATATGTTTCATCATGTTTTCTTTTCTACAAAGGCATTCCATGTTCACTGAAGAATGATAGGGAAAAACAAAGCAAAAAGAAGAAAGGAATATTAAAAATACAGTGCCGAGTCTGCCACCCAAAGCAGATAACTAGTAAAATTTTGGCCTATAGATTTAACATTTTAAAAATAAATTTGTATCATAGTCAAAGTATAATGGGTATTGACTATATTTTTATAGAAATGGATTCATACTTTAATGTTTATAGAGTCTACTTTTTTAATGTAAAAGAGTTAATGCCTCAAATACCTTGCTTTTGGGCAATTAGTTTTGCTTCCTCTTTCTTACATTTCATTCCCATTGGTGCTCCTGAGTCAAAACATTCTTCATACCTTGCTTGAACTATTTCAATATTAGCTTACCTAATTGCTTGCACCCAGTGAATTTTCTAGTTCTTCCATAATATATTTTAAAATAAATTTTTAAAAACGAATAGCTTATAAGATTGTGCCTTTAACAAATGGCTTAGGTGACTTTCTGTTTTCTTCAGAATAAAGTTCACATCTTTTAGCATTTATGTCAATTCTTTCTAATTTACTCATAACCTATCATTATTGTTTAATCTTCATTCACTATATAATATAGTGAATATAATATATTCATACTTCATAATATAGTGAATATAATATGTTCATACTTCCATGAGTCCCTGAAAACTTTGCTACTTTCATGTCAGTGCCAGAGTTATTTCTTTTGCCCCAATGTCTTTTCCTTTTGTTTCTATAACCCAGTCATTCTTTAACAGTAAGCTCAAATTCACTCCTTCATTCTCTCTGGCGAGTGGGTTGCTCTCTCCTTTGTACCCATAGAGCATCTGGTTGTCTCACCTCTCTCACGTAACATGGTAGGAGAGCATGATACAATGAAAAGCATGTAGTGTTTGAGGCCTGACAATCCTGGATGTGCGCAAGATCCAGCTCTTACATTTTCTCCATTTTGTTTTCATCAATCTTTCACTTATTCTACAAAAATTATTCACTACTGCCTGTGTGCCAGGGTCTGTGTGGAACACTGAAATACACTGACAAATAATACTAATAACAGGTAATATTTAGATGGAATGTCCATGTGTCAAGTATGTTTCAAGTATTTCACGTGTGTAAACATATTTAAGCCTCACAACAGGTTCTACTACTAACTCCCTATTACGAGTGAGAAAATTGTGGCACCAAAAAGGTTATTATTTGTAAAGTTCACACAGCTAGTCAGTAGCAAAATGTGAATACAAATCCACATGGTCTGGTTATAGAATCTGTTCTCATAATTAGTATGCTTTGCTGCTTCCTGAAACAAACAAAATAAGACATAGACTCACCTTCCTGGAACTTTCAGCCTAGTACAGAAGATGCAACTCAAATAAACAGCAATACAAACAACAATGAGATGATAATATAGGAAGTACTGTGATTAAGTGCATGGTTTTAGGAGAAACAACCATAGATTATTTTGTTCCTGAACTTGTTTTCTTGCTTCCTTGCTAGCAGTGTACCATTTGAAGTTAGATAGGAAGGACAAATAAATGTAAACTACATAGGGCAGCAAAGGAAGAATGTCCCAGGAGCAAATGTTCTGTGATCAGAGGAAACAGTATATCTGAGAGGGCCTGAGGTTCAGCAGCATATTTGGAGAGAAACTGAGGTTGCGATAGGCGGGACCCAGAGTCCTATGGAGTCAGTTGGTCCCACTGCGTTCAAGGAGCAGTGGGAAGTGATTGTGTATTTTTAAGAAGGGTTCTTCTTGAGCACACACTTTTTTTTTTATTAAGATTCTTCCATCTGCAGTGTAGAGAAGTGTTTGCAGTAATGATGGTAATATAACACCTGTATGGGGGGAATAAGATTATGCATTTGAAAGTGTCTAGCACAGTGTCAGGCTTGTGGTAATGACTGAAAGAATGTTTTTTCATTATTTAATTATTTAATCATTATTTAATCAATCAGATAGAATATACTGCTCTGCACAAAATAGCAAAGCAATAAATGCTTATTATTTAACTGAGTAAGCTAATGAATCTCAGAGAAATTTTTCTTGACATTTTCCAGAAACAAGGGACTCTATATCAAAGTAGTTCATTGAAAAAGTTTGTGTCAAAATATATATTTTTTTCTTTTTAAAAATTTATTTTTGTATAGAAGAACTGGGGTGTAAACCAGAGGTACAGGGTGGGTAAGAGGGTTCACCAGAGACAGAGTGTGGAGCAGCACAGGCAGATTGACTGAAATATACTGCTGAATTTGTTTAAATCCTTTTCTGTGATAATTCTTCAGATAAGTAATTAAAGGCAGTTATATGGGATATTTCTGCCCTAGATTTCCAGCTACCTAATATATCTCCCAGACTCAGCTTCATTTTGGTTACCATCCTGAAGACCCTTTCTTTCTTTATTAGTACTGAACACCAAAATAAGTTGAATCTGATTTTTAGGTAGCAGTCAGCATTAAGAGAGTCCATATCCAACTACACCCACAAGAGAATATGGAAGATTTTACCATCTTATTTGGGTGACTTCTAGTTAATGCAGCTCAAAATTACATGAACTGTTTTGAAAGTAATATCATATGTAACTCATGTTGAATTCTTAGTCTTCTAAATACCTTATTTGAATCTTTTGAAATCATCTCTCTTTTTTATACTACATTGGTGCCATGGTCTATATGAGCTTATCCGGTCAGCTTTACATTTATCAGTATTAAATTTAAACAGTTTGGTTGAAATATTTTTGAACCATGACTTTATCATCTACTTATAATGGTTATATTCTCTAAACTTTTGCTTTGTACATATTTGCATAAACTTGTTTACAGCTTCACTTTTTCTGTTGATAATACTGTCAAATAAGATGAAGTTAAGAACTCTTACTTTACTAGAAGATTTCCTTCTGGTTTACACTGACTTTGCCATTTGATTAGCTATAAATATATCTAATTGCACATTTATCTATGCTATAATTTTTCATCTTTAAAGACCCTGTTGAAAATGAGAATCAAATCATTTCGCCAATTTCCTAGTTTAATTAAACCTTTTGTACAGAGGCTATGCAGATAGTATACATTTATAGATGGTTAGTATATAACAAAAAACATATCCAAAAAGTAGTTAGTTACTTTATTCCAGATAATCTTCTGAGTGCTTTAATGCATTAACTCAATTAATTCTCATAACACAGTCAATGAAAAGGTTCTATCAGTATCCATGTTTTTCAGACTGGGGCACAGAAGTTAAATCACTTGCCAACTTCAAGTAGCTAGAACTGAAGCCCTGGAAGTTTGGCTCCAGAGTCTGTGCTCAAACCACATCAACTCAGGAATCATCACTTCTTATGTGCTATAGAAAAACAAAATCAAAAAAGTGAAATAACACTTTTGGTAAGAATCATTTGGAAATTTTTGGAAAAGTAAATTTTACCCCCTAATATTTCATATAGTTTAGGACATTTCCAATATGTGGCATCAAGTCTAAAATTCTTTTTTTTTTATTTATGCATACAAGAACTGGGGTACAGGCCAGAGGTGTGGGGGGGGTGAGAAGATTCACCACAGAAAGAGCGGGGAGCAGAACAGGCAGATCAACAGAAGTACACTGCTGAGGGGAGCAGCGGGCACAGCAGGAGAGGTCTGCTGCACCATGTGTGTCCCCTCCCTGGCCGGCAGCAGGGATCGAACTCGTGCTGCAGTGACTGCGGTCTGCTTCATAGTGTATTGCTTAACCCACTGCGCCACCAGGAGGGCCCCAAGTCTAAAATTCTTAACCATATATTATAAATGATGTACCAGGTGTCTACTGTTCAGTGAAAACATAGATGGTGAAACTTGATTCATACAAATTGCATGTCTGAATAGCTTAATTCTGTTCCTTATGTGCAGTGGAGCACACTAGCAGATGCACAATAAATTTTGCTGTGGGGAAAGACAGGAAGACCTTTGCTATCTTTCACTGAAGGCAAGAGAGAGTACATGCATACCGATGTCCCCACACATGGTCTGTTTCCAGTATGTTCTTTAAATTGTGGCAACATCAACTGTTTGAAAAATGAGGATTTGAAAGATCTTTCCAATAGTGGTGTAGTATGCAGTTTTATTGGAACTCTTTTGAAAACTACACAAATTTTCACCCAAAGGAATTACATTTCTTAGAAAATAAATATCAATACCAAATACTTAGGCAGTGGTCTTCTACTTTCATACTAGTGTATGGTTCTTAGCTTCTCTGTGGGGGAAATCTCATCATTGATGCAAATTATATTCCTGATAAATGTGGAACTATCTTAGTCAGAATTAACCATTTGGAAATTTGGAGTTTTTTGAGATCACATATTTAGAATTTTTCCAGTGTGTTATATAGCCATTGATATATCAATAATCCATTATTAAAATGTGTTAGAGACATTTACTTTCACTGATAGTACCTGTAGAGAAGAAGAAAATGATCTTAGTAGCATTTGTAGCTTCATCAACAACAGCAAAATCCTAATTTGAACACTAATATGTTTAAGTATTCTCCGAAAAGAAGCTATAATCCATTCATACTGTTTAGTTGTGCCCACAAATCATTTTGCCTTACAGCTTTGGTCTTGAAATATGTAGCCTGATGTCTGATTTATGCTCTTGGTTCTTCTTGTAGATAGTTAAGTGTTCTTACTTAATGTTATTAAGTAAGCTCAAAGCTGCAAATGGGCCTTCTTGACTCAAGACATTTAAAAAAAGTCTTTTCCCTTTAAATTATATACTCTGTGTTTTAGTTAATTTTGCTATGGTCCACTAATCCCTTTTTGTCCTTTAGAAAAGTATTTTCTTTCTTTCATTTTTACTTAGCTTCAACCTGCTTTATAACTTTTAGCTCTAGATATTTGGGGGACAATATTCACACAAGGTCATTTGATTGTAAAATCTGCTATGTTGTATAACCTGTGTTGTCTTCTCATTTAATTCTAAATAGAAGTCACTTCACAGAAAACAAATCTGGAGCCATAAAGGAATCAAACATTGAATGTGTTTTATATTGTACATACATGAAACTGAAAAAGGAGAGTGCAAACATATAGCCCATATATACCTTGTAAAAAGGTGTATATACTTCTATGGAATGTATGTATGTATTTTATAAATATTTATACACACACACAAATACACACACACACACCCCTCTATAGAAGGTTCTTTTTGAATTAGGATAAATCATTAGCTTTTTCTTATCAATTGAACTTTAAGCTGTCTAAGCATAAGGACCTTATTATATTCATCTTTGCTTCCAGAACTCAAGACAATATTCAGTATATTTTTAATATCATCAACAATAATAATAGCAGCTAATGGCTGCTGTATCCCAGGAACCAGTCTGGCTTCTTCGGATGCACAATGTCACTCAATTTTCACAACAGCTCTCAGTAGCAGTACTTATTATCCTCCTCATTTACATAAGGGAACTGTGGCACAGGGAATGTATATATCCTGTTCGTATGGTGAGTAGAGCTGTATACACAAAAACAATATAATTAGGTAAAAAGAAGAGAATTTGTGGCAATAATTGTGTCTATTAGTAAGTAAGCTATGTTTACTGAGTCAATAAATGTGTCTGTTTTGCTCTTGTTATATCTTGGTATATGGAAACTAAGGCACAGATGGTTGATAGAATGTTAAATATCAAACCCATGAGAGTAGAGGGTAGGACCATAATGAAATAGGCTCCATCGAGCTTCCATCAAGGTGAAACCAAGCCCCAGTTCACGCCTAAGTGGGGGAGTTGGGTCATAGACTCAATGTTTAAGATGACTATCTGGTATCAAGAATTCTTGAACCCCCAGTCAGTCTATCAGGTGAGACCAATGCCCCATCCTCATGACAGCCAGTGTTTCCTTCAACACCAGCTTCTGCTTCTTCATCCTGTGAGACACAAGGGAAGTAGATCATTTGTACTGAGAACCCTACAACATGAAAAAATATTACTTTAAATTCTAGAATTGCCCTTATGGTGAGATACTCATGCTCTCAGAGACAGATGTGAGGCTTAAAAATGTTAGATTCATAGTAGTTCCCATTTAATAAGGTCATAGATGAGCTGAGTAGAATGATGGTGGAATTATACTCATTATATTAACTACTTAAATTTTCCCTACTTTTGCTAGAGGAAAATAGTTGAAATTCTCATAAGAAAATGTATGCATGATGTGACATTGAAGTATCATGTATAATCATGCCGTTAGAAATATATATAGAAGGAAATTATATAATTTGTACCATAAGTGATGCTTTAGTGTCTATATACTTAGAATTTATGCTCTATAAAATTTTGGATAGAGGGAAGAGATAGAGAAGAACCCCAAAGGAGTGCTGAAAAGAGAATGGACTACAGTGGTACAGGAATGCCAGTTATAAAAGGGCTTCAGTTATGTCTCTTTGTTAAAGGCTTGTTAAACTCCAGATCTGGCCAAATGGGATGCGGATACATCCGCAGTCACTCCAGGTCCTTAAACTTAAGATATAGAAACTTATTTGCAATAGCTCTTCTAGGAGTGATTGGATGCCAGGCCCTAATGCAAGGATACCCAATTAATGCTGTTGAGTAATTACTTTGGGTTTCCAAGGTAGTATGCACGTTTTTATTGTCCTTGTCTAGACTGCCCTGGAGTCTGGTGGCAACTCTACACCATTTGTAAAATTAAAGTGCTATGTTCATTCTGGAAACAAATGGCAAAGCTATTTAGGATTGGTCTTAATCTGCTGTTCTGGCAAGAATCCCATCGGGGCATGCAAATTAAATCATAGTCTGGGGTCAATTAGAGCAGCGTGTCTTTTGGATGGAAAAGACTCCATGACTGTTTTGACAAGACTCTAGTGACCCCGCTGAGTGTTATTAATGTTATTGTCCCAAGAGAATAATGAAAATAGGACCTATTGTTTAGCCCGCAGGCTAAAATTGTATGCCATTATCTATAGGAGCAATAGCTGAAGTGTCCTGCACAGAATATACTTAAAAGAGAGGGAGGTAAGTACAGTCATATCGTTAATATAGAAACACCCCTTAAATATAGAAATGGTAGCTACATAAATCCAAAATGTAGGCTTATAAGGAAGAGAAAATTCTGGAACTGGAAACCTTGAGCTCTATTTCTAGATTATTCTGACACTCATTGCCCCTGTGCTCTTTTATTTAGGTTATAACCATAAAGAATCACAATGAATTTGACAAAGTAGCACATTTGCATTTTTCTAGGATCTTTATCTTGATTTTTCTGAGCATACTTTCTAGATGAGACACAAAGTGCAATGATTAAAGGGGACATTTAGGATCTGATTGCCTGTATTTGAGATCAGGCACTAGCATTTATTAGCCAGCTATGGGAACTTAAGCAAGTTACTTAGCTTCCAGATTACCTCCCCTTTCTCAGCTAAGAAATGGGGTAATGTGGTGATAAGCCCTTAGCTGACAGAAAAGCCCAATAAATGCTTGCTGTTGTTAATTACCTTGGGCTAAGATGCACTTCAAGTACAACCCACGTTTGGAAAAAGAAGTATTTTGTGATTATTTCATTTGGTGACCAAATGAATGAAAGGAAAGTTCGGCCAGATGTTCTGAATGTTGCAAAGGAATATAGATTCTCACATCCAAACTCAACAATTTGGTTTGTTAGGTGACAAGAGCTGGGGTTGAAGATATGAGAAATGTTGGACATTTTGGTCCAATTATTTCTCCATCCCATTCCCCTCCCAATGCACTGTTTGTATATGTAAAGTAATGGATATCACATCTGCTTGTTCCAGGGTCTTTATCATGTTTTGTCTGAGTCTATTCTCTAGATGAGACACAAATGGTCGAAAGGGCATTTGGATTCAAACTCTGACTTCAGATATATAGAAAATAATGCCAGGGAACAGAAGAAGACTGCTCACTGCTGCCCTGATCTGGGATTTAGCATGTCCTGTCTTCGCTTAAGCTCAAACCCCTGTAATGTATGGCTCATCCACTATATGCTCATTGCCATGAGTTGTCCAAGAAACATGCTCATTTTGACAAACTCCTGAAACCACAGCTGGATGTGGATGGCATTGATGCCTGACTGGCGATTGAACTCAGCATAGACTCCTGTATATTTCAAAACTATTTAACATTATTGCTGGTAAGGTCTCTTAGTCATCCTTAAAGAGTTAATCATGTGTGCTCTCTGACAAGTCTTATAGGGATGTTTGTGATGGGACCTGGCTGACCCTGCCTTTGGGAGAGAAACCAGCTGGCTTTATGACAGAGGGGACATTGCCCAGGATCGTGTCCAGGATGAGAACCCAGAGGTCCCTGGTAATGAGGTCTGTGTCACCAGCGAAGCCACTCTAGCAAAAATCTTTCCTTTTCATCCTTTTGTTCCTCTTTGTTGGTATAGTCAGCAGATAATTTACATATGACGTTTGTGGTTCATATTATGGTCTAACGTGACTGACTCTTCTCATGTGCCATACTGTAATGCAAACAGAACGAATATGAGGAATAAGTAAGCAGTCAAGAAAATTTACATAGCCTATCGCTGTATGTTATATAGTTATACATAATATGTTTTCTATGATGTATTCATATATTATAATCTAGTAATATAATTACATAAAGTATTTCAACTATATGTTATATATTTGCTCATCCCTCACGATTACTCGTATATAGTCTGAGGGTATGAAGTTGTGCACTTTTGCCTCCAGTGAACATGGACTCTGCTTGTAGTGCAGGGAGTGAGAATTTCTCTACCATGTGGAAACAGAGCTTCTGAAAGCAGAGACTTACTGCTCCCAAAGAATACTTTCAACATGAATCCCCACTGTACTTTTTTTCCCCTTCTTATATTATTTTGGCTTGGCTTTGTTTTTTCCCTTCACAGGGCTTCACATTTAGATAACACAAGTCACTTGGGGTTAACCGAATGCACTATATAGAATGCTCCTGGAAGAGGGTTCGTCATGTAGGATAGATGCTAGAGAACTGAACACAAAGGCTGGCAAGGAGACAGAGTGGAGCAGAACAGGCCGATCTACTGAAACACTCTGCTGAGGGGAGTAGCAGGGAGGCGGGAGAGGTTTGCTGCACCATGTGGGTCCCCTCCCTGACTGGGGATCAAACTCGTGCTGCAGTGGCTGCAGATAGCCTCATAGTGCTGAGACTCAACTCCTTCTGCCACCAGGGAGGTCCCAGAACTTTTAAATATAATTCTAAATGTAACTAACAGATGCTGAAGATATTTGCATTCTTCCTTTAGTTTTAGGATGACTCTGGACTATGCTTTGGGCTTTTTAGGTAGTTTCTGCCAAGGGATGCTTCAAAATCAAGAAGTGGCTCTTAGTCTCTGCACAAGTACTTCCTGCAGTGTAATGTGTAGATCAAGACTGGCTGCCCTGCCACCCCTGAGATGCCTGCCTTTCTTTCTGTTAGCCTGTGACCTTCACTGGTTGCTTGGTGATTATTTTCTCCACTGACAAGTGTCATTTAAGTCATGAAACTTATTTATTTCCTCCTTGTTTTAGGTATGTGTAGGAGACAGGCAGACAGAGAGAGAGAGAGAGAGAGAGACTCTCCTTTTCATTAATACCTCCAGTAGTATTCTTCCAGCTTCACAAGTGCTAATGGTATCTGCGAGAGTTGACACAGAACACACAACCACTATTTTTAATCATCATATATTGGTTCTCCAATATGTGGCCAATCAGAAATTCTATCAGCACTCAGATTTCTTGAATTCCCCACTTTCTGAGTTTCGGAGTCAACAGGCACAGGCCTTGGTGGTTCTCGTGACTCTAGCTCTCTATCTCAGTGAGACATTGCTTTATGGATCAGTCACTCCACAGCTTGTAGAAATTGGGTTGTCTATATGACACTTTATCCTTAACTGTGCCTGAGCATCAGAATTTAAAGTGGATGTTATAAAAATGCCTGAGCCTCACACCCAGAAATTCTGATTTATTAGGTTTGGTTTAGGGCCTCAGCATCTCCATTAAAGTATTACAATACCCCTGCCTCCCCCAACCCCGCAAGAAAACTCCTCAAGTACTTTCTCTTTGCACAGCCAGGATGGATACCTGCTGCCTCAGCCCCTGCCCCCTCCAGCCCTCCATGATGTCCAGGTAGAAAGCTGGGAAGGAGGCAGGCCAGGGAATTGTGAATAGAGGGCAGGAAAGGCAGGTCATCAGTCACCCCTCACCTATGCATTGGTTAAGTCTCAATATGACAAGCTGTACTTAATTGTGAGCAAAAGAGGACATGAGAGCAGTAGAGAGCTGGAAAGTGGAGACCCCTGAGTTTATTCCTTAAGTGTCACATCAATCTGCCCAGTTAAGTGATTAAAGGAGCGGCCCCACGTCTGCACCACAAAGGGAGCCCGGCCTGCATTTGTTCAGGGTCACAAGCACTGGCTCGAAACCATCTTGTTTGCAGATACTCCTTTCATGTTATTAGGCTGTCAGTTGGCAGACTTTGCAAGATTTATGACTCAAAACTCAAGTGTCCACATGTGTGTGAGAGAGTGGGCTGGTGCCCGGGTTAAATGGGGTGAGAGGAGAAGAGCGCGGTGCATGCTTTACCCGAAACACGGGACCTGACTGGGGATCCACCTCCCAGTTTCCCCTGCTCGCCTGTCTCTAGTTCCTTCTCATTCCAGTAAGCCCTCTTTTTAGTTTCTGGAATTTCTCCTGTAGGAAATTAAAATAGAAAGTGAGACTTCAAAGAGAAGCACCTAATTTTTATGAAATATTCCTAGGGTGCTTTTAATAAAATCTTATTGAGGGTATAATAATAAAGATTTAGCATCTCTGTCCCTAGCAGTTGATGATGTTGCTGAGAAAACTTTGCTTTCAGAGCATAATGGATTTTATTTTCCTGAGCCTGTTTGCTTCATTTGACTGTAGTTGAACTGAAATTTCTGGTGTTTAACCCCCCCCATTCTCTTCACAGTAGTGGCAGTGCCTCCTGTGCCTTTCAGCTTCGCCCTCAGCTAGTTTTCCCTCTTCTCCAGCAAGGAACCTGCTACCTCTCCCTGGGACCTTTCCTCCTGACTCTCTTCCCTCCTCCAGTCCCTTCCATGCAAACTGAAACTTTCTCAAAGAAAATAGGGCCCTATTACTACATCTGCTGAAAGTCTTCTGTGCTTCTGCAGGGTGTGTGAACTCCAACCTTAGGGCTGCATAGAGGGTATGCATGGAACAGAGAATATGTTACTACTGCTGACCTCCAAACTGTTTATACTTCAGTAATCTCCCTTTCTCTCTATCTCCCTCCTTACCTCCCTCTCTTTCCCTCTCTCTCCCTCCCTCCGTCTGTTCCTCCCTCCCCTTTTCTGTCTCTTGTGCTTCTTCCTCTATCCTTCCCTCCCTCCCTCCCTTCCTCCTTCCTCCCTTCCTTTCTCTGTTCTCTACTCACAGTCCATTGTCATTACAATATCATATTCTCCTATCCTCTCCTATCTACCCATGTTCTCTTTCATTTTGCTTAGCTTTTTCCCTCTCCTGAAAACCTCCCACTCTAACTTCAGTGTTCAACTTAGCTATCACTTTCTCTATAATGTGAAAACACACCCCCTAGTCAGTGTGTCAGCGCCTCCTCCTTCTCAGCTTCTGTCGTGTTTGGTGCATCCTCTGCTGTTGAGCCCACAAGTTCATTGGCTCATGATTGACTCCCCAGAGACAGTATTTGAAAGCAGATCCTGTGTCTTGTTTTTCCCCATTACCTCATAAAATGCTGAGCCAATGATCATCAAAGCTTAAAAAAAAAAATCTATGGCTGACTAAATTAAAAATAAAATTAAAATCGGCACTAGGGATTGCCTCAAAGTATGTTTGGAGACAGAGGAAAAGGCTCACAGGTAAAATATAAAAGGGCTAAACTATCAAGTTTCCAGTTGTTCCTGTTTCTAGGGCACCCCAATTTAGCGAGAAAGCTTTCCAAGGATTAACTGTATTCTGGAACCCACCCCCTCCCACCTCCAACCAAACTGAGCTGGAAATGGGGCCTCACTACAATAGCTATTTGCCAAGCAACATTTCTTCTGATGGTGATATTGGGGGGGCATGTACCCCCAATTCTACATGAATTTATAATGATATTGTAGATGAAATAGTGTAGGTGCAGTGACTTGGCAAAAGCTTCTCATTAGTGGCATCCCAATATGCTGTGTCCTCTGAATCCAGAGCATCGCTTTGGCTAATAGACTAACTACACGATCATAAGCCAAATTCCATTATTTTTGATAATTGGGATGAGGATTTTGTGCCATATGTATTCATAATTTGATAATTTATGTATAAAAAACCCCCATGAAGATATTTTGTTTTAACGCAAACTAAATCATCTAAATCTTCATTGATTTTCGAGTTTCACTCCTTACATTCAATGTGTGCTAGTGTGAGGAGTTGGGTGGAGTTCACAGTGGACTGAGAAATGATGGGAGAAAAGCTGGAGATGGCACCAGCCTGAAGTTAGAACTCTGCCTCCCATGGCTGTGTGTGTCTGAAACTTGTGAAATCAAATCTTCCTACTTTGGAAGAGGGTAGTGATGCCTCCCTTCCCAAAGGCGCATGAACTCTGCACCCTGTGCTGTTTGCCTTGTCTCTGCCCTGCGTGCTGACGAAGGCAGGGTCGGGCCCAGCACCCAACCACCTCCCTGCACTGGGGCACGGGGCCCTGTCCTTGGCTGCGCTGACTTGGGCAGCAAAGGAGATTGGCCTCATGCTCGTGGTGCATCACATGAAGTTTTGAGACAATCCTTTTAGTTCATTTTGGACTTCCTTTCCCAGGACCCTGCCATAAGCCCCTGAGAAAAACTGTGGGTTCAGGAAACAATCTTAAGCCATTAACCTGCCATATCTGCCACCTCTCCTCTGAAACGAGCTCATTGTTCTTTTCCTGAGATTACGAGCCACAGTCGTGGTTTTCTCCCAGGTTACCCTTTTTGGTTCAGGCAGCCTGCACCTGACAAACACTCTGAGCCAGCGCCAGGCAGCCGGACCTGCATGAAATCGGAAGCCGGGGCGCTGCGGAGGTGAGGTTTGGCAGGACAGCACTTGGGCCATCCGACTCTGAAGGTCACTATGTGTCTGGAGTGCTATTTCTATTGTCAAAGAGTTAGCAGACCCCCAGAGTCCTTGAGGTACTAATTTGTCCAAGTCTACAGTGAGTGTCATGCCGGACCTTCTATCCCAGGTCTCTCTAACTGGGATCAAACACTTTTAATCATTTTGATTTCTTGTCTAACTTTCTATGTTCATGCAGTGCCAGACGTCTAGTAAGTGTAAAATAAATGTTGAGTGAACAAATCAGTGCCATGTGCATGTGGGTGTCTAATGCATTGTGTGGGACGACGCTAATGTGGTGAAGACACTCAGGCAATATGAGTTTAGGCTGCTGTGTATCTTTTTTTATATCACTTATTAAAAACTACCTCTGAGGACCTGATTTAGGATAAGAAGAGGTTAGATTTTTAAAAACACATCCCAAAGTCTTTGTGGTCCATCTTAGATCTGATGTTGAATTCTGTCAAAAGAATTGTCTTCCTGGAGAATTTTTAAAACGATTTCATGAAGTTTTCTAAAAGATCTCTGTTTTAGATGTATATAATATGCATTTATAACTCAGTACCTTATTTTTTTACATAAGCTATAATGAAACTTTGTAACCTTTATGGATAGCATCGTAACTTTTATTTACTTTAGAGGGATTTTTTAATCTTTAGGAATCCTTCATTTTTATGTAGTTGTTACTATTCATTATAAGAATAATTTCACTCTCCTATAAAGTCCGTTTATTGAAAGGGGTTGGTTTGCCTGCATGGGAAATGTTACATTCAAAAACTGTACATACTTTTTCTCTTTTTTCTTCCCATGGAAATTCAGATTGCGGTGATACTGTTTAGCTGCTATTATACACAACAGTGATAACATACTAGACTCTGCATAGAGTACTATGTAGGGCCACATTTGCATGAATATGCATAAATACATACAGAAGGATGAGTCTGTGATACCTATAGGCGCACCCTGCCTTCCCATCTTTTCAGAGACAGATAAGCTTTTCCTCCCACCCTGGGAGTCCGATTTGCACAGTGATGGGACTGCTTTTATACTCGCTAATTCTATTCTCTGTTATATTCCAAGAGGCATCATATTATCTGCCTTGTCCGATTTGCTTCTGTGTCTCATTAAAGTGGCCTGCTGTGAGGCTAATTTTTTTTGCTCATTTTATTGATATTTTGGGAGAGTGAGATTGTTTTCCAAGCACTCCCTGCTTTAGTATAGGGTTGTCGTGGCCGTCAAAGAAGGCTTTAAAAACTATTCTCTAAAATAAATAAAAAATAAAAGCAGCTTATTTTGGTATCTATTGAAATATAAATTATAGGTCATTGATCATTTTCCCTACTTCCTTGTAATTATTTTTATTGAGGATTGTTTTTAAAGTAGGACAATGGAATGCATTTTTTAAAAAGCAAGTAAACAAATCTCAATATCTCAACTTTAAGAATAATACCGTTGTGTTTGTAAGTGGCACTAGCACACGTTGAGGAGGAGGAAAGCATAGTAAAACCTAGTTGTTATTTTACTACAGCAGAAAATAAAGTGTATCAGTGGTAAGGTTGACACAATTCTAAATCAATCTGAAATCGCCCCATGGAGATACAGTTTGATTATCAAAATTTAAACTCAGTTATTGTTGTCAGGTCAGCTACTTTATATACAGCTCCATCTATATGAATACAGATATTAGATATAAACTATATAAGATAAATATGTAAAAATACAGTATAAGATAAATATGTAAAAATACAATAAGTATACATAGCATGCAGTGGATAATATATATAAGTATGTAGATACAGGAATAAAGTATGTTCATTAGAATATATATTTTATGTTAGAGCTATCAGATGTGTACTGTCATTATGTGTAACAACACCAGAAAGCAGCAATGAGGTGGTGCCACTCCAGTGGCGTCCTTTTCTTTTTGGAGATGGTGGGCATGTGCTTTGTGACCTGACTGTGAGACAAAGTGAGATGAAGCTGACAATGAGAACATGGAGGAACCAGAACCCCTTAGTTATGAACCTCAGTTCTGCTTCAGAACCTCAGTTTGCTCTTATGCAAATTAGGGACAATTAAAATGCTTTCCCTATATAGTCTTTTGGGGGCTTAAGGGAGTTAAACTATTTGTAAAGCACTTATAAAATAATGCCTGGCACATAGCAAGCCCTCTATCATGTTGGCTAAGTAATTAAAAACCTTGGGATTGGGAACTGAGTGGAAACAAAATAAACATTGCTTAGAATGACAAGTTGCTATTTTTAGTAAAACAAAAAGGTGTGAACCTTCTCCACATCAACCTAGGGTTTAGCAGTGAGAGCCAGGGTAGAAATTGTTTTCCTCTGCCATCTATTCTTGACTACTCAAGTCCTAGGGTAGAGGTGTCAGGGCAATAGCGGGAGGGAAAAGCCAGCATCTTATGACCAGGCCAGTCCCTAAGGCCCACAGACGCCACAGTGCTGCCTTCGAAGCGTTATTCAGCCCACTGTGGACACTGAGTTAAACTTATGTCCTCCCACTTATGTCTGCTAATTCCATAAATTGTTAATAGGGATGCCGGAGAGAGGTTCCTAAGTAAAATAAGTTTGTGAAACACTGGGTTAAATAAACTTAAATGAAATGACAAGATTAAATATGTATTTTAGCACTGCAAGAAATGTACATAGTATTCATTTGTCCCCAAAATTGTTTCCCCACAACTGCAATTTTTTGAATAATAATTTTTAAAGACTTAGGTATTTTATGCATACCAGAGCTGGGGTGTAGGCTAAAGATGTGTGTGTGTGGGGGGGGGGGGGATGGTGGTAAGAGGATTCACCAGAGACAGAGCGGGGAGCAGAACAGGCAGATAGACTGAAACACACTGCTAAGGGAGCAGCGGGCGAGGCAGGAGAGGTCTCCTGCGCCATGTGGGTCCCCTCCCGGCCCAGGGATCAAGCTTGTGCTGCAGTGGCTGCAGATGTTTCATAATGGTGCACCTTAACCCCTTATGCCACCATGGAGGTCCCCAAAAATGCTATCTTAAAGAATAAAGCAATACCCTGCACACCCCGGGTTCCTTGGTGTCATCCTTAGCTTAAGGACACACAATTATTTTGTGTTTCTTCATAAATCAAAACTGATACAAAAGAAGTGGGAAGAATACTTCTATTTATAGATATTTTAATCTACTAGAACAAAGCCATGAAATCAGTGCACTTGATTTCTAAAAGTAATCATATAATCCATGGGGTTAGTAAATCTTGATAATGTAGTCTGTGGCATAGCATATAATTGAGAAAAAAAGAAACATGCCTTATGAGATATTTATGGGATTTGTAAAGGAATATAAGTTATTTTTTCTGTTTTGAACTTGTTGAGGGGAGGAACAGGTGCGTTCATTGTGTAGGTTATAGACATAATTCTACATATCATACACACTAGTGCCCAGCAGTCTCTGTTGTACTGAATGATGATGTTAGGCCCTTGGAACATGTGATACTGTAACTTTTTACCATAGATAATATCTTATCCTGCAGGAAAATGCAACTGTTAACTGAGTGTACCCAAAAATTTCTTTGAAATAGCACTTTGAAAGTGAATACTGTCATTTTTATATTGTAAAATAAATGTATTATTTTCAATAAATTATGAAAGGGTATTTGTAAGATGCCCAGAAACATATTGTTTCCTCTATGTTAAAAGGTAGTATGTTTGAAGAAATACTTTACCTTATATGACTTAGTTACACTGAGTTATACTGTTTTTAAGGGTCTGACTTTTGACAAAGGTCCAGGAAAAGGACACAACTTGTGAGCTGACCATAGGGTTGAGGCACACAGTGGAGGGGGGGAGAATGGGTTAAAACAGGGAAAGAAAGCATGTAATAGACAATGGCGATGGGTCACAGGTGCCATGGTGGTGGGAGAACAACAGGGACTGCACCTGAGGGGGGAAAAACAGTTACTATACAACAATGGACAATGATCTAAGAAAATAAATAAATCAATATGAATTTCAAAAGCATCTTCTTTTTTATAAAATAATTAGAAAATTTTGCCTTCAGTGCCTTTCAATATTTACAGTGGAATTTATGTCTTGTAAAATGTTTTTTGAAGGCAATTGTATAAGAGAACATATTAGCTGCCTTTACTAACATTTTCAACTAATTTAAAGCAGAAAAGTAGGGGAACAGAGCAGTAATATTATGAGGTAATAGGTAAAAAATAACTTTTAACTATTCTCCCATCCTTTCCCCCCATTTTCATAAATACTTACAGACACAGCACCTTGATAGTCAGCACCTTGATAGTGATTTGATATGAACTATCTACTTGTTTCGTTCCTATACAGTAAAAATGGGGTGATAGAGAGATGGACAACAGATAGATACATACATGCATACATGCATGCATGCATGCATACATACATACATACATAGTCAGATCTATCCAGCCATGCACATATTTTCTTTTAAAACAGGACACTTAAAAGAAAGCATATTGCTGAAAAAGAAGTTAAAGATTATCACTTCAACCATTTCATTGACGGTAACTTCAGAAGACATTTGTCACTATTATCAGCAAAAAAATCTTGAAGACCTTACTTCATTCCCACTCATTAGAGCTATTTAAACTGACAGAATACTTGTATTCTAGGTGCTTATAACCCAAAGAAGGTAATACCTGCATTAATCTAGAGACAGAGAATACAGAATAAAGCACAGAATAGATAAGAAAAAAGGGATTTAATTTCTGAAAGGGCCCAGATGCAGGAATGTGATGAGCAGACAGAAGGAGCAGTGCTGAAGTTGATCTCCTCTTCCCTAACACAGCATCTGCAAATAGCTCTGGCACAGGATAATTGACATGGTTGCCTCCCAGAACCTGGTCAGAAAGCCTACCGCTTATTAAGATAAATGCAGATGTGTCTGCAAAGGAGCACTTCCAAATAGCAGACCTTCTTAATGCCGTGTGACTAGTTTGGGATTTTAAAAAATCATTTGCTTTAGGTCATTTCTGAATGCCCTATTGTGTCATTAACTAGATTATACTGTGATTTGAGCTTATTTCTTCATATTTAAAGAGCTTTTCAGAGCTACCTTTCTCTGGCTTGCACTTAAGTGAAATTAAAAGTCTGACTGTTAGGTATTGCCTTTAGACCAGCTGAAATAGCTCCTCCAGCTTACATCCTTAGGGCCTCATTAGGAGGAGGCTCACAGCATGCCTGACACCAGTTAATATTTGCAGAACTCATTTACCTACATTGGAAACAAACCAAAAAAGGCCAGACAACTCTTCCTGAAGAGAAGAGGGCTGAGGGCATCGGTGCCCATCATCTGGGTCACCCTTCTCTGTCGGAAGTGGATGACCCACTAGACAGTAAGTCTTAGCTCTTCCAAACTGAGAGAGACCTGTTGAAAATGCGTCTTCAAGTACCTTTGTTGTTCAGGATTCCATAGTTTGATAACTCATAGGTTGTTTTTTTTTAAACGCATTGTTTTATTGCAGTCAAGTCGGTTTACAATGCTGTGTATGATTTAGGCGAATAGGTGCACGCCTCTGCACATGATTGTTACCACACCGCACCACCACCAGAGCGCCCAGAAACTTAATTAACTTCATAGGAAAGTGCAGTGGGGATTGGATTCATTTCCCTTATAAGGTATATCTTTACATAAACCAAGTTAGCTTGGTAAAGGATAATCTCTCCACCTGTTTCTGTGTCCTGATAGGATTCTAAGCTGATACTTTTATTCCTGCTCAGAGATGCAGGGTTTAGTGATTTACAGTTTATCTGAGAAAACTAGTTTACACTTTCTTTATTCCTGTTTCTTGGAACTGTTTTTGAAACTTCACTTTCTGGTATTATCTGGTATGTGGCCTTTGGAGAGAATCTTCTGTGAATTGTTATGGGACCAAAAATCCTCAGCAATTGAACACGGTTTTCTCATTGTATTAAACTTATTCAGGAGCCATCATGTTTGTTCAATTATGAAGATGAATTTGGCTAAATCTGGGTAAGTGTGCTTAAATCATAGGCACTAGCCCGTTAATCTAGAAGCATCCTCAACCTTTGTATATTACTGGGCCAGCTAGTGATGATGGAGTACCTGGTCTGTTTGCTAAAGAGCATCTGTTGTATGGCACTTCTTTTGATAAAAGCCTACTGGAGAACCTGTGTCAACAGCTCTTGAACCTCAGTAGGATTTTTATTAACTTAATTACTGTCAAAAATTGTAGTGATCAACCTGAGGTTCAGAATTTTTTAATGTTTCCTCTACTTACTTTGTCTTTCTAGTCACTGCCAATATTGATAGAGGCATAAAACTCTCTAAGCACGGCCCAGCACTTTCTTTGTCAATTATTTCTATGAAATTTTCAGGTAAACCATAATTTTTTCTCCAAAACCATATTTTTTGTATCCTTAATTTGTTTGTGGAATTCCAATTTTGTTTGTCAATGGAAAACCCTCCTGTCTTAAGAACCATCGGGAAGGCGGGGATACTCCTTTAGGGAGCCTGAGTACTTCTGCTGCTTACTGCACCTGCTTACTGCTGACTGTTGACATTATGGAGAGCAAAGTGTGACTCCCTGTTCCTATACCCTGACCTACACCTGTTCTAAATGTTTGCCAGTTTCACGGATGACAATTTTTATTATGAGCAGTAACTTTTTAAGCAGTAACTTATTATTAAATTCCATGAAACTTAATATGATCATCTTTTCCTCATTACAACACTTGTTTCTATTGGGTATTTGAAACTGGCATGTCCTAACATTTATACTACTTCTCTTGATGGTTTTTATCCTACTCTTCTTATTTGGCCTTCATAACCAATGACCACTGATAGCAAACATGCAGGCCTTGGCATTGACCCACAAATATTTATTCTCTCTGCTCTTGGAAATCAAGCCTATGGGTACATTCAGAGTTTATCTCCATAAACTTTAGTCCTGACCTGTGAAACACGATCCACGTGATGTAGAAAGCCATCTTAAAAGAGTTGATGGAGGTGGGACTTAGAAGGATGTTGGACAATGCAGAGGCTTATTAAATGTATTATTCTGTTTTATTGTCACAGTAACTGAACCCCAGTGAGAAGTAACTATCTTGGCTGAGATTATTTGAATAGAAAGCTCATTTGGAGGTTGTCTGAAAGTCCACCGCTTCCTGCAGCAGGAATAAAATGTGGTTTCGGGAAAATCACACCTTCTATAGAGCAAGAAGCTCGGGAAGTTAATTTGTCACAGTGGACTGACCCCACGCAAATACTATCACCCATGCATCTTAGTTTACCCAACTGCAAAAATGGGCACAGCAATACCACTGACCCCACGCAAGTACTATCACCCATGCATCTTAGTTTACCCAACTGCAAAAATGGGCACAGCAATACCTAATACAGTAACAATACCAAAGTTACTGTGACCACAACGTGATGCATATGAAAATCCTTTGTTAAGTTTAAAGCTCCCTTGGTGAGGGGTATACGTATTTATGTGTGTGTGTTGTTATTGTTTGTGTCTAAAGCATGAGTATAAGGCATGAACTCAAATCCACGTGAGTATGAAAAATAATTTTCACAGCTCCCCTTAAAAACACTTCACATCTCCACTACTCGGAATTTCTTTTTATACTAGCCCACTGTTCTCACTGCTGTTTAGTCTACTCATTTGTGCCATAACATTGAAGAAGAAAACAGTGGGGATGAGCCTCACTACATGCCTCTCGAGTGCCTCTGGTGTCATCCCTTCCTTTTCAACCTACCCATCATTTAATTTCCTCATCCCTCCATGTTGTAGTCTTTTGCTAATTCCCCCCCAGTCTGCTTCCTCTCTTGCATAAATCTTCCACACTGCCTGTGAAGTGGTCTTTCTAATAACAAAAAGTTCATCCCGTTGACTGTAGACACTAAATGGTTTGATATTGCTTGTAGAATGTGATGCAGAGGCCGTAATACCTTATAAAGCTCACCTAATCTCCCTGTCTTCCTGCTCATCTGTTATTCTTCTTTTCCCACATGCATCATGATCAGAGTTCAAAAAATATGATGCGCTTTTATATTTTTTCCTTATTATAGATACTGTGATCAGGAACATTATAAAATTTAACACGTCCAACAACATTCATGTCATTTTTTGTGCCCTTGTTTTTCATCAGTAAAATTTACGAAACCCTTTCTAGATAAAATCACCTTTGACACTTTTATCATTTCACAATCTTCATATTAGAGAAAATAGTGGCATGGTTCCTTTTTGTCTGAGTGAGAGAGCAACGTATATGGCAGTAATAATAGATTTTGCTTGTACTTTTCTAGAGGTAGTAGTTACTTATATTAAATACCCAGGTATTATTAAGTGCCCAGGGTTAAGAAGTATTGCCCATAGCCATATAGTGGTTTAAAGCATGCATTATAAAATACAGAGATTTATAAAAATACTATAAAATATTTTACTTATAATAATCTGTTGCTGAAAACATTGTAAATAATATACTTTTCTGTCCAAGTACAGTAATCCTGAATAATGTCACATCCATAAGGACTGCAGATCTTTGCAGTCTGTCAGCATCATGTTTTGCATAATTATTCACCTTGTCAATTACTCGGAGATGAGTGTTGAATGAATAGAACATTGCTTCAAATGATACTGATCTCAGAATAGTCTCTGGAACCTGTCTCTTAAAATAGGCTAATAATAATAAATTCATTTTGTTATCATATGTTGTATTCTAAAATTAGGGGTTAAGAGAATGAGAATTTTATATATATGGTGGATTTGAGTTCATGAGATATTGGGTGATTAAATCACTTGCATGCCTAAGTGAGGGATAGTGACTTTATTGGGGTAAATGTATTGAGTTTTAAAATCAAATGACAGGTTACTGTAGGTGTTGGTAGTACAAGGGAAAATATAAATATCTGAAAGTCATTAAGTTAATTTATTGAGAATTTTTCTCTTAGAATACACTTTGTTACAAAATACTTTCTTAAACATTCTAACCATTTTAGGCAATTTTCTATTTAGGAGGAGTGAATTCAATTTGTGGGGTTTGTGGAGAAAAATGCAAGAACTTAAAAGAGAAGAAGGGACTATGTTTTACTTGAATTAAACTTGAATTAAATAGGCTGACATATTGTAAATGTTGGGTCGATTAATGAATGAATGGTTATATGAATGGATGAATGAATGGAAGGATGGATGAGTAAATGAAATAGTCATTGAGAAGTCAGGGAATCAGATATAATAAATATAAGCAGTAGTTCACCAAATCCTTGTGTATATCATATACCTGAAAATGATTTCATCATATCGCATCCCTAAAATAAATGGACTTTAAATTTAAGACTTTTGAGTCTCTAAAACCACATGTGCCATCAAAGAGGAGTTTTGCTTATTGATCTATCCCAAAGAATATGCTTCAATTTCTGAATGACAGTTCCAAAAGCAGAAAAATGGAATTACTGGAATAAGTTCCTTGTTTCCAAAGAGACTACTTTGAAGGGGCAAAGGGATTTCAAAGTATGGTTTAAAAGCAGTCTCATTAAATTATTATCCATACCTCAAAGCTGCATTTAATGGCATAAAGAGTAATGTGATTTCACCCACTAAGGAAGTTACAAATGTGTATAATGAATTTCTATAAAATCATTACTTTCCAAATACATATTCATTCAGGGTAAATGTGCATTATTCCTGTGGCCTCATGGGCAACAATAATTCAGTTTGATTTAGTCTATAAAATATTTCTCTGGATAGAATGAAATTCTGAAATTTTAAAATGTAGTACTAATGGTTTGTCAATTTCAAGAAGATCAAGGATTTTTGTTTCATTAAGCAAATATTTTTATGTGTTAGCTATTGTGCTATAAAGCATTGAAATAATATGCTGTCTTACCTACCAATTTGCCCCCTTTTATGAGAGTGTTAGCGTGACCTATGTGCTAATTAATTTAGTAAAATCACTTGAAAGGTTTTGGTTTTCTAAATGTACTGGATTTTTCTTTTGAAAAAACTGACCTTGGGAAAACTGCCTTTACTTTAATAACTATTTCACTTTTAACCTGAGTCCTAACTGAATCTCCAATTAAAGGGACAAAGTAAAACAAGTAAGGTAGTATGAATTAGAGAGCATTAAAGTTTTTTTAAAGTTACATATATCATCATATTTTGGGAATTTAGGATTATTATATAGAACACAGACTAATGAGTTTAAAGGAATCATATGAGATGAAGTCTGCTTTGTGGTTGTTGGAGACCAGGTACATTGCTATGTTATTCCCTGTATATGTTAGGTATTTTTTTTATGCAGTCAGTGTTGGTGCTTCACTTAGTGTGGCAGATGAGTTCAAGGAAAATGACTTAGCTGACTAATTTATTCATCCACATACTATAAAAGCCATATTTGTGAGGTTTCTATCAGGGCAAGTCATCCAAGGATAATTCATTTGCAAATCAGTTGAAATTCAGAGTGCCTTTACCCATAGGATTACTGTTCTGAACTGAATCCACAACCTACCCAACTAAATCCCATCTAGATTTTTACTTAGAAGCATTTGTTATATTGCCCAAAACTTGTTAAATTAATCAGCTAGTGAACAAGTAAGCATGTAGAGTTTAAATGAAAACTTGTGCCTACTAAGTTATATTGTTGATATTGAAAGGTGAGAAAAAAGTTGCAACTGTAAGAGTTGTATTTGTTTCTATGCATTTGTTTAGTTATTGTTTTAATAAAGGTTATAGTATCTACAGAGCATAATTTTAATATGCTTCACCTATTTTGAACAAAGTGCAGTATTTGATTGGGTTATAATAATTATAAAATTCTCAACATTAATTTAGTTCAATAAAGAATATTAATGTTTTAGATTTATTTCTTTAATTATTTTTATATTTAAGAGGCTTAAAATGCTTAACTATTTATAAAAATATCAAAATATCACAGAAATGCTAATGAAACAAAACTGGAGATCAAATAAACTATCAAACTGAAATGAAACTACTACGATGAAAATGGAAAGAGAACACAGAACATGAAAAATTGGAAATGAAAAAGAAAGTGTCATTAGACTAATCAAAGAGAAATACTGAATGTTAAACAGAATAAGTTGTAATCATCCTAAAATAGATTATGATAAGATAGAATAAGCATGAGAGAAAGTCAGAATAGTTGGATACTATTTTCATATCATGCATAATTCTCACTTCTTGTGATCAAACACTATTATTTACGAAACACAGTGTCCCACAGATTTCACCTTCCTTTTTCCTTTTTTTTTAATTGAAGTAACATTGAATTATAACATCATGTATATTTTAAGTGTGCATCATTGCAACTTTTAAAGGAATAGGTTTTTATGTACATAGTCAGAATATGATAATACCTTCAGAATCCTACATTTCCATTGTTATGGACAACCGAAACTTACAATAGTTCAGTGGTTGAACTCATTAATTATATCCAAAAGAAATAATTTGTTAAATCATTGCAATGTTGTTTAAAATTGTTTACAGTTCTTGCAATGAAACATACACATTAATCACATAATATTGCACATATGTGCAACATAAAATTGCATACTATTTTATTAAATGCAAAATTCTGTGAGAATCATCCTAGGTATAGTTAGTTTAAAATACGCAGTATGTTAGCTTTAGGAATAATGATCTGGCGTAAGTAGTGGGAGGGATGGATGTGTACCAGAGGACTGAAGTGGCAGAAGATGAAGAGAAGGAAGGAAACATTTCACTGTGTCCTGTTTTCTGAAGTATACAGTATTACAGTTCCCCAGAAGCTGATCCTAAAGACAGAGATTCTCTTACTAGTTATTTATTATGGAAGTACTCGCAGTAAGGGAGTAGAAAGTAGAATGGGGGGCCCTCCCTGGTGGCGCAGTGGGTTAAGCAACGCACTGTGAGGCAAACCTCAGCCACTGCAGCACAAGTTCGATCCCTGCTGCCGTCTCGGGAGGTGACCCATATGGCACAGGCAGACCTCTCCTGCCTGGCCCGCTGCTCCCCTCAGCAGTGTGTTTCAGTCCATCTGCCTGTTCTGCCCCCTGCTCTGTCTGGTGGATTCTCTCACCTCCCCGCACCTCTGGCCTGTACCCCAGTGCTTGTATGCATAAATAAATAAATCTTTTAAAAAAAAAAAAGAAAGTAGAATGGGGAAGGCTGGAAGACTAGCAGAGTATGCCTTCCAGAGAAGTCTTGTTGGGAGGGGCTTAGAATAGAAATTATACCTTAGAATCTTTATTACTGAAGGCAGTGGAGTTAGCTGGTTTCCACACTGCCCTACAAGGCAATCAGGGATGATGATCAACCTACAAAGCCTGGTGTGAAGGGATGACACACATTACCAGATGCTTCTGTCCCCTACCACTGTCAGAGTTAGGTACTCAGACCACGAGTCTGGTTTGCAAACCAATAGTGTTCACAAATAATTTCAAAATGGAGGCGCCTGTCTTTATTGCATTTTTCCCTGCTTCCATTCTCATCTCTTCTGTTGCTCTTTCTGAGCGCTCAAATACATGATGAGCTAGAGCTGTCATCCAGCTGCCCACATCCAGGCCCACCTGCTTCTAAGGCTTCTAAGCTGGCACCATGCTTAACCATTTACTTATTTCCACACCCAAATGAGACTTGATTTTTTAGCACAACTCAGTAGAGCATTGAGAAGAGACAGGTTCAAGCTCACCCCCATTACGTTGTCTTTTGTTTACACAGCTATTTTTAATCTAAATGACATCTTGCTCATGCTATTTTAAACAGTGTAAATGAAGAGACATTGACCTGGTATGGGGAAGATCTTTTTCAGCATGGAGGCCACCATGTGAACAGAAAGTGTCCTTCGATTAGTGATTTGCTTTCTGCAACTCTGAACTCTGTTTTGGGGGTGTCGTTGTGTTAGTGGGGTTATTTACAAAGTCATTGCATGTCATGATGGTGACATAAGAGAAGCATTGTCCAAAAGGAATTTGGACAATAAATAAATTTGGAAGTGCTTTCAAAATACTCAGAATAATTTGACAAATGGACTAGTGAAGAAACAGTCTAATGGAAACATTTTTCATAGATCTTAGAATCACAAATATAGTTTTTTTTATTACCCTCACCATCACTGGAGTATGACTGACTAAATTCTCCTATCTTATGTAGGCTTCACATGCACGTAATTTATTCATGAGAAAGGCCTAGAAATAATTTGCATCAGCAGTGCTCAATATATTCATTTTCTAGATATTTACAGAGCAACTTTGATGTGAAGAGACACCTGAGTATTGACCCCCGTTTTCAAGGAGGTTACACTCTTATATGCAAGTTCTTAGTAGAGCTGGAAGGCTCAATCAAAAATAAGAACAAAAACATCTTAAATGCATTTAACCAATAATATTAGTTTGTTCCTAATTATAAGGCATGGTTTTCTTCTAAAGCTAACCTCTGAAAAGTTTTCATTTTCCCTATTTTCAAAATTAATATTATAATAACCTTCAATATAAAACAATACATAATTATTATACTATTTATTATTATTTACCATAACATACTAATTATAATTACTGTATTGTTATAGCATAAAGAATCAGGACAGAAAAAAAATAAAAACAAAAACACATTTTAGCCTACCAACATGACATTAGCAATTAGATGGGGATCTTTTTTCTATTGAAATACTTTATATTTACAGGAACACTTTTCATTTTGTTTTTCTGTCTTAACATTAATGCAGTAGTGTTTTTTTGCTGTATAATTCTTCACAAATTGTTTTGCATGCCTTCTAAGTTAACCTGGAGTGGCTGTCGTGGTAATCGTGGTAACAACTCTATGACTGTTAACCACCTCACTTGTTTATGAATTTTACTCCCTTACCCTTTCAAAAGGGTGCTTGCTCAGCCAGACTTTCAGTGAGCAGACCTCTCCACAAAGCTGTGCCGAAGGTTCACAGCACTTTAAAATCCTTCATTGTTTCATGAGCCTCTGTAAGATTCTTCCCTGTTTGCAATAAAAAAAAAAAAAAAAAGAAAGAAATATGGGGCCTCCCTGGTGGCGCAAGGGGTTAAGCACAGTGTATGAAGCATCTGCAGCCACTGCAGCATAAGTTCGATCCCTGGCCAGAGTGGTGACCCACGTGGCAAAGCAGACTTCTCCTGCCTCGCCTGCTGCTCCCCTCAGCAGTGTATTTCAGTCCATCTGCCTGTTCTGCTTCCCACTTTGCCTCTGGTGAATCCTGTTGCCCTCATACCTCTGTCCTGTACCCCAGTTCTTGTATGCATAAATAAGTTTTTTAAAAAAATACATTATGTCAGTATAGTCCCTACATCTGGCTGATAAGGCCTGATGCCTCCAACTACCATCTAAAATTAGGTGTGCTAGGGCTGAATCTGAAAGGCTTATCTTTGAACACTTTCCTTAGCCTGATATCATCTGGAAGCAAAGGATACCTGTTTATCCTGAGATCCAAAGGAACCTCGACAGTTATTCTTGGTTGGGGTGGAAGTTACTATCGTTCTCCTAGTATCCTAGAGAAATGTCCTTAAAGTAGACTCTCAGAGTCAGCTGCTTGCTGGAAGGAAAATGTGTAAAATTGGAGATAGGGTGTTCTGGACCTTCAGTCCCCTCCTGCTATTGACTAAACTAGTTGCTACCTCCAGTGAGTGAGAGTTTCAGGCACTAGGGTGATAAAAGTACTCTGGAGATAAACATACATTGAGGTGTTTGTGGGTGTGTTTGTGTGAGTGTGTGTGTGTGTGTGTGAGAGAGAGAGAGAGAGAGAGAGGGAGAGGGAGAGAGAGACGTGCTTTTAAATGAGAACATTTATTTGTGAATGGTCTAACTAGTGCTTTGGAAGCAATAAAATCCTTTGTACTCTTCACAGATCAGGATAATCTCTGGTAGGAATTTATGGTAGCAATGAGTTTTGCATAGATTTCTACACCAGGGCTCTTAATGTATGTTTCGTGTCTTAGAATTGCATTCATTGCATTGTAGTTACTTCCTGCCATTATTTCAGTGAGCTATGCAAGAATTAAGGGAAGGTCACTACGATCTAGGGAAGGTGTGGTTAACGTGTGTGTGAGGACAAAATCCTAACCAGGAGAGGTCATGGTCAGGATAAGTCTACTGACTCCTATGGCCTGAACTTTTCTAGAAAATGATTGTAGAAAGCTCATATTACTTTGAGATAGCAGTAGGCAACGTAAGACCAAATTATGATGCCATCATCAAGAAAAACATATTTGTAATAAGGTTAATTAAATTTGCTGCAGTCTTGAGACAAGCATCCTGTAAGTGTGCCAGGAAATCTAGGCTCGCTTTATCAGACCCCAGGGCACCCCCCCTTCCTCCCCCAGAACGAGCAGCTCACTGCCAGGGGACACACAGGTTGGCAACAATAACTAATACCTTATGAGAGGTTAGACAAGTTTAAATAGAATTCATCTTCGAACAGAAGGGCAAATTGTAAGAAATTTCTTTGTCTGCTTGGGATGCTGTTAAATTGAAAGCACAATGGGAGGTTTGGTGGAAGCAACAAAGGTTGCAATGACGGCCTGCTGTTTGGAGCAAGCTTCCCGGCTCCAGCGCTGGCCCAGACATCTGCTGACAACGGCCACTGCTTGTCAGGGTCTGCCCCACACAGGGCACGGGAACACCCGGCACCGTTGAGCTCATCAGAGTCTTCCCGCTCTGCGCTACATCAAGAATGTTTATGTAATAAAACAGAGCTAATTAAACATTTCAAAGGGAAACATTATTTTAACACTAATTAGATATGATTACAGTTTTGGTGGTTGTTTTTTTTTTCCTATGCTGGGGCTGAGCTGCACTGAACACCTTTTTGCTTTCTTTCACCAAGTGTTGTAACGAAGCCTCGAGAAATATGCAATGCTATCCTGTCTTCAGGTATTTATTCCAGTATGTTGACCCGTACAAAATACTTTGTCAAATTTAAGGTGATTTAAACAAAGACCAGAAACAATAATAATTGGGATGCATTTGCCTTGGTAGAAAACATGCTAACTTATATCCACTTAGTAACTTTGATATTCCCTTAGTATTATTATTATTTTTTTTTTTTTCAAATCTGTCAGGTTAAGTACAAGCAAAAAGTATCTCTTCCATTTCAGAGGTGGGGACACCAAGGCACAGATAGGATAACAGGTCTGAGCGAAGACAGATTGGCTGAGATCTACACCTTGAGCTGGCTTTCTGAGGGCATCCCTCTATCCCAGCTATCAAAGTACTTTTGCTCAAGGTAATTAAAATCCAACAGATTCAACTCATAAAATGTGCATGAAAGTCATGCTGGATTGGTAATAAATAGACAAAAGACCTCTTTAATCAATGACATATGAAATGCTGTAATGTAGTTTTAACTAATTAATGACAAAAAAAATCTTTGAACTCTCAAAAAAAAAACTCCTTTTACCCAACACATATGATATCTTACATTTTTATTTATTTACATAGTATATTAATGGAAGGCTAAAGAAATTCACAAAGGTTCAAGATAAGAAGTCTACAGAATTGAAATGCCTATATTTTCTAAAACAAATCAGTTGAAAGCCTTGTAGTGATAGAAACTAAGGATCTTAAATTTTTGAGTATTTCCTAATGAACTCAATAAGATGAGGCATTTTCCTAGCTTCTTCAAAGCTATTTATGATTAAGAATGAATTGTAGGGGGATACGCATCAAACAGTATTATGATAGAATGAAGATACTTTATTTTATGTGGTCTTGAAAAACAGTAAGCTCATTTTTGCCTCTTCCCTCAAATTCTCTGAAATCATATTTTTTTAAGAAAAAGAAAAATTGGTTCTCTGCAGTCCTAATTAAAAAGAACTTCAATGAGAAGTTTTTCTTTTCCACTTCCAACCCAAGCTTGAGGGCATAGCAGTAGCTGGAGAGTAATTGTGTTCGTTTTGCTGTTTGAGTTGTTCAGGAAGAAGGAGTTACCTTTCATACAGTAGGCAACTAATATGATGCCCTTAAGAGACTGCTGTCACGTCAGTTTCTTTACACATACACACACACCACTTTTCACTTCCTCCTCCTCACCATCATCATCATCAACTCCACCACCATCTCATCTTCATTAGCACCACCATTATCATTACGAGGAGCTAAAGTTTTAACAAATGTATCAGAGAGAATTTTTCCTCTATTATAATTATGCGGTTGAAATGTCTGTGCTTTTACCAACAACATTCAAATAGATGATCGATGATTTACTGTAATGATCTCATTATGTTGCCTTGTCTAATTTTTATACAGATGCCAGTGACTGTGTAGGATTTCTTTTTCATGAATTATAGATTCATTGTCTACACCTTCACAAATATCTCTAAAACTTGGAATAAGAAACTAAAGCAGGATAATCAAAATAATAATGTTTCTCCAATCCTATGTCATTCCCAACTTTCTCATTGCTCTCAATATTTGTATTTTTCTAATCTGACATGATTTTAAGCATGGGATCTCCTTTTTAATTCTTAATCTCCTTTGACATTTACATCTAATACATTAAGTTAGATGATTTTTTTTCTTTATAATATTACGTGTAATTTTTTTCCTTTCTGTCCCTATGACACCATTTCAAAAGTGTCTTCACTTCAATCCAATACATTTTAAATCAAATTGTATTCACTTATAATTTATTTACAAAACTATGTAACTTTAGGAGTATAGTTTCACACTTGTCACCAATGCTTACTTCATTAGCCAACCCCAAAGCTCCAGTGCTGCTACCCTGTCACATTTACCCTCTCTCCAACACTTGACTTTTTTTATACACCTTAGTTTCACATTTCCAAATTGGCATTATTTCATCCAGTTGGTGTTCCTTCCTAATTCTCTCTTTAAATTTCTCTCTCGTGGTTATCATGACATCTTCCTAAATCAAGACCTTTGCCTGTTGATTCTTTGTTTGAATTCTTCCTTCCTTCCCACTGAGATCTTGACATTTCACACCATCTTCTGCCTCATCTCTGTCCTAGCAACCACCAAAATCCCTCTCACATGCCTTTTCTAGGGCTGTGAGTCGTCCTTCTATTTCTTAGCATTTGTGGTTAATTAATGTGAATTATTGACTTTTCCTCCTTTTCAAAAATTTGGCCTCTTGAGTCAATGTTAAACCAGCTTTTCCTCCTTCTTTCTAGGAATCCTATCTTTTATTTTATTTTTATTTCTTTAAAGATTTATTTATTTATGCATACAAGAGCTGGGGTACAGGCCAGAGGTGTGCAGGGGTGAGAGGATTCACTAGAGACAGAGATGGCAACAGAACAGGTGAATAGACTGAAATATACTGCTGATGGGAGCAGCGGGCGAGGCAGGAGAGGACTTCTGCGCCATGTGGGTCACCTCCCTGGTCAGAGCTCAAACTCATGCTGCAGTGGCTGAGAGTAGCTTCATAGTGCTGGTACTCAACTCCTTGCACCACCAGGGAGGCCCTAATTACCCTATCTTAATTTTCTTTGACATCCAATTCTCCTACTTATCTCTTTAATGATGGTTTTCTTGTAGATTTTGTTTGCTCTTTTCCCACTTATGGGGACTCATTACATTGAAATCAATGGTTTTGGCTGCCACCTAAATGCAAGTAATCACATTTTTATCTTTAACCCATAACCTCATCTATTATAACTGCTTACTAAAATTTGCACTTTAAAGTTCCATAAACACCTGAGTTTTATACACCTTAGTTTCACATTTCCAAATTGGCATTATTTCATCCAATTCAACCCAAATCTTTTCTTCTGTAATCTAAATATTTGTGAATGGACCCACTGCTTCTGTGGTTAGATGAGTCAGAACCTGAGAATTGTCCAAACACTGCTCATTACATAAATATCTATTTAGCACATACTGTGAAACAGGCATTTGTCTAAACAATGGGAATTCAGGAGTGGATGAACAAATATCTATGCTTGTATGAAGCATACATATTAGTAGAAGAAGAAATATAACTGACTTTATTGAGGTAAAATTGGTATATAATAAAATGCAATTATTTGAAGTGAACTATTTGGTAAGTATTGACATATGTACAGACCCTAAAAACAGCCACTCAAATCAAGATGGTAAACATATATGTCACCCCAAACATTTTCTCATGTCATTATTTTCTTCCTGTCAACATAGATTAGTTTGCATTCTCTTTAATTTCATATTAGTGAGATAATATACTTTGTAGATATTTTTTTCTTTGGTCTGGTTTCTTTCACTCACCATAATTATTTTGCTTTATCCATGTTACTATGTGTATCACTGATCCATCTCTTATTATTGTTGAGTAACATTCTTTTGTATGTATGTATACAAATAGTTAATACATTCATCTGTTTTGACTTTTGCAAATAAATCTGCTATTAGCATTCATGTCTACATTTTTATGACCAATTTTTAAGTAACTGGAGTAAATCCTATGAAGTAGGATGACTGGATCATAAATAGACACATGTTTAACTTTTTAGGAAACTAATTTTTCCCCACCAGCTGTATATAGGAGTTCTAGTTCCTCCATGTCCTCATCACCATTTGCTATGGTTGGTATTTTTATTTTAGTCATTCCAAAAGATTTGTAGTTATATCTCATTGTGGTTTTAAATTTCATCTACCTAATGAATAATCATATTAAGAAAAATTACATACTGTATGCATATCTTCTTGGTAAAATTTGTTCCTTTTTGCATTAGGTTGTTCTCTCATTATTGACCTAAGAGTTCTTTATATATTCTGGATACAAATCTTTTATTTATATAGTTGCAAATATTTTTCTTATAATCTGTGATTTTTAAAAAGTCCTTTTGAGAAATCAAATTTTTAATTTTTAATGAGATAACTTTTTTCTTTTATGGCTTATGCTTTTGGCATTATATCTAAGAAATACTTGTCTAAGCAAAATCAGGATTTTCTTCTATGTGTTCTTCCAGAAGTTTAAGATTTGGTATATATTCATGTGTATAGTGCTAGGCTTGCTTCAAAGTTTTTTTTAAGATTCATTTTTATTTATTTATGTATAGAAGAACTGGAGTTTAGGCTGGAGGTGCAGGGCATGAGAAGGTTCACTTGAGACAGAGTGGGGAGAAGAACAGGCAAATCTACTGAAATACACTGCTATGGGAAGCAGCAGGCTACACAAGAGAGGTCTGCTGTGCCATATGTGAATTAGCTCCTTGGCCAGGCATTCAACTCAGGCCATAGCTGTGATAGCATGTTAGTGCTAAGATTTAACCCCTATGCCACCAGGGAGGCCCTAAAGTTTTTTTTATACATGGATGTCCAATTGTTGCAGCACTATTGTTTGGAAAGATTATACATTGCCAGTGAAATTTCCTTCCCATATTTCTGCTAAAATCCTATTTCCTTACATCTGTGGGTCAATTTTTAATGTCGCTATAATGTTCCTTTTATCTATTTGTCACTCCTGTGCCAGTACCACACTTTCTTTATTATTGTAGCTTCCCAGTAAGACTTGGAATCAGGTCAGCTAGTACGCTAATTGTGTGTTGTTTTATCCTATTCTAGGCTACTCTAGAACCTTTGCATTTCATGTGAATTTTAGGGTGAATTTGTCAATTTTTATACAAAATATTTCTGAAATTTTGCTTGGAACTGTATTGGAATCATTGTAACCTATAGGATGATTTGAGAAAAACTAATATCTTAAAAATATTGAGTCTGCAGACAAATGAACAAAATCTCTCCATTTTTATGTAGACCTTTAATTTATCACAGCAATGATTCTACTATTCAGTGTATAAGTCTTACACATTTTTGTCAGGTTAATTGTTAAACATTTAATAGTTTTTGTTATTATGAATGAATATATTTCATAATTTAAATATCTAAATTTTCTTTTTTATATGTAAAATGAAATCATTTTTTATGTATTGATCTTAATATTCTGCAAGCTTCCAACTCATTAGTTCTCATAGCTTTCTTCTAAATTCAATCAGATTTCCTGCAAAGGCAATTACATTGTCTGTGAATAAAGGCAATTTTACTTATTGCTTTCATATCTAGCTGCATTTTATTGCTTTTTCTTGCCTTATTGGACTCTAGTACAACCTTTAATATCGGGTTGGATAGAAGTTGTGATAGTGGACACCTTGTCTTATTCCAGATCTTAGGAAGTAATGTACATTCTTTCACATTAAGTATTATACTTCTCTAGGTTTTTTTTTTTTTTTTTTGTAAATAATTATGTTTTAGATGATCTTTCCTATTTCTAGTACAGAAAAAATTATTTAAAATAAATATTAGACTTTGAAAATGTTTATTCTACATTCATTATTATGATCACATAATCTTACCTTTTAGTTTGTTAATATAGGAAATTACATTGACCACTTCTCATATTTGAAAACAGCCTTGCATTTTTTTATAAGCGCCTCTTAAATTTTCATAAGTGATGTTGGCCTCTGTATTTCTTATTTTATCTGTCTGGTTTGGTATTGCTTTGTTTCTCTCATGAAATGACTTGAGAACTATTCCTTTTTAACTTTTTTTTTTAAGATTTTTATTTATTTATGCATACAAGCACTGGGGTATAGTCTAGAGTTGTGGGGGGTGAGAGGATACACCAGAGACAGTGAGAAACAAAACAGGCAGATTAATCAAAACACACTGCTAAGGGGAGCAGAGGGCAAGGCAGGAGAGGTCTGCCGCACCTTGTGGGTCCCCTCCCTGGCCTGCGGCAGGGACTGAACTCTTGCTGCACCAGCTAAGGTCCCCTCCCTGGCCTGCGGCAGGGACTAAACTCTTGCTGCACCAGCTTCAGCGTCCTAGTGAGTTGCTTAACCCATTGCTCCACCAGGGAGGGCCTCTCCTTTTTAACTTTGAGAAAGAGTTTCTGTAGAAATTATTTATGATTTAAATATTCGCTAGAACTTACCAGCGAAACCAATCTGAGCTTTGAATTTTCCTTGTGGGCAGTTTGTGGGGGATTTTTTGTTTGTTGTTTAATTATCTCATTTTTTAGTTAGACATAAACGCTATTTATGTTATTTCTTTATGTTTGAGTGAACCTCGTGTTTTGTATGTTTTATTGAATGTGTTTCGAGTTCACTATTATTTTATGTCTCTTCTACTTACTTTGGGTTTTGCTTGTTCTTTTTTTCTTTTTTTCATTTTTGAGTTTAACCAGGAAACTGAGGTCACTGGTTTGAAATGTTTCTTTTTTTTTTTCTTTTTTTAATACAGACATTTAAAGATACAGATATTCCCTAAATAATGTTTTAGGATCTCACCAGTTTCAGTATGCTGTGTTTTCATCTTAATTTAATTTAAAATACTATCTATCACTTTTGATTTCATCATTGACCATTGGAATACTTACAAGTTACTTCTAAGTTATTTTCCAATTATTTTGGGGTCTTTAGATATTATGTCATGATGATTTCTAATTTCATTCCATTGTCTCAAAGAAAATACGGTATAGTTAACTTTAATCTTTTTGAATTTATTTTGAATTTATTGAATGTTGTTTTATGGACTGAAAATAGTCTTGTTAGTGTTCCCTGTGAATTTGGGAATAACATGCACTTTGCTATTGATGGGTAATGTGTTCTAAATATGTCAGGTGAAACTGGTTGAAAATGTTCTTCAAATTGTCAATAAACTTAGTGATTTTCTCTCTTGTTTATACCAGTTATTGATAAAAGGGTATTAAATTCTTTATTCAATTTGTCCATTTTCCTTGCAATTCTATTATTTTTGCTGCTTTTTATGATTTTCTTTAAGGTAATATTGGTTTACAACATTGTATATGATTCACAAATCCAGTGCTTGGGTAAAAGATGCCATATATTTTGTGCCTCTGGTATCTGGTTCATAAATCTTTAGGATTATGTTGTCTTTTTTATAAATCAACTCCCTTATCGTTGTGCAATAGTCTTCCTCATTCCTAGTTACACTTTCTTCCGATACTTATTTTAGCTGATATAAATACAGCTACTACAATTTTTAAAAAATTAATGTTATCATGGTCTATTTTTTTGTTCCATTTTATAATCATTTTGTATCTTTATATTTAAAAGGTTTTCTTCTAAACAGCATGTTATTGAATATTGTTTTTAAGTTCACTCTACAAAGCTGATTATTTTAATTTGGTGACTTTTTCCATTTTCATTTAAATTTATTATTGACAGGTTTAAATCTACCTTTTGTTATTTCAGTATTTTTGCCCTCTTTTCCCTTTTTTGTCTTATAAAAATTAAGTTACAATGTTTTGAAATTCTATTTTATTTCCTCTTGTACTTATAAGCTAAAATTATTTGTTTCATTGTTAAGAAATTGTGTTAGGACTTGTAGTCTATAAATCTCCAACTTGTCATATTTACATTTAAGTGATGTTATACCATTTATCATATATTATGAGAACCATGCAATATTATATTTCCAATTTCCCCCTTCTGGCATTTGTGCAATTTTTTATTACATATACTTCATTTCTTTTTTTTTTTTTTTTCAAAGATTTATTTATTTATACATACAAGAGCTGGATTACAGGCCAGAGTACAGGGAGGTGAGAGGATTCACCAGACAGAGTGGGGAGCAGAACCGGCAGACTGACTGAAACACACTGCTGAGGGGAGCAGCAGGCGAGGCAGGAGAGGCCTGCTATGCCATGTGGTTCCCCTCCCTGACTGGTGGCAGGGATCGAACTCGTGCTGCAGTGGCTGTGGTTTGCTTCACTGTTAGTTGCTTAACCCGCTGCGCCACCAGGGAGGCCCCTATACTTCATTTCTAAATATGCTGTTAATCCCAACTATATATTATTACTATTATTTAGATAGTAATTATCTTTTAAAGTGGTAAACATAAGTTAGCGGAAAATGGAATTTATCCATTTATATAAGTTCTTCATTGCATTTTGCAAATTCACTTTCCCATCTGGTATTATTTGATACCATCACCTGACAGACTTCCTTTAAAATTTTTGCATGGCAGATCTAATTGTGATAAATTCATCTGACTTTTGTATATGTATTTTAAATTTTATATTTCATCTTTTTTGGAAAGATATATTTGCTGAGTATAGAATTCAAGGTTATCTGTTATTTTACTTTGCTTTTTACCTTTCAATAAATTGAAATATGTTTTGCCATTGTCTTCTCAAATATTATTTATCATCCATTAACTTTCATTACTCCATCTGCACATATATCAGAATGTATATTTTAGTATACTGTTTATTTCTATGCCTTCAAGTTTACCAATCTCATTTTTTCCCTTCAATCTCTTATCTGTCATTAATATATCTTATGTTTTTTATTTTGATCATTGTTCTTCTTTCATTACTGGAAACATTGGATTTTCATATCTAAAGTTAGATTTGAGTCTTGTAAATATTTCTTCTCTCTTATTTTCCATCTTTCACATAGGTACTTGAATAAATGGAATGTAGTGAAATAGATGTTAGAATTGTTATTTAACATTTCTGTTAATTCTAACATTATGTCAGTTTGAGATCACTTTTGAGTGATTAAATTTTCCTTTAACCATGAGTCATATTTTCCTGCTTCTTCACATGCTTGATAACTTTCTTTATCAGATCAAATCTTGTGATGTTTACCTCACTGGAAGCCGGATAAATTTGTATCCCTTTAAGTATTCTTCAGCTTTCTTCTGGAATTCAGTGGAAACAGATCAATCCTTGTGGGTCTTCTTTCTTTATTTGCTACATGAGATCAAACCAACATTTCTTCTAGAGCAGATCTATGCTATCATGAAGGTAAAACTCTATTGAATGTGCTGACATAGCTCTGCGATTGTGAGTCTTTCCAGTGTCCCTGGTGTGAAAGACTCTATTCCTTGTCCATGTGAATCCTACTTGCTGTTTACTTTAATTCTTTTCGTTTGTTCTTTCCTTAGCCTTGAACAGTGTCCTCACCCATGTATTGATGACTGGTGTGCTGAATATTTGAAGTGGAACCTTGTATCATTTCCTAAATTCTCTGTGCTAGCCTCTTTTCTCCAGCTATTGGTGCTATGTATCCCAGCTACTTTTGTCTTACTGGATTCAGTTCAGCTCTGTCTCTTTAACTCAAGGAGTCTATCAACTCCATCTGAGCCCCCATTTCCTGAGCCACAGCCTGGACATTCTTTTGAGAGTAAGTAGAAAAATGGTAGAGCTCACTTGACTGGTTTCCTAGTTCTCATGGATCAGTCGCTTCTGCTGCTTGGTATCCAATATTTTAAAATACATATTATCATATATTTCATCTGTTTTCAGTTATTTCAGATAGAACAATGGGTGCAGTCCCTAGTACTCCATCTTGTCCCAGTAGTACATGTTTAAAGGAAAAAATAAAATAGAAAAATAGGAAAGTAAATGAAGAAAAGTGAATAATTTGTCAAATTTTCCATTATATAGAGAAAAAGAAAATAAATAAGAGAGTTAATGTATTTGCATACTGCTATTAATACTACAAGTAATAGAGCTTCTTTGGACATAGTCTAGAACAGATCCAATTTTATAATCTCCAATTTTATATCTCTTTAGAAGCATGACAATTTAGTTCTGTGACAGAAAATACCTGATTCTCCTTTCACTCTTTGGGTATCTAGAATTTTAGGTGTCAGTGCACAAAGAAATTTATCCTCTACCTCTCTGGATTCTTCTCTGTCTAGATGAGTAATCATACTGCATCAGACAGGTTAACAAAGGAACATCAATTTAATAACATACAAATGAAGATTTTTCATGGTTGTAAATTCTACAGAATAATAATGCTGACTAGAGATATTTATCCTGCATTTAGGGACCTGGGGTATCTAGGAGAGATGAGAAGACTTTATATGACATACAAAGAAGGGGGTAACCTCATCCTTTCTGTGAAAATAAAGGTGAGATTTACAGATAGGACATATTTACCGATAAATCTAAAGTTGGATGAGACCCTCCAAACTACATTCTTCTAGGTATCTCATCTACAGTTAGAGAGGGGTGAAAGACCTAGGCAAGGACAGAGCCTTCTCACCTTCAGGGCCCTCACTGCTCTGAACAATCTGCACTCTGTGTGGTCGCACTTGTCTTTCAGAGTCTCCCAAGTCTTTGGTAGACCTCTAGTTCCCACAGAAAGGTGAGAAGAGACCTGCTCTGTCATACTGACAAAAACTTAACTGACCTTTTGGGAAGACTTACCCCACATGGGTATCTTCAACTTAAACCCATCCCAATTGATAGAATGAAGAGAGAAGTGAAAGAGAAGGCCGCAGTTCTATGTACCCTCCACTGGTCAGTTCTACCCTACCTTACACTGAGGAGTACTTGGATTTGAGGTTAATATCTTCTGGTTCCTGGGTGAAAATCTTATACTATTGATGTTGGTAGGTCCTTTAGTTCCTTCCTCAGTTTGATTCAAAGGGTAACCCATGAAAGGGGAAAAGTAAAAACTGGATAGTTTGATCCCAGATATTTTATTATAGAGAAACCTCTTGAAAACTCTTAAGTGCTTGCCTTATTTTATAATTAAGAATTTCTCTCTATTCACAAAGTCTTATATATCTAAATATAAACCTTATTTAACCAGTGGCTAATTCAAAAGATTGGGCAATTACATTTCCCAGCCTGTTGAAAACTATACCAAATTGCCTTTTATCAGATTTCAGACCCAAATAACTCACTTTTTTATTACCACCTGTTTACATTGTTACTAGAAGTTTGGGCATATGGCACATTGATATAGTCATATAAATAATAAATAATCAAACAGACCAGTTTATAGAATTTGAGAAAGCACTGCTCCGTTATTCAAATGGGTCTTATAAAGTCTGTTTCATTTGTGTATAATAAGATTAACTAATGTCAGAGCAAATGCCCTGAGACTTTGAGTGCCCTTTCTGAGATGGGAAGAAGGTTATTTGACTCCTGAATTGTTCTAAATATTTATAATACAGGAGACACTGTTGGGGAAAAGCGATGTTTTAATCTACTATCCTTTCTCAGCCAAAATTTTTCTTCATGCCATAGGGAATATTATTAATAAACATGTATCCTTTTTATTAATCCATACATGTTTGACTGTGAAAAAGTTTCTTTCAATATATCCACTCTCTTCCTTTATTCAAGTACAAACACTTTTTTTAAAACTTCTTTCTGACATATTTTTATTCATTTAATAATACTTTGCAACACTTTGGATATAAATATGTTTCACCTGTTAAACCATTTTAATAACAACCTGGATTAAATCATGTAGAAGAATGATTTAAAGGACTGTTTAAAATACTCCACATATACCTGCCTTTTTAGTAGTAAAGTGAGAGGTTTGCAGAAAGGGTTCAGAGACATTAAATAAAGTTTTGGGAAGATATATCTTTTTTTCTCATTCTTCTCATGGTTTTACATTTGTTCTTCTATACCTGGTGCAGAAATACATAACACACACGCTTGCTTTCCTCCCAAATCTTTGAGGATTCAGTGATTTTTAAAATATATATATATATCTTTTTTTTGTGTTTGGTGTTATAGAGATAAAGTTATATCCTACTTGGAGTATTTGGATTTTTAATTCAATTTTCCATAAATTGTAAACATGAAGTTTACCACAGTTATTAAGAAACCTCAGTGTTTGAAAAAGAAGTTTGGGTTCTATCTACGCAGCTTTGGAAATGAAGTTATCCTGACTTTCTGTTAAATGATAACAATGGATTTCAGATCCTTTTAGAAGTTACATTGTTGAAAGTATTCTAATATTGTGTTAAGGGAGAAGAACTTATTACCTACCTTTCTGGTTCAAGTTGCTGCTAGGTTTAATGTTTTATTCCAAACAGAGAACTCTCAAAGCATTGACTTGTTTGTTAATCTCAATATGTATAAAACAATACATGATTCAACACTCTGCAATAAAGCCAACACAGATTTAAGTGACATTGATTCCTCAATTAAGACAGATCATAGGGTTAAGCGTAGTCTTTATCTATGAAGGCCAATGAACATGGTGAAATCCAACACCATTTTTCCAAAAACTGATTTTTTTCTCATTTGCTTGCTTAATCCATATTACTTCTTTAGGCATGTGCCACTCTCACACAGCTTTGTGGAAAAGCCTTGAGCCATTCACATATCCTTCCTAACAGAATCTTATCCTAAACATGCCTACTTCTCCAACCTCCCAGAACATGTCCACTTCACTCCCATAGCCTCCCATGGGGACAGCATCTGCATGATTACCACCAGCAATTGCAACTGACCAGTAATGACCGCTGCTCTGAGACCATCCATTACTTTGGACTCCATACTTGAAAGGCACAAATGCAATCTGAAAGGTAGTCTAAGTTTTTCTGCATTTTGTTTTTATAACCACATGAATTTGCTCACAGAAGTTGAGAACTAAGCTGTTTACTCAGAAAACAAACCCTCATCAATGGAATCTGTACCCCCTCCACAACAGTATGAAGGCGGCAGTGTTTTCTTTCCATTTGGGGTTCTAAATATGGCATGTGTATTCATGTGCATCTCCAAGTGAAAGCCTCCTCTGTCAGGCAGAGGGCAGGCAGGGGGTGCACGGGTGTGCCCCCCCACACTTACTTGCCTTCCAGCTCACTTCTTAGCACCCCAAACAGTTTCCCCGTGGCAAGATTCCATTGGCCAAAAGGAATCACCTTTTGAGCTGAATTTGAAATGCTCCTGTTTCAAATATGGGAGCAGTGAACGCTCCTGTCCTCTGCGAGATTACAAATTACAGTGTGTGTCTTTAAAAATAAAATGGTTCAAAGCAGCAAGATTGAAATGGTCCATTTTCTGAAAAACCAACAAACGAAAAACTATTTTGTGGACTAACCACAGGAACAGGTTCTAAATACATTAAAATATTTTATCCCATTATTTGTTTTGACCAATTGACCACAATATTAAAAATTCAATCATGGAGCAGCTGACAAGTGCAGTTGCCTAATTTTATTTAAGAGTTTTTTTCCTTTTTCCATTTTTCCGTCCTGTTAACGCGGCTGCCTGTGCCCAGACAGTAATGGGCTTCTTGTATGCCCACGACTGTTATGATCATGTAAATTTATTGGTGCTTAGAAGAAGCGAGCTATTAAAACATTACAACAGCCATTACAGCCAGGCTCGTGTTGGCTTTCGCTCCCAATGAACATATGCTTCCGAGTGAATGCCTAAACTCTTATTTATGGATTTAATTTAATATGCGGAAAGAATTCAAAATTAAATTTTGTGTCTGCCTCCAGAGAGTGTCAGTGTATAATAACATGGTAATTTTTACACATCTTTATGAGAAATGGGAAAATTAATTCTTTCTGACAAGTTGTAATTATTCGACTTGGAACAGTTGCAGCTGAGCAGTTTGCATGCCTGTTGTCTGGTGTTTCGCCGTGTAAGGGGAAAACTCAGGGATGGAGATATATTGTGCATCTGAGAGTTTCTAATAGCTTCTGACATTTTAGCCTTGCATATTATCAGGGTGCTCTTTAAGGAGTCGAGGTATCATCTATTACGTTGCCCAGGACAGACACAGTTGCAATAACTGAATCCTACAGCAGTTTCTTAAATAGGGGGTAGCTCCAGGATCATCTTGTAGATGTACTTAGTTGAAATTGATGTGACAAATTTTTATGTCTCTTAAGTGTACTTATTATTATATGCTTTTTCACCTGCGTACTCTTAGAACAGAAGGTCGTTCTGTGTGAGTAGAATTTTAGACCTGTATTTTTAGGACTAAATATGTTTAAAATGAAAATGTGTTTTCTTACCTGTCCCAAAAACATGCATCCCCAGTCCACCCCCAACCCACAAATGCTTCTGTAATAAATGCCCACTATTCCCCTAATCTTTAGATTTGATATTTAAATGCTCATGAACATGTACGATTAGCCTAACACACAAGTAAACCAAAACACCACTGGCTATGTTAGCAAAGAAAATATGGAGCGTGTTGTATGTGAAGAGATGGTGTGCTGATTGACAGGCCAGCCTGGAGGGGAGTAGTGTCATCTCTGTGTGTAGGATCAATATAGCCCTTGCAAGAGAAATGCAAACTACAATGTAAGCAAGTGTTAGCAGATGAACATGCGAAAAATTGAATTGTCAAAAGCGAGCACATTTCCTTTTTTTGCTTTGGTATTTCTGCTACACAACACAGAGATAAACAAGTGGTAAGCCCTGTTCTCCCAGCTGGCGCATTGAAACTTACTCTGACATGGTTTTAAGTGGCATGGTCTTGCTAAGAGTTTATATTTGAAAAGGAGATGGAAAGCAGGATTCTACGTACTAGTGGCCTACAAAATAGCCCTTTGCTGGTCATTGCATTGTGTCAGGTGTAGGTTACTTGCACGTTCTTTTCGCTCCAGTTTCTTTCTTTTCATCCCTAAGTGCCCTAAGAGATGCAGCATCTCACCCAGTGGTGGTAGATCTGCTCTTATCTAATTTAACATTACAAACAGCAGCAACATCCCTATGAAAACAACTTTGAAACTTGACACATTTTTCTTTTCACTGATTCTTGCAGGTAAGCTCTCATGTATTCTCATCCATTTAAGATCAAGAAACATGGTGTTGGTAAGTTGGAAACTTCTGCATGATTGTCAAAACTAATGCTAGAAATCTCTAGAACAGAGCCTCAAAGTTCAATGAAGGGAGAGTGCTGTCAGGCATCTTCAGCCCAACCCCCTCAAACTCTTACTATTGTACCTCCTTACCACCAGATGCACAGAATCTCAGGACACAAGGTGCCTGGCATAGTTATTTTATTTTATTTTACTAATCCACATATGCCACCTCTAACTGTCAGTAATGACTATGCTGATATTAGTGTTTATTTGTTAAATTACTTTTTATTTTTCTGTGTACTACAGACCAAAAAAGAAGCTGGGTTTTTTTTTTAAAGGCACAAATCACTTTGAAATATAAACAATACATTTCATTCTTACCTATTCTTATAGACCCAAATGCTCTATCTAGTCTTGTTCAGGAGTGAATAATAGTTTAAGTGGAGCACAACATTTTAAGTGTGAATAGATCTACAAAGATTTTCATAAAGAAGATTTTCATTAAAACTAATTTATTTGGTCTAAGACTAAAGGTCTTAAGTCTAGTCTGAAAGTGTCAATAACACGCACATTAAAAACAACACAAAACTTATCAAATGTAACTTTGTAATTTGATCCTTTTCAACTTCTAAAATTGGGTGTTTTCCGAAATAGTAATTTGATATTAAAGCAACTTTTTTTAAAGAGTTGCAGAAAGTCACCCCTTTTGCATCTGCTTGAAGAGGGTCAAGAAAGATCCCCCCTCTCACCCCTCAGGACTTCCCTACTCATCCCACTCCATTTTCAGAGGTTCCTTTCCAGTTAAACACCATGGATCTCAATGGACCATGATCCTCAAATCCACTTCCCTCGCTCATTTAATCCAGGTATTGCCACACCATTCTAAGATAGGTGCTATTATAATTGCCTTTCCCATGGGGAAGATGTTTGAGATTAGAGGTTAAATAGTTGCCAAGTTCACCCAGCCCTTAGTGACTGAAAATGGTACTTAAACCCACAATTCCCTTCTTTTAGTTGAAATTGTTGCTCCAGGATAACAAAATCGATCAGAGACAGAATAGGAGCCTGGTCCTCTGTGGGTTGGATTGCAATGGAAAGTATCGCCACCAGCCAAGCGAGAGGACCCTGGAGCCCCTCAGTGCAATCCCACCCTTCAGCAACACAGGCAGATGCACTGTCCTGGAAACTAGAGGGGCGGGTCGAGGGCCCTGCTCCCAAGCCCATAAAGGACTCTGGAGACTCTGGTCAAGAGTGTAAGGAGGACTGACACATAGGCAGGCGAGGAGTCAGCACTACTGCTAAGCAAAGCAGCAAGGAAAGGAAGCCCTGGGAAGCTCTGGGTGTGAGAGACTCTCTGAGGTACTAGGCTAGGGGTCTGTATAGGTTGGCAGACTACAGTTTGTGAACAAAGGACTGAAGTTTCTTGGCTGAGAAAGCAAGAAGTGGAGTTGGCTAACGTCCATTTATTGTTGCTAATGTGGGCACAAGCAGCTGCAGCTTGGGGTCATGCAGGCGCCTCACATCTCCACGGTGAACGTGGAGGTTGTGTGGCTACAGCTCCAGTATGAGCTGGTTTGGCCTCATGTGACATTTGTGACTCTTCTGGGTCTGTGACTCCTTTCTTTCCCATAGCAGCCAACGTGGTGCACTGTAGAAAGGAAGCTCAGAAATACCAAGGTTGGGGAAAATTAGTAATAAAAAACAATGAGTCAAGGGAATTTATGGCATCAGGTATCCAGGCCTAGAGGCATCAGGTATTTTGTTTTGTTTTAACTTCTTGTTTTCCAGCCCATGGGAACAGCAAATTTCTGTCCTCGAGTCCTGTCTTCTGTCCTTACCCTCTGTGTTACCTCTCCTTCGTACCCACCTACTTCCTTGAAGGCTCACGCAGGCTTAGTGTGAGGTCGCATGTCATTGCTGTGTCATGCATCTGTCACCATGCCTGACTCTTTCTCACTAGGGTCCCTCTTAGATGCTCTTTTCTCTCCCTTCCTGTCTCACTATCCTACTTCAACCCTGGTTAACTCCCATTGGGACTGTTTAAAATAGCTTCATCTATCCTTCACCAAAACAACATCTGCACTTCACCAAATTTTAATCAATCTCCTTTCTTTTCACCTGGAAACTGACTTTTAGGTTCTCTGTTTGTCTCAGCATCCTTCAGTTTAACTTGGTCATTTTAGCCAGAATTCCCAGCATCCATATACAATCGCTCTTGATATCAAGCCAGTTGATATCAAGTACCTGCCATAACTTACCTTCAGAGGGTGGGTTTAGGAGGTCAGCCAGAAATCTCTCCTGACTTCCTGTGTTTCCTTTTAGTCATTCCATCCACTTACCTCCACTGCTCCTGTATTACAAATTCTCACTTTTCCTTCTTGTATTCAGAGTCCCATAAATTCCCCACAGTAAAACCTTGTTGCATTATAATCCCTACCCCATTGCAGTAGTCCTCCTGAAGAGTCTGCTTGCCCTTTTAACAAGGGTCCAGAGTGAATCTTTTTTCTTTAACATTTTCTAGTCTCTCATAAGAATACGAGACGTGTTAAATCTGAGGGAGCCCATTCCCTTGTTCCCCAACTCAAGGCTCCCCTGCTTGCTATGTATCTACTCATAGAAGAGACCAAGCTGATGGAAAGAAGTAAAGAGAGTTTAGTACTTAAGTAAGGAGGCAGGGAGATGGCTTCAACGCTCTTTCTACCCCATTCTGGAGAGACCACAGCATATAAAGGCAAGTAGTAGTTATTCTGATGTGTGGGTGACGGGCTCACTGGGCAGATGGAGATCAGTGACATAGCAGGTCATGCTTCCATATACATTTGTATATTGTAAGGTGGGGAAGTCAGGGGCATTGGCCTTTGGGGCGGAGCACTTGATATGTATGGGGTTAGTGAGTCTGGGGTTACTCCAAGTTAGAAGCAGCTTCTGTCTGCTCATGCTCACTGGGAGCAACCCCTTTTGAGCTGCAATCTAGCTGAGTTTCTAAAAAACAATTGTTTAAGAATTTCAAGAATTTCCTGGTATCAGTTCTCCTTTGACCTATGGGTAACACCTTATTCAGAAACCTTTTCCTGTTCTCATGCCACTGACCAAATAAAGTACATTAATTTTATCCTGGGACTGGAAGCTGACATCTCAGTAACTTCAGGTGCATACTTTGGCATTCATCTAAAGTAGGTTGCTATTCTTGAACACACCTTGCTCTTAGTCTCTGCATCCTGGTTCCTCTTTCTCCACTTGGACTGCCTGCCCCATGAAATCAAAATCTTCTAAGGTTCAGGTCATATGCTACTTTCCCTCTAAACATCCCCAGGCCTCAAGCTAACAGTCAAACAGTGCTCTGAACTCCAGAATATTTTGTAAATACCTGTCCTGTGGTGATTTTTTATATGTGGCATTTGTGTGCATTGCTAATATATTGTCTCATCTCCCTAAGACAGCAGGAAATCAGGAAAGCAAGGAGCTCTACTTACTTCTCTTTATCTTTGCCAGAACACTGGGGCATCCCACAGGGCAGATACTCAGTAAGAGTTAAAGAATTTCTAGAAATTTAGTGCGTCAAAGGCCACCAGGAACAAGCCTGTAATCTGAAGTCAGATTAATTGATTTGTTGTGTACAAAGGAATTCTAAAGAACCTGGCATTCTCTGGACAAGAGCTAGGAGGAAGTAACTTTTGAGGTTGGGTTCCTGATGAAGCACCTTCTGAGGTGGCTAAGGAAGAGGGCTCAGCCAGGAATGAGTTGCTCCTTCTGAGGTTGGATTAGAAATGGGAATCACATTGGCACTGGATGCAGTTGTAGTTTAGACCAGGGTCTCAGGCAACAACTGAGTATTCCTGATAAGAAAGGAAAATTACAAAGCAGATCTGGGGTGACATTGAAGGAAATGAGGAATTCTCAGGGCATTTGCAGCTATTGCCTGGCCTTAGAAAAAAAACACTGATTTCTGGTTTGAGTGGTTTCTGTGTGTCTTTCCAGTCTAATTCACTCCAAGGCTGCTTTTTCCTCTTTCCATATTGAACTAATTTTCATTCTTTCTGTCTAGGAAAGATTTTTGACTTTTACAAATACAGAGGAAAGAGTATTATTACTTACATAGCTAGTACTAATACTTAAAATTGTCAAGAAAATATTCTCCTTGTGCTCAGTAGTTTAAAAGTAACTGTAAATATGTCTCAAATTGTCTGTATACTTACTTCTTTTCCTTGAGAAACTTTCTTATCCTTGCACCAACAGATAATTGTGTTTTAATTTAGTCCTCCCACTTCTGCCTCATTGTTCATTCTTAATATAGACATAGAGCTGTAGAGATGTGCTAAGAACATAGTCACAACTTCTTCACTTTCTTGTCCACCTCCCTCCCTGTCTCTCAAATGAGTTTGGTTTAATGGGTTAGAAGCTTGGTTAGGGGGAGGAGGGTGTTGAAAATAAATACACATTTCTCATTCTCTCTTTCTCTTCTTCCTCTCTCTCACATATACACACACACAAAACAGGGTATAAGACTTTTTATTAAAGTTTTCCCTAGAGCAGAAATGAGTATAATCAATGCTAGAAATTGTTAAAACCATTTTCTCCTGAACCTGCAATCTTTAAAATTAGGTTAAAACCCTTTGTGGCTTTTTTCATGGTCTCTTCAGAGACTAAGTTCTCTGTTGTAGAATTTCTGGTGGCAATGGTTTATAAAAGGTACCAGGTTCCATCCATTCCAAGATACTTTCCCTCATTCCTTCTGAATGAACCCACTAGTAAAACTCCTAAAAATTTATTATTTTTTCTTTAAATGGATACCACAGCTGAAATCATATATTATTTGGCTCAATTTAAACATTAATGTTTCTTCACCTGCATTTATCAACCTGTCTACAACCAGAGTGTTTAGAAGCAACAATTTAAAAAAAAAATGACCTCACCATTTTAGAATTCACAAGGAGAGGTGTTCCATTAGCAAACTGCTCAATTTCTGATTCAACAGAACAAGGTAATTTGTCCTAAAGTAGAAGCCTCCCTCCCTGATTCTGTTGAACGTTACCTGAACAGCCCGGGTCACACAACAGAGAGAGAGCATGTCAATATTTTTGGTGCATGTTATATATCAGAATGTGATTATAATCATTATATCCTTATTTGCATTTCTCTGGCTCTCTGTTTTCTTTCTAATTGGGTTATAAAACAATTAGTTAACACCATGTCTTTTTAGAACTCCCCAAGTGGGCCAGGAGCTGTTTGTTCTCTCTGGACTGATGGGGGAGGGACCCTCAGGAATCTCATTTTATTTACAGCAGGGTGAAGGTCAGAGAGAAACAGTTTTTGTTCTTGTGCTGTTGCTTTCTGTTGTGACCTCTCTTGCATTGTTTGGCTTCCCTGCACCCCCTTGGTGCTTTGAAGAGCCACACACCAGGTGTTCCTGTTCTGAATTACACATGAAAGAACCTCATCCCTGGACTAATTAACTAGTAAACTGTACCCACCTCCCCTGGGTTTAATTGATGCTGCTCTTAAAAGGGGAAGGCAGTTCCTCACCCCTCCCTGATTTCACACCACCCTCTCCTCTTTCTTTCTTTCTTAAATGTAGAGGATGTTCCAGCTGATTCTGACATCTAGGTAGGAGCAGGAGCCAGGAGCAAAGTCCATAAAACGATTACCCTGGATGAAAGAAAAGGATTCTGGACTTTTCTTTGTGACTTTCTAAAGCTGTTTGAGTGACTCTCCCAGTAACACTTTCCAGTGCTCTACTTGCTCACAGTACCAAAACTCAGTCTCATCAAAAAGTTTCTGCAATTTTATTTTCCTTCGTTTATAAAGCAGATGGGAAGCCAGTATACCAATCATTTCTTTTATATATATATTTTTAAGATTTTATTTATTTATGCATACAACAGCTGGGGTACAGGCCAGAGGCGGTGGGTGGGGAGGGTATGCGGATTCACCATATACAGAGCAGGAAGAAGAACAGGCAGATGGACTGAAACACACTGCTGAGGGGAGCAGAGGGCTGCTAGGCAGAAGTCTGCTGCACCATGTGGGACCCCTCCCTGACTGGGGATCGAACTCACACTGTGGTGGCTGCGAAAGCTCCACAGTGTGGCGCTCAACACCTTGTGCCACCAGGGAGGCCATATTTTTATTTTTTAGAGAAATACTAAAATTTGTAGACTCAGATAGTATTTCATTTTGTCTCCCAGGATCACCATGCCTAGTTGAGTCTCTCTTCACCTAGAAGAGTAGATCTGTTACAGGGCAGGCACCCCCAGACCTGCTTTCCCTAAATGGGTTCTGCCAGCCCCCACATCAAGACAACATACTCTGGTGTGTAAAATCTTCAATAGAAAAGAACTTTAATACAATTGGTGTAAGAAAAGAGGAAGGCAAAGAATATAGCTTCTTCATCAAGCACCCAAAGTTACCCATTCCCTTGTGGGTAAATACCCAGCCAAACAGAGTTGACCCAAAGCAGGGCCATTGAGACCCAAAAGCCTGCACAAGTGTAATGCACGTTCTGACGGGGACCCATGGGAAAGGGGTAGAAGGGACCAGACAAGTCTGAAATCAAAATACAGTCAAGATAAATGCTTCTGGGCCTCCCTGGTGGCCCAGTGGGTTAAGCAATGCACTATGAAGCATCGACAGCCACTGCAGCACGAGTTCGATCCCTGCTGCCGGCCAGGGAGGGGACCCACATGGCACAGCAGACCTCTCCTGCTGTGCTCGCTGCTCCCCTCAGCAGTGTACTCAGTCGATCTGCCTGTTCTGCTCCCCGCTCTGTCTGTGGTGAATCCTCTCACCCCCCACACCTCTGGCCTGTACCCCAGTGCTTGTATGCATAAATAAATAAATCTTAAAAAAAAAATAAATGCTGCCACCTCATTATCTCCCCATGGGCCCCTCAGGGCTGTCTGTTTCAAGTGTCTCCTTTCATGTCCCCCAAGTCCTGGTGCAAGTCCAAGGTGAGGAAACAGGTGTAGCTTCTTCACATGTCTCCCTCCTATGTGTGCCTCCTCTAGGTCTCCTTCTCAAGCTCCTTCCTTCCTTCTGATAGTCTTCTCTAGCTTCTCCTCCTTGCTCAGCTTCACCCTTCCTTAGGGTGGGGCAGGGACCCCTAGCCTCCTGGGGACCCCTGTTACAGATCTGCTGCTGTAGTGGATCAGCAGCAGTGTGGACCGGCTCTCCTGGCATTAACGCATGTTCCAGGGAGGTGCGGCCATAGGTACATGTGGAACACAACACCCTGGCGTGCCCGTCCTGTTCTCTAAAATCTTAGCCTATTTTCAAGTATGTCAGGATTTAAACCTGAGTCCATGAATCCTGTAACTTTTTCCATTGCCATATAATGATGATGATAGCACTATTATTGGCTTATTTTAAAAACTAAAAGTAAAATATTTAGAATCAATTTTGTATATTGGAGGCTAGTTGAAGTGTTCTCTTTAAGAACAAGAGCTTACATAACTTCTTAGATAATTTCTTACAACTCTGAGTTTAATTAAACTATTGTGTGTTTGAAAGTTGCTAAGATAATAGATCTTGAAAGTTCTCATCACAAGAAAAAAAATAATTGTATTATGTGTGGTGATAGATTTTACGTAAACTAGCTATTCTAGTCATCTGGCAACCTATGACCAAAAAAAAAAAAAAAAAAAAAAGGATAATTTTTGTGTAAATGCTGTTTCCTCTTGAGTAACTTAAGAATGTTCCTTGCTTTTCCTGTTTTCATATAAGCACTGATAGGTATTTATGCACTAGCTTCCAGAACAAGACTTGAAAGGAAAAAAAGAATTAATTAATCATATAATTATCTCTAAAGTGCTATTAAGAACTTTTTTAAATAAAAGGCATTAAAATTCAGTCACTATGTTGGAATCTTCAATATGTAACTGAAGAATTTATCTATGGGATTGTACATTGGTACATATGGTAAAATTAGAAAGTTAAGGCAATTTGATTGTAAACTTTTAATTCACTTAAGTGAAAGTTACTTGAAAATGGATTTTGTTTGAATCTGTCATCCCTCATTCCGGTTCCATGGCACAATTCCTTGGTAAAGGGTAGGGTCAAAACATTGTGTTGAATGTAACCGAGTTGAACTCTTTTTCATTTATTTCATGGTATTTGTTCCCTGAAGCCCTTTAGACATAGCCTGAACTAGCCTCTGACATCTGAGGGAAAAAGTAAAGAAAAAAATGCTGAGAATCTGGTTTAGTGTAGACAAAATGTGGACATAGCGGATTGGTACCCAGTGGTGCTGTGAAGTCTGAAAATACTTGTTTTAAACATAGACACAGTTTGAATAACACAGATGTGTACCACTCTCTCCCTCTCTTTTTCTCACATATCCTGCACATGGTAATCACATGAATTTATACTACACGCCATTACTCACATAGTTCATAATTCTTGAAGTATAAATAATAGCAGCTGCAGATCTAAAATCATCCACCTGATATTCACTTCTGTTGTACATTTTCATTTTCTGCATATTCTTACAGTGAGATGATAAATATGTGTAAAGCTAATGCTGCATATTTAAAATGTGAGTCTTGTAACACATTTCAGTATAAAATGGATTACTCTTATTTTGTAAAATAGAATCAAGTAGTATAAATAAATAAATTCAATGAACAATAATTGAGCTTTTTACTTGTAGATATAGTACTAGATCTGGATTTTGAAAAATGATTTTTATGTGTCCCTTGACCTCTAGAATCCCTCAGTTTAATGTCAAAAGATGTCAACAAATAAAATCTTGCAATACAATGTTATAATCCTAATATTTAAAAATAATAAATAGACTAATAGCCCTGAAGTGGCTGAAAAAATTTTCAAAGGAAACATCATTGGAGTTGAATCTTGAGATGATGAATTTTTGAAGGTGATTCAGAAATTTCTAGTTTGAATAATTAGATGATCAGTGAGGTTTTAACTAGGATAGAAGGTCTGGGGAATGGAGAATAATGAGTCTCTAGTGGATATGTCAGCTATCACTTGGGTCACCTAAAGGAGCGTTCTTGGTAAAAATGTAGAACTGGCACTCGGGGTAGTAATGAAGGTTGAATATATATGAGAGCAATCATTTGTATGAGCATGCGTGTGCATGTGCAGACGTACAACACACGTGCACATTGGTTGTGTGTCGGTGATAGATGCTAGTGGTCAGTGGAGTGGAACATGCTTGCCTGTGTGGAATGCTCAGGGAAGAAAAGGAAGGTCCATATGGAAGGGCCAACGAAGGGTGAGAAGGAGACAGCAGTAGTGAAGATTGTGAAGCTGTAAATTCCTAAGATAACTACAGCCCCTGCCTTCTTTCTGTTCTCCTTAAGGATCTGGGGAACGTGCCAGGCTCACTTTCTCTTTTTCTCTTCTCTGTGTCGTCCATTCTATAGTCATTAGTCCAGGGAAAAATACACCATTTGCCTTGCTCTGCTGTCCTTCCCAGCAGAACATCCTTAACTAAACTTCATAAATTGAAATGAAAAATCTACTTATAAATACATTAAAAATTGTGAATTCCTAAGTCCAGCAGATTGGAGCAGGTTCAGACTCACATGAGATCCATATAGAACATGATTTTTTACCATCTGCCTTCCCTCTTATCTAGATAAACAGATTTCATGTTCTCTCCCAATGTGTATCTCACTCTTAAGAACTAAATAGACTTTCAGAAGACATAGTGGTCACACACATGACTCACCCTAAACTCATCATTTTCTTCAATAATAACCTAATGCAATCATTTCGTTGAAGCACTGAATGTATTGGCTATTTATATATCTATTTTCACACCACTGCTTTCAAATTGCTATTTCAGAGCTCCCTTCCCTGCTCCTTGGCTGTATTGCTCACATATCCCAGTTCTCCCCCCTACTCCCATCCCTTGTTTTCTTGCTTCTCCCAGAGGCAAGCACTGTTAGCAGTTTCCTAAGTATCCTTCCAGATACATGTGATATATATGCAGTGTTAAACGCACACACACGCACATACCCATGCACAATCAAATTCATTTTGTTTGGATTTTTACCATAGGAACATTAGATGTATAAATAAATATATAGAATTCTCCATTAGTAGAACAAATGAACAAAATCCCAGAGCTCTACTGTCAACTTTTCATTCTTTCTAACCTTCAACTTTAACTTTCAGAACTTTTCACCCAATATGGGTTTGTATTTTTATTAAATTAATTCCTTTTTTAAAACATGTGATCCTGTCAGTTTGATTTTGGAATCTCCTCTGTTTCCTTTCTGTTATCTGCCTGTCGACTCTTTTCTGATTTCTTTCTGTGAATAACTTAGGGAAGCCTGACTTGAAGTCACACCTGCCCCTGTATAACTTTTTATAGCTGTTACCATTAAGATCAAGTACAGAGCCAGATTTGGGCCAACTGTACACCCAAATCACAACTATGAAAGAACACCCCCCAAAGTGAAAGGGGAATTAGCAGATGAAAAATGGGACAGAATGCCAGGTTGAGGAAATTGTAGCTGACACTCTCCATAACATCCTTAAAGGAAATGAGTAAAGGGTACATTAGTCGTAACAAAAATGATGTTCCTGCTTTACTGAACTTGTTTTTAACAGAAATAGAATGAAGTTTGTAATATGTTGCTAAGGACTAGAAAGGGCTCATTCAACTGAAAAGGTTTTTAACGTTCCTTGCAAAGAACTTTCATTATGTATCTATACTCAATATTTTCTCTAAATTATCCTTTTCTTTAAATTAGTATTATCCATGCAACCAGTCATAACCACTATAATGACAATGTGAAGTTAAGTCATGGCTGAAACTTTGTAAGGAATTATGGAAGTCAGATGTTTTTGGAACTATGCCTAAGTGTCTAAATCTATCAGCGAGTCCCATTGTTCATACATTGTATGTCAAAGCTCTCCCCTTCTATTCTGTCTCCAGTATCGCCTTTTTATTCCACCATTTTTCTTTGGGACTCTATCAATCATTTCTTATCTGGGTGTTCTGCTAGCCCTCTCACTCCACTCCCACCTATGTATTTCCCATATAGTCCGCATGGTCCCTTTAAGCGATAAATCAGATGATATTATAATCATATCTATAGGTTATTTCTTATTAAAACTCTCTAGTGGCTTCTTATTATAACTAGAATTAAATCCCAAATTTCTGCTATGGTAAGGCCCACAAGATATGACTTCTGCTTATTTCTGCAACCTCACCTTGAGCCATTAATTTCTCACTTATAAAGTTGAAGCACGCAACCCATTTGGGAACCATGTCCAAAGTGATCCCCAAATCCTGGCATTTGCATACACTGTCCCTAATATGTACTGCTGCCCTTTGCTCCCTCCTCCCACATCTGCTTCTCACCTACAGAGATACCTCTACTAAAATGTCAGGTGCAAGGCCTCCCTGGTGACACAGCGGGTTGAGTGCCATACTGTAAAGCATCTGCTACACTGCAGCGCTAGTTTGATCCCTGGCCAGGGAGCTGACCTGCATGATACAGCAGACCTCTCCTGCCTCACCCGCTGTTCCCCTCAGTAGTGTATTTCAGTCCATCTACCTGTTCTTCTGTCCACTCTGTGTCTGATGAATCCTCTCACCTCCCACCACTCTGGCCTGTACCCCAGCTCTTGTAATCATAAATAAATAAATCTTTTTTAAAAATGTTAGGTGCAAAGAGCTCTTCCTCGTAAAGACACACTGCCCCAAGATTTCAGATAACCCCCCCCCCGCCCCAAATTTTTCAGATCAGGTTTTCCTAAGGCATGTCACTTAGCACATGAATTATTGTGAACTAAGTTCACTTAAACCCCTGTAGGCTCATGAGAAACTTTTACTACTCCTTTAATTACCCCCAAAGAATGAAAATTGGTATTATTAATTACAATTAGGGTTTTCACCAGAAATAACCTTTCTGCTGTAAAAATCTGCATGCTAGGGCTAACATCTACTTTACAGAATATCCAGTCTTTGTCATATTGTCGCCCTCTCTTCATGGAGACCTCTCTTGTATCCTTGAAATCCCAGATCACTAACCTATGCTTTAGCTCAGGATATATGCCTATGTTTTGTCCCATTGGTCTTAGAATGCATATCTCTGAGATTCTCCATAAGTGTGTAATGGAACTTATTTTTTTTCTATTAATCTGTCAGATATTATTATGATTGACTTCCCCAGCCTAGAAACAACCTAGATTCATTGGAATAGTTTTTCTCTTTGCTCCTACAATTTCTTCTCTTTCTAAGTAACATGCTGCCACTTTTTCTCTAGTTTTTCACCATGTTTATTTCCTTCATGTGCTTGCAATAAATATGGAATTTCATATTTTTATGTTTACACGTTTGCTGGCTGTCTCCCCCATCAGACTGTTAGCATCGTAAGAGTAAAGGTTAATGCTCGTTTCTTCACCATGTGTTATTAGCATTTAGCACAGTGATCGGCACAGAATTTTTGTTCAGGAAATACTAAATGACTGACAGGTAATTTAGTAATTAAGTTAAAAATTCACCCATGTGATAATTTTAAGTCTTTCATATGATATTATAGGCAAAACGAAACAAAAGGGAAAGAGGAATAGGCCAGTGGGAAGGGGATAATTGGTATGGTGAAGGATAGATTAGGCATTTAGTGGTGAACTTATATGTGATTGTCAGCTATGAACACATACAACTTACATAATGTTTAATGTTAATTCAATTAAAAAATAAAAAATTGCAATAGCAGAGGCTATTTTTTTAAATGAAGTTTATCAAAACAAAGGATAAAAAAATTAAAAAGCAAAAATTTCTCCAGAAACGTTAACCGAGGCTGGCAGGAAAAAATTGATTTAAAGTAGAAATCATTTTTCCACAATAAAGTATTTTGCATCAAATGCCAGGAGGTCCTTCTCCCAGGATGGATCTTATTTCCCTAAGGAAAATAGAAGATGCCCTGGGGGTTTGGGCTACTCTGTGGGCTACAAAGAGCAACCCATGCGAAGATTAGCTCAACTAGACTCTGTCACCTTCAGTGCACTCACTTCTCTGTGTCTGGTTTGGGCTCAAGGTTCTCAGGTTAGTTTGGTGGTGTCAGAGGTGGGGTTGGGGAGGCATGCATTAGACTCATCCAAAGGGAGAGGTGATTTGCTTTCCCATCAGGGAGGGTCCTGAGGAGACTTGGGAATATCAATGCCATGTGCCATAGAGATGGAGTCTCATTTCCTTGCTATACTGTGGCAGCAGGAATGATAGCCAAACAATGGAAGAAAAGCTTAAGAACGTTTTCTAGCATTTATGAATAAATCTAGGGATAAGTGAATCCCTAAGCACCTTGTAAGAGTAGACCTGAAGCAGGATGTGGTCCAGGGCAGGTGTGAGGAAAGCACTGAGTCCCCTTTATGGAGCTGTTTGTACAAAGATGGTGACATTGGTTTATCATTATAGGAATGATCCCGGAGAGAGTAGGATGCTGCAGTCCAGAAAGCAAGGGGGACAAACGGGTAATAAACAATAGAATCTCTGTGCAGAGGTGGAATTGAGCAGAGGGAAGACAATGAACTTACTTTAGCTAGGGAATGACAGGGTCAGTTTGCATGGTAAAGCAGTGTTTCCATGGTCTTGTTCATCTCTCCAAACAAGATTACTAGTGGGCTGAATGCACTGGTGGTTATGGCACACAGAGAAGGGTCAACTGAAAGGGCCACGATAGTGTAGTGAGGTGGAGGCCAGGCTTGTAGAGTTGGGTTGGCTCCCTGGGTTTTCCTTCAGCAGCTGGATGCTCGTTGGAACTCCTGCTAAAGGAAACAATGCTAGAAGGGGTGTCCAAATAAATGAGCCCTGTTGTTATCAAGTTGTTTCTCTCTCTTCTAAAAGGCCTCCAAGTAGAGATGTTGAGTAGATATTTGAGTTAGTGAGTTTTGAAGTATATCATAAGAATTCTGGAAGGACATGCAAATCGGAAGGCATATACTTGAGAATTTAAATTATGGCAGTTGATGTGAGTATAGAATGAATCCAATGAGGGCCTGAGACACAGTCCTAAGAAATACCCTCATTCAAGTTTTGGGCTGAGGGGGGAAAAGTGTTTCAAGAAAAGGCTGAGGCAGGAAGAATAGCAGGAAAGAAAAAAATCCCAGAAGCCCAGGGAAGAGAGTATGTGAGGAAGGAGTTGACCATGGTGGTTTGATAGCACTGAGATGTCAAGCAAGGTGTGGAGCTGGGTGTACCTCGGGGCCCACTGTAGCTTACCAAGAAGCTTACCAAGAAGCATACCATCAGCAGCCTCAGAAGAACAAAGGGAGGGAACCAAAATGAATGGAGAAGAATGAATGGTGAGAATGGAGAAGAGTTAAAAACTCAGGGGATATGTAAAATATGTAAAAATGAAAATTCCAGACATTTTCTATCTGTGGAGGCAAAATGATATCCAAGGAAAGTTTTTAGCTTTCTTTTTGATATTATGTCTTTAAGATGAGGAAGAATTTGGTTTAAACACCAGAGAAAGGGAGCAATTCAGGTATGTGTATTGAAAATGTCTATATTATTTTAACCTCAATACGCCTATGCAACAGATAGAACTATACATTTTTCTGAGTTTTCTTTCTATTGTTGTTCAGAGATCATAGTCAGAGAATGCTGGGAAAACAGCAGTGACGGGGGAGCCTTACTGACAGTGCTGCATGAAGTTGTGTTAGTTTATGTTTGATCTTGTTGAGTATAAGCACGCAGTGCCATTTGCTGAATAAATGTTTTATTCTGTTTTTCTTGGGGTAACATAGGCTTTCAACACGATATATAATTTAGAGTATTGCATGGACAATACCACACTGATAAACTGAGTCGTGGAGCAGGCTACACAATGCAGGATCCTGCCGGGGAGCAAGATCCTGGCCTTTTTATTGATAGAATAATCATACGTCATCAGTTACATGGGGTAGGAGAACAAGTTGAAAAAGATGGGTGAAACTAAAGAATGTTGTTTTGTCATCTAGTACTTCGGGGGGACATGAATCTGCTGATGAGATAATTCTTATCTGTTTGATGACCAAGTGCTGTAATCAAAACCATACCCCAGACCCAGATCATGGTTCTAATTTGGGGTCCCTTGTCATACATTGGTCCTCAGCCTCCCAGGTGTTCCTGGTCATACCTTGTGATGCATAGCCTTTCCAGAGTGATCAAAACTTCTGCTCTTGAGTGATGATAGGTACCTTGTAAGGTTTGGCTCTTATGGCTGATTAACCAGTTTCTGAAGGGCAGTTCTGACCTTATATAGGGATGTACAACTGCAGGTAACAATAATGGTGGCTTAAGTCTAGCAGACCCACATTAGAGAGATGGGATCCTCCTTTTCCAGTGTTGTTCTCGCACCACAATCACCACCAAGGTTCATTGCGTCCTCTCCTACCCCTCAGGTAGCCTCAGCCCTACTGTCAGGTTTTTACTCATGTTATTCCTGTAGGTAAGGAAAAAGGGGTGAAGAAGAAGGCATTTGAAAGTGGAGGTAATGTGGACTCAGGGAAAGAGAAATGGAGGTGAGGAGAGCAAGATGGTGAGGACTAGGCCCACAGCTGGTGTTTCCTGACTGGGTCTGTTTATATCTGCAAAGTCTCTATATCTCCCCTGCAATTGCTCTGAGATTCCTCCTTTAGGAAACTTTGTCCTAAATCCATGAAAAGAAATTTTACAATGGAGAATTGTGTTCACATTGAAATAAGCATTTTTATATATTTTTGACTCAGGATTACAAATCAATCTAATTTTAATGTAATGCATTATTCTCTCTTTTAGAAAAATTAGTGATATTTATACTCTTCAGAAAATCCCTCTCATCTTACTTTCACAGAGATTTTCTTTGTGCTTAGAGTTTGAGGAAATCTATGATATCACTACATTATTCAGAACGGAATCTGGGGGAAGACAAAACCCTGTTTTACACATATGAGAGTATCTGAATATGTGTCACAAATACTACTATCATGTATTTATGGTTACTCTTCATTTCTTATCTGCTGAATGACCAAATTATAATAAAGACTGAATAACCTCTTTTAGATGTAGAAAAGATAGTGGCTATCTTTGAGAAATATTTTATTCCAATTAGTCCATTAGTTTCCAGTGGAGACCAGTGGTGAATGTAGCTCACTGCAGCTTAATTCTTTTTTTCTAAGTAAAAAAACCTTGACCAAATTTGTATCATGCTGTAGTCCTATGGACTCATCCAAAAGTCACCTTTATTTTGTTGGTCCTATTCCATAATATTCCACAGGTGACTTGTGCAGGGTTATTTGCATAGTCAAAGATGATTTTAAGGTATGCATTTTCAGATTGCTCTTTTTGCTGGAGGCCTTACTGATGTGTCCTAAGTGTTTGACTTTCACCTTCTTCTGTGATCTAATCAGTAAGAGGTTTTTGTCAAGAAAAGTCATGCTCCAAAGGCCCTAAGACTGTTGTTAGAACAGACCTATTGTATACAATGTGTGATTCTGGCTTCCACTTTATTTATGTGCAGGCAGTATAAAGCAAAATGTCTGTAGCTGACTTTAAAATCTGAGTTAACCAATAAGAATGATTTGCTGCTGAGCAGACATATTATGAATTATGATTATGTGGGAGGAGAAGTACAAGTACAAAGAAGATCAGGACAGTAGGGGGCATCAAGGAAGACTAGAGATACCATTTTTTAAATTAAAAACAGCATATAGTGTTTTACATGAGCCTGTGACCGTTTTAGATTTACAAAATGAAACTCTACACAAATATTTTCTCAGCCATTTAATAGCATTTTCTTTAGTAGACATAATATTTCATCAATTTTTTTTTTTTTATATGAAGAAGGATCACACTCAGAGCAACATGAGACTTACATGCAGTTTCTGGAAGGACAGAGTAAGGATGAGGGAAAGCGTTACTTACCTGGTTGGAAACACCAACTGCTCAACTTTGGTCCTCAGTGGGGTGAGGACATCTGAGGAAAGATATCTTTACATTCTACATATCTGTAATGATAGGCAGTTGGTTTTTGCACACAAGTCTAACAACTCTCTGTTTTTGGAATATGCCTGATATACCCCCAAAAAAATAGTTCAATTCCCGATTGAAGTTTAGTATAAGGATTAAGAAGAAAGATCTCTATCTTATTGTACTTGATAGTGCATTTTTTGATATGCTCTATGATTTACTACAGCATACACACCTTCCTTACAGTGTTCGTGGATAAGTTCTCTAGATGTCTGGATTTCAACCGCATGATGGTTGGGTGATAGAAAATACCTCTGAGTAGCTTTTAATGAAGGGTAAGGGTTGGGAAAGATGAAAGTTGAAGTTGCTTTTTTAGAAATCTTGCCCGTAAATAACTTAGGGAAGGACTTCTTTATGTTGCTAGTTAGTATGTATATTCAGGGAAATTTAAAAGGAAAGAAAATGTTTTTCTAATTACATCTATTTCTGGGGTATAACGACACATTTTGTGGTGTTATCTGCTATTTTGAATTAGTTGCCTTTCTCTGTTTTTATTAGCATTGGTGGATAGAATCTTTTTCAAGCAAGTTCTTTTCAAACAAAGAAACGTAGGAAATATCCATCAGGATACTAGTAGCTTAGATGAAATAGGCACCCCGGAAGTTGCTCTGAAGATAGTGCCTGTCATGGAGTGGTGAGCCACATACCTAGATGAGGCCGTCAAAGGCATGTGACCCCTGGAGACTCTGACCAGGACCACTCTGCTCTTGTTCAGTAATGACTTAACTAAAACTTGCTTGTCGTATCTGTTTGACCCTTGTGGGTGAGCTTCCTGTGTAACCTCTCACCATGGTTGACACTGAACTTGCCTCTAATGGCTTCATAAGAGCCCAGCAGCAGTTTCTCAGCTCGTCAAGTAAACATCACATTATTTCAAGTTAACATCACTTTGTGTCCTTCAAACACTTTTTCTGTAGTTATGTTCTACTGACTTCTAATTCCCTTATAGAAATTGCTTTTGAGAAACTTTCAGATTTTTAGTAGAGAAATGAAAACAAAACAGCCACATAATAAGATAGTATAGTTTACCTCACTGAGCCATTCCAGGGATTATCATGCCTTAGAGTGTGAATTCAGTATCCAGATGTTGATACTCATTTTATCCAGTAACCTAATATGGCATTTATTCCACTATGGTGGAATTTTTAGGTTCTAGATTACCCTTACATAGTCTGATCATTCATTTTTGTGTTTTTGGCAAAATATCCAAAGGACATAGAGGTTTGAAGACTACCATACTTGGGGAAGTGGTGCGTTTTATTCTATGATGACAGTTTGTCTCGAATCATCACCTCCCCTTCGTAATGACCCAGACTTTGATTGGGTACAGATACCCTTGATGCCACTGTTGAGCAAGTTAGAATTTTCTAGATCTTAAAGGTAAAGGAGGAACTTCATTTGAGGGTAGATACCTAGAATCCCAGCTCTTAGGTGGCCTACAGGGATATTCCTTCCCTATGTCATGGTCTATTCAAGCATTTGAAGTAACCAGAAGTCATAAACATCTACATAATCTGGAGTTATTTTCTAAATATTCTCAATCCTTGACCAAAATGTTGATGCCTTTGTTTTGTAAGCTTTAAACCCGCCAATGAGGAAGGTAATGCAATGAATGAATTGAGCCTAGTGTAATAATTTGCTAACACCATAATTTGCCTATTGATGCTTAGTTCTACCACAGGTTCAGACCTGATAACAGTGATAATAGAGGGTAAAGTGGGGACCCTGGAAACTGAGCAGCACTTGCCTTCAACCCAAAAGAGCCTCATTGTGACCCAGTCTTAATATTTTTCAAGAAAAATTAGAAGTATAGATATTTATTTACATCCTGATTTTTATATATTTACCCAAAAAGAGATTTTAAAATAACCCAATAAATACTAAACAAAACGTCTCAAGTCACAAGAGGTACTTGGATTGCCCATCTGAGTCCTCTGCCCCAAGGAAAGGTTACAGATGTTATACTTCTATTGTTCTCAACTAAACAGATGACCTCTTTAATCATAAGATGGCTAATAGAGTGGTAAACTTTATAGTACCTGTAATAAAGGTGGTTAAACCCTGTATTTTGAAGGTCATGTCATAGTTTCTAATGATGTTTTTATTTGTTTCAAATAAAATCATTTTACTTTTTGTTGATTAGGTGATAGTTTTATAATTCTGAAAAAACTAGTTAAGAAAACATATTTTAGATAATAAAAACATTTTTATTCTCCAGATTATTATCACTTGTGATATTTACAAAAGTAATCAATGTAAAATGACTGACATTTACTGAATAGTCAATGAATATTTACTGAATAAAAAACAACAGGTCTTGGGCCTCCCTGGTGGCACAAGGGGTTGAGCTCCACAGTGTGCAGCTTCTGCAGGCACTGCAGTACAAGTTCGAGCTCCTCCAGGGAGGTGGCTCACATGGAGCAGCAGCCTCTCTTGCCTCGCCTGCTGCTCCCCTCAGCAGTGTATTTCAGTTGATCTGCCTGTTCTGCTCCCCGCTCTGTCTCTGGGAATCCTTTCAACTCCTCCCCCCTCCCTCCTCTGGCCTGTACCCCAGTTCTTATATGCATACATAAATAAAATCTTTTAAAAAGCAATAGGTCTTTTAAACAGGAAGTATTTAATAGCATTGGTGAGGATATGGAGAAATTGGAGCTCAAACAGACTGAAGATTGGCATAACCACTGAAGAAATATTTTAGCAGTGTCTGCTAAAGGTGAACATATGAGTGAATACCTGTGAATCTGATTGTATGTACAATAGGTAGACACACATATGTTCACTGAAAGATATATTCTAGAATGATCTGTATCAATATTTATCATAACCAAAATCAAAACAACAACCCAATGCCTAAAATATATAGAATGCAAAAATAAGTAGGGGTTTATTCTTAAAATGGAAAACTATACAGTAATGAAAATGTGTGAGCTACAACTGCACACAGACATCTGAATTTCTGTTGAGTGCATGAGTCAAATGCAACATAGGATGTACTACAGTGTTCCAGTTGTATAAAATATAACACTTGGAAAAGACATGCTGTTTATAAAGGAAGAATAGTTCTTACCTCGGGATATTAATTAATAAGAAAAGAATGAAAGCAGCCAAATGTTGGGAGTAGTAGTAAAGTTTTATTTCTTGTTCTGCCTGCAGGATTTCAGTTGTTACAAATATTGAACTGTATATACTATGATTTGTACACTCTTTTATGTGTATGTTATAGGTTAATAACGTATAGACTTGAAAACGTAATAGGTCTTTTAAATTCAGTGATATAATTATTCAAGATTGAAGAATATATATTTATTTTTACTCTCCTCTAATACCTTATTACCTAGTTTTGTGTAAAATTAAGATAAATGAAATGGAGTAGATTGTTAAATAGAGGTACTCTATAATTATGGTTTTACATAATTACATTTAAGGTGTGATTCTTGCCAAGTTCAGAGATAATTTTAAGAATCTGCATTCATTTTACAACATTTGCAAAGGCAAATGTAACCTGAAATATATACAGCACACCCAGTATATTGCCTCTCTCGTTTTTGGATGTTTTCTCACATACTGATGGTGAATAGCTCTGAGGATAAAAAAAAAAAAAGTGTTTTATAAAATCGGAAACCTCCATTTAACTTTTTGTTCATATTAAAGATTTTTAGATTTGTTATAAAAGCATTACACCCAGAGGAAGTTTCCACAAATCCTAATACTTCTGGAAGGAATACAATCCTAATGCTCCTGGAAGGAATATTCCTTTCAAACAACCAAATACTCAGTTAGTGTCTAACACTCATAAGAAAACACCAACTTAAGTTTAAATCACAGATTAAACTCAGAAGTTTTAGAATTGTATGTGAGCAAATATTACAGAACCATCCCTCATTTTGTTTCTCATGAGGGAACAAACCCAGAAAGGTTTTGGTCTAACATATTAATACATCATCAGTACATCTCAAGAGTGAGACCATGACTTTCCAGTTTTCTCCAGCTAAGGTCTATCTTGTCACTCTACAGAGAGCATAAATACCCTTAAATATTGTTAATATTAGTAGGAACTCATGTGTCATTTAAAATAATCCATATGGCGCCTCCCTGGTGCGTAAGGGGTTAAGTCTCAGCACTAGGAAGCTTTCTGCAGCCACTGCAGCACAAGTTTGATTCCCCTCAGAGAGCTGACCCACATGGTACAACAGGCCACTCCTGTCTGACCAGCCAGCTGCTCCTCTCAGCAGTGCATTTCAGTCAGTCTGCCTGTTCTCATGAATTTTCCTGCCTACAATTGAATAAATACAACTACGGGTGAATAGAGATTTCCTCACGTTTTTGAAAAATGTAATCTGTGATTGTCAAGTAATTTCATCTAATTGTTTTGACAATTATCAAAATGTTTAATGACCTTGATACTTTCTTGTTATTGGGACCTGGAGAAATCATGTAATGATTTCAAAACCAGTAAGGATCCAGGAATTTTTCACCTTTAGATCTTAAAATTGGGTTTGAGAACTATAGGACCCAGCATCTTATGTTATAATATCATATATATTATATAAAATCTCTGCTGTAAATACTGTGTGTAAGTGACTGTTTCTCAATTTATCAATTTTAGGCTTTTGGGGTATCCATTTCTATGAGAGAAGAGAATCTAGCGCACATATAACTTGTTGTTACTCTTCTTTCTTCTATTCTGGGATGTAGTTTTATTACTCTAATTATTTCTAAATGGTGTCTTTTAAATTCAAGAATCTACTTACATCTCTAATTAATATTATTATTGATTATGTTACTCTATGTCCATGTTACTAAAGGGAGGTATTAGCATTTCTCTTCTTTTGTTTGGTTTTCATTTTCAACCTCCTCCACAATTTCTATAAATGTTATTTATAGTTCTCTATTAACAATGTCAAATATAATAGCATTTGCATTCTGCTCTTAAAGCATAATGATGTTCTGAAAACATAATTAAATCTCCAATTATTTATCTATATGTTGATTCTGAAAGTTTCAGATCAGTAAATAGTCTTTACCTTGTTATGACTATGCAAATTTTCATTGTATATCTAACAAGCAAACTGCAATTATATGTCCTATTCGAGCAGCTCTTTGTTTTTTCATGTTGAAATTTCTAATTGGCTCCCTTTCTTCTTATTTATTTACAATATTTGCCTTTATAATACCATTGATTTTTTTCAAACTCTCCGGCATATCATTTCTTCCAATAATTATCTTCTACCTGCATAGGGTTTTTTCCCTCTTCCCGAAGATTCTCATTGCTGAACTTTTCTGATTGTTCTGTTCTCATTGTTTTTTTAGACTTGTGGCAGAGCTCCATCAGTAAGTTATCCTCAAGTAACTTACTAAGAAATTTGCATCAGAACAGAAATATATTTAACTTTGTGTCTGAAAAGACATTATTTTGCTTAAGCATTTGACTTCTATAATTTTGTGACATATAAAATTCCAATTTGATAACCATTTCAGTCTTCCAAATCTTAGGGATATAGCAAGACTAGTAATTAGTTTATTTATTTTTATTTTTTTTATGATTTGCTTCTTTATTTTTTAAGAAGACTAAGCCATGTGTGTCTTGCTAAGAATATATAGCTTTCGTACTGTCTTAATCTTTCTTAATTATTATAACTTTATTTGGCCTTTTATCTCATTTGTAAATTAGACTTTTTGCATTGATCCTTCATATATTTTTACCTTACACATTCCAGTTCTTTTCAACCCCCTAACCGTATCTTAAATTTTTTTAAAAAAAGCTCACCCATTTAAAAAGTTTCCTTTTATCTCATTTGTAAATTAGACTTTTTGCATTGATCCTTCATATATTTTTACCTTACACATTCCAGTTCTTTTCAACCCCCTAACCGTATCTTAAATTTTTTTAAAAAAAGCTCACCCATTTAAAAAGTTTAAGTCCACTTTCTTCTTCTCTGATACTTACTTACACAAAGACTGTTGTTTTATAAATTCAGTATTCATGTTTCTGAAGGCTTTTAACTTGTGATTTAAAAAAAAAATTCTCTGAATTATCCATTTCTCCTATAATATTTTGCTTTTAATTTAGTCACTCCTTTTTATGCTGCAAACTTTCCTTGCACATTTTTTGACTCTTAATTTTCCCTATAAAGTTGTTAAAAGGAGAAGTTGACTCTGTTCTGTGATATGGAAAGAGTTTGTCAATAGGAAGCTTCAAGGAGGGGCCAGCGGTAATGGGGGGGGGGGGTCAGATGACCTGTCACAGATTGTTAAATATCCTCAACCCTTCAAACTACAGAGTTCTTTTCTTGGGGACTGTCAATCTCATTAACCAAAATCCTTCTGCTTAGCATGGGAGTTTGGTGCACTGACAATTCCAGGCAATGTGCATGTAGGAATGAGTGAGTGAATGGGGATTTGATTTTCTTCATCATCAAGATTTCCACGTTTGCCCTCCATGTAAGCTAGAGTTTCCAAGACTTCATGAAGTATGTTACATTTTCACGTGTAGTCCCCCATGGCTTTGCCAGGTTGCAGTTCTCTCTTTTGTGTTTATAGCCACTTTTTCTTGCATCTCCTCATTATCTAGAGAAATATGTTGTAAAACCTTAGCCTCTCATCATTTCATCCAATATTTTTCATTTTTGTGGGTCTTTTTTGAATCTTTATAATTCATTATTATGTCTCAGAGATATCTGAGAGGTTGGAGAGGAATATCTACAGTATTAAACCTGATATCCGGAATATTACAGTACAATAATAAAAAATCTATCTTGTTTGTGAATATTTGAGTTTAAGGCCTAACTTTGTATCACTTGTCAAAGCAAAGTATCTTTTACAGTATATTGTACATTCATTTCTTCAGAAGTGCAACCAAAAGTGGTTAAACAAAGAAAGTTGATATTTCATTCTGACTTTACTAAAGGGTGGTCACCATTTCAAAAAATTATTTCACTTCACGATATATGAGTTTTGAACTAACAACCCAATTATGGTAATCTGTATATTTAGCTTTGTATTTTTAGTGATGTTACATATAGTTGCAAATATCTGACATGATTTTTTTTTCTTTCAGTGCAGACACACTAAGGATTTATATATTTGAGGACATATTATTTTATTATAAATTACCCTCTTTTGACTTTCTCCCTTAAAGAAAGACTATTATGTTGATTTTGTTCCAGTCTCAGTCTATGTCCAAGTAACCTGCATGTTTACAACTTTTATTTTAGATTCATGAGAGAACTAGAAAAATATTTATAAAAAATTCTTGGGTCTGAAATTGTTGAGTGATCTAAGTCATCAGACACAGGCTTTCTGTATTTTAGTCATTATCAAGATAAGATTAAAGATAATTTTAAACTCCCAAAAACCTGAGTTTAATTCCCAACCAGAGGATGACCAACATGGCACAGCAGATCTCTCCTGTCTTTCCCACTGCTCTCCTTGGCAGTGTTTTTCAGTGAATCTTCCTGTTCTGTTCCCCACTCTATCTCTGGTGAATCCTCTCAACCACCCACTCCCACACCTCTGGTCTACACCCTAGTTCTTCTATACTAAAGAAAAAAGCAACTGTAGGGCCTCCCTGGTTGCTCAGCGGGTTGAGCACCACACTGTGGGGCTTCCGTAGACACTGTAGCCGCTCAACTCTGCTGTTTACAGTATGAGAAAAGCCACAGATCACTCTCACAGGAACGAGTGTAGCTGATTTTTAATAAAACTTTCCTTACAAAGTAACACTGGCTGTACTTGGTATCAGGGCCAACCCTGATCTTTCTGATTATTAAATCTTTCAATGTCATATGTGGTCACTAGTGATGACATCATTCCTTATAATGATACAACCATTGAAACATCTTGAAATTTTATCCCACATATTGGTAGTTGAGTCCTGATAAACATGATTTTAGAGATTTTTTTTCTTTTTGACAAAGGTGTCTTGTTCCGCATTTGGCTTTTCACTATAATGAGTGATAAGCTTAATGACTATACAGAGAAGCACAACACTACTGTTAATCTCGCACCATTCCTGGTGATGGCAAGACCCTTTCTAAAAACGGAGTCAAATATGTTCTATTAAGAAGGAATGTAGAGAGAGTGGAAAATATCCACAGTGGATTAACCTTAAATAATTAAAGGTCAAGGAAAAATAATTTATGAGTAATGATTGAAATTATGATTAGTATAGAAAAGGGAAGGCTTTTGAGGGCCTCCTGTGAGTCATCACATATTTGAAGAATTACCATGAAGGACAGTTCTAAGGTTTAATGTATCTTTTTCAGCTTGGAGTTTTTAACAAGGAAAGAAGTTCATGTGATTAGAGATTTTCATGTCAGGAATATCACGGCTGTAAGAATTGGTGGCTATCATAAGTCAGCCTACAATCTGAGTTATTGAAATTTGCAACTTTAAAATATGTGGATTCAATAGACATTGATTTTGTGCTAAGCTAGACAGATAAAAGATTTGTTTCTCAATGGTAAGCACAGATATGTTAGATATTAAAACAACTGATATATTAATACCATCCAATGCTGTTATTAGTGATACTGAAGTGTGACTTTTATTTCTGACAATTGTTGAGTATAACAGAAGATCTGACAGGAGTGACTAGTGTAATACATCACTCTTAGACTGCATTGTATACACTTTATTCCCTACAGCACACACATAGATGATGACTGTCAACTTTGCCCTTTGATAGATGTTATCTAATGTTTAAAATATTCCACAAAGCCTTTTTAGATGTTTTTTAGTGATTTCAAGCTTGGGAATGTGATTTGCTTTGTGTAATATTCTCCATTGTGGGGTGATTTTGCCCCTTAGGGGACATTGGGCAATGTCTGAAGACATTTTTGTTGGTCATGACTAAGGACGCTATTGGCATCTATGAGTTGGATGTTGCTAAATTTCTCACAGTGCACACCAGAGTCTTCACAATGAAGACTTACCTGACTGAAATTGGCAGTAATGTTTAGGTTCAAAAGTTAATTTAGTGTAAAATGCAGCAAATCGTATTTAGGAACATTTAAATCCATACCATCTCAATGCTCATCGATGAGACACTTTATGCCTCTTTTCTATGAAGATACTTGAAAATGTGGCATTTGTTTATCTATTTGAATCATAGGCAATCAGTCATTAGCAGTGTTTCTTTTCAGGCCAGTCATGTATTTGTTCATCAAATTTTTAATAAACACTTGATATGGAACCTAAGCTGACTATATAAACTGAGTATGAGGAGGTCTTACCCTGAATAACTGCCAGCCACTAAAGGTGCCTCCTTTTTTCTTCTCTATGACTTGTAATTTTCTGTTGCATGATATCAAAGAACAGGCTTGTCATGAATTTTTGGGAGCTTTTTTTGCGTTGGCAAGAAGGGCAAGACAGTTGATTTACAGAATTTTTAGTCCTCTGCTTTTGCTTCAATAACTGCTGAAGGGCCACTATTGAAGATGACACTTATGGGCAAACAGATGCAAATAATGACTTCTGAAAGTTTCTTGAAAACATGTGAGCATCACTATTCCAGTAATGTATCATCTGGCAAAAATTTTAATGCAATTAACATTCTAGAAAGTTTTCACTATAGTATATTTGAACTTGGGGATAAATGTTTTCCAAGTGCTCTGCTTTTGCATCTATTTGGGGGGAACTAGGACATAGATTATAGAATTTTAAAAAGACATTGTTTTTTTAAAGTGAACAAAAAATATTTGTAATACCTAATATTATTAAGCTATTTTACCATTCATTCTGTTAAAATGATTTTTGTTGTTGTTGTTTAAAACTGACTTTCCTTTTCGTGCTATTAAGTGAGAAAGTAAGAAACACCTATTAAGGGACCACTCTATTTTTACTGTGTAGTGATCCCCCTAGTGGATATGAGAAGCAGCAAGTTTCAGGATTTGCATATAGAAGCAGGTGATTGTGGGTGAGACTTCACTACTTGTTTCTCACTTTCAGAAGCACTTTACAAGATCAGGACTGTCTTTACTATTTTTAATAAAGGAATTCCCAGTGATGAAATTGCCTTTTTGCAAAGCCTTAATGAAGTAAAAGGCAGAACTGCATAATTCTGTGAAATTAGGAAAAAGGTAAATATCTTAAACAAAAGTTGGAAAGATGCTTTTTTTTAATTTCCTGAAACACTATTTAAAGTAAGAATTTTACCAATTACCTTGTGTTCTTTTACTTAATTGTCTCATTGCTAAAATAGTCATAATCCAACCTGGTGCTGCTATGTATTTGACCTGGAGTTAGAAAACTTTAAAAATCAAGAATAAAAGTGAAGGAAATTAATGATATGAAAGGTGATTACTTGTGACACATGCTATGTAGAGACACATGACCAAATATTTAAGGAGTAGCTGTATCACACATCTTTCAAAATAAAGGTTAATTTTAATTGAGTAAATTGTTGTTATAATATTAAGCCTACAGGTCTCAAATTTGCTACCATTCAAGGTATTTGAAACAGAAGCAGAACAGGGACAAATTCCCTATGAGGTGGGGCCAACAGAAAAGTCTATAAATACAAGTGACTTAAAGCCATATTCTAGTATTAATAATGTTAACAAGAGCATATAAGTCCAGTGCCCATAAAACATCAAATTGCTTAATCATATTGCTTAATCAAACATTGTTATTACTTCCATCCTTGTACAATACCTTGCTAACTCAGACAACTGCTACTGTTCTGAAAAATGTAACATGTAAGGAAGGAAATACTCTCTTTCTTTATAAAAAATTTAAATGCTGGTAGAGGACAGCACTCTCAAATAAGATGCATTTTACAAATGCAGCAATCTTTGACAATAATTCCTGTCTGATAGTATAAAAATCAAATATAAATATAAAACAAATACATATATAATTGTGTAAACAGATCGCCTTATTCATAATAGCCATAATTAATGTAATTTCTTTTTAACTTTTAACTTTTTTTTTTCACTTTGGAAAGATATTTCAAAAGTCATAACTGACTACCTAACTTGCTGACATATGTCAGTGATAAAATGTGTCATATAATAAGTGAATAACATCTTTTGGGTAATAAGAAGTTCTACAAGTTTTGCTTGATTTATTTAAAAGAAAACCATATTTTTCAGTGATTAACATTCTTTGATGACAGTAATGATGATGCATGAGCTGGAAGAGGAGATAGGAAACAAGAAGATAAAAGAATGGAAAATCTATAATTAACAAAAAACATACACAAACAATAATTAGTGTAAGTGAAATATATTTCTGCGGAATAAAAATGGAACAAAGTGAACAATGGAAATCATAGACAATTAGGGTGAATGTAGCTTGGATCATAGAAATGGTGAAAGGCAAAAGATAATGTAATACAATTTGTACAGCGAAACAATGGAAATCTGTTCAAAAGCTCTTTTCAAAAGCCTCCCCCTCGCACACATCAAATCTTCTTCTGCCTTTTCATTAGCATGCTTTCTTTAATTTTTCTAACCTACAAGATGCCTGAGGAAAATAAACACTTGACTTGATTTTAAAACTTTATTTGTAAGTTCTGCCACATCATAATTTAAACAATCCTGCATGCTGTGCGAATTTACTTAGATATTCACATGACTTTGCTTTTGAGTAGATGCTGGTCCAACTTGTCTGGTGTTTCATTGTTACCATAGTGATGAGTAGTGGACACTGTCATCTTTCTCTTTTTAATTAAGCAACAGATGCAGGTAAGGCTGATCTCTATGACCCTCTTTAAGTTGGCTTCTACACATTGATTGTTTTCAATTCTTTTCTCTCCCCTGCAATCTTAGCTTTGTCCTTTCTTTGTATCAAGGTCTTCATCCTCTCAGGTTAAAGATGCATGAACTCCTTTTACACCCTTCCTTCAGGGACTTTCACTTATAAGGACTAAAGCACACTTGCACTCATTAAACACCAAGGAAACATTAATGCATTTATTTTACCTAGTAACTCTGCCTTTCTCACCTTTAAAATCTGGTAATGTGTGAGTGGTAGTTTGTTATAATTCTGTATTCTATAAAAACCATATGTATTTCTGATTCCACAACGCAGTTTCCCATTATCACTTCGATGTTCCTTGGCTATTATCACCAGCAACATAAATACCATGAAGATGTATCTACCGAGTAACTTTAATGCATGACATTGCTTTAGATTTTTTGTTTGATCAAATAGAACGGGGGTCCCAAAGATGCACACACTTTGTATATGAGACAGACAGTAATAAACATTTTAACCCAGGCACAAGGTGCTCAGAGTGCAAGTGACAAAATATGTCTAGAGGAGCCCGAAAAAGAAATTAGTAGGTGTCCAGGAGTCAGGGATAGAGGTCCAGTGCCAGAAGAGTGACATATACAATAAAATACTTTTTCTAATTCTCATTCATTCCACTTAAGATTGTTAATATTAACTCAACATCTTCAGGGTTCTTCTTTATCTTACCTCTATTTTGTGGTGATTTTGTTTCCTCTGATTTTTGTATCAGGTTTTTGGTTTTTATAGTGGAGACTTGCTAGTCAAATTATCATCCATTTAGGTTATTCTAAGTTCTTTCCTACATGTTAAATAATATGAGTTGCAGTGCATTTCCTTATGATTTCCAATCCCTTTGACTCTTCTGTTGTATCTGATGTTTTTAACAAATACACTTTGCATGAATTATTTTGCATTTTACACTACTTTCTCCATCAAGTGATCATAGTTATTTTCGGTATTTTCCAAATAGAGTCGATGGTCTATCACATTTATTTATAGTTTTCAAATAATGACATATATTTGCATATGACAAATGTTTTAAATGAACCCATTTAAAGTATATGATTCAGTGCTTTTGACTGATAAATACAGCCATGAAGTCATACCCAGGTTGCAGCACATTTGCATCCCCCCCAAATTTGCTCAGGCCCACTTGTATTCAATCATTCCCTCTACCTTGGGTGTCAAACAGCCATTGACCTGCTTTCTTGAGGTTAGTTTGCCTATCCTAGAATGTCAAATAAATGGTAGTGTATAGTGTGTACTCTTGTGCCTGTTTTTTTCTTATTTTTGACCAGCATATTTTGTGGAGATTAATCCCATATTTTGTGTGTCAACTCTTCACTTATATTGTGGCATTCCCTTATGAATATACTACAATTTATTTATTCATTCATCTATGGTGACCATTGGGTTATTTTCATTTTGGAATATTTGAATATACTGAGGATGATATGTGAAAATCTTTGTCTGCACATGTATTTCATTTCTCTTGGACAAGTACCTAGATATGTAGTTCTGAGTCATTTGGTTGTTGTATGTGTAGCTTAATAGAGATACTGGCAAGCAGTGTTTCAAAGTATATGTAACACATTTTTAATTTCATCAGTGGTGAGTAAATGTTTCAGTTACTCCATTTCATCACCAACACTTATAAATGTCTTTTAAATTTTAGCCATTTTACCTAAAATGAAGTAATCTTATGGTACTTTAAATTTGTAGTCCCTAATGTCTATTGAAGTTGACTGGCTTTGGTGTGACAGTATACAAAAGTCTGTTCAAGTATTTTTCCCATGCTTTTTTAGTGGATTGCTTTAGACATTTTTTCTTCCTTTTTCTAGGCATAGGTTGTTTGTCAGTTATATGAACTGCAAATATATTGTCCCATTTTTACCTTGCCTTGCTTTAAAACTTTTGAAGTGTAATTATGTTTGATTTTTATAAATTCCAAAATACCCATTTTTTTTCTTTAATAGCTTGTATTCTTTATCTCTTACTGAAGAAATCTATGCCTATCTCAAGAACAGTTTTATTCCTGTGTTAAGATTAACATTAAGATTAACAAGTAGGAAGCAGTATGTTAGACTCCTCTGTCTTTTCTTACTGAGGGAGGATATTGTCAAGTATGAGAGAGGAGAATGAACATAATTTCCTAAGTAGTGAAAACAGAAGTAATTCTTGAATTGTTTATGGTAATACTAAAGTTGCTTCCTGTCATTTTTGTCTTTGAGTAAAACGTATTTTGAATATTTTCCTTATGCGAAAAGTCACTGTAATTCAAACACTTTGACGATAGTAACGTTGAGTGAACAGGTCATTTACAAGAAAAATTTATTGTCCTAGATTTGAGGAGATATTTTATGTTCTTAATGTGTAAACCAAAGTATATTCAACATATTTTATGAAACTGTACGTCACCAAATCTTTAGCTTACTGGTTACACATTTTTTTCATGGTCCTCTCAATTTTTTTAAGATAAAATGCATTCCTATAATTTATTTTTTTCCAACAAGGGGACTTGGATGAAAATCTGATAGCATAAACTCTATAAATAAGTGTGCTTTATTTATTTAGGATTAAGTTCATTTTTGACTAAGGTAATATAGAGGCCTTGAAATGAATTTTATCAGCTACCAACAATATAACTGACATTATCAGAAGAACCAAATGCATGGCTGCCTTCATTCTGCAGTGAGTAATATACTGTTTCTAGTTTTCTTAGTCGTGTTCTTTCTATCTGGAGGTCTGGACCATTGTAAAGTGGTGATCTCACTTAACAACTCAAAAGAATAAATCAAATCTCCAAGCACGATATGTGGCTTGAATGAAACAATAGCAGTCTGATGATTAAATCCCCCAGTTGTGTGGTTGTCCTGAAATGAAGCAGTTGAACATAAAACACAATTGTTATGTTGGGGCGTAATATTGCTTTCAAGGCAGGCCAGTGCTCTGAGGTAATACAAGCTTATCTGCAAGGGACCTCTTTGGTGGAGTCATTTCCCAAAAATGGGGACGACTCCTGATGACATAGCTTATGTTGACTGTATATCAAAATGGTAGATGCTGCATCCTCTAGAGCTGTGAGTTACTAGGTGTAGTGGTGCTGTCAAGAATAACAGTAATATCAGTACTCTCTGTGTGTCTTAGAACTCTAAGTTATGTACAGTTTTCTTTTAAAATCTTTCTAATTTTTTTCCCTTTTTCTAATTGAGGTAACATTGATTTACAACACTGTATAAGTTTCAGAGGTATAATTACATTCCTCTGCATTTTCAAAAGTTACATATATACATAATTTAAATAAATAGGTCATTGCCACTAATAATAGGCATTTCAGTATAGAATTTGTGAACTCATAATATTCTTTTCTAGTGTCTGTATTTCTCATTCACATTAGTTTTTTAGTTCTAGTCTTATCATGCAAAAAGTAAATTTTCTCAGGTATGTGTTCAAAATGAGCCAATCAATAACAGATAAAAATTTTATCTATTATTATTTATATCAGAATGGATGTGACATAATAAAATTTCTTTAAGGAGATTCAGGGTGGTACAGTGGGTTAAGCAACGCACTATGAATGAAACCACAGTCACTGCAGCAGGAGTTCAATCCCTGCCACTGGCCAGGGAGGGGACCCACATGGTGCGGCAGACTTCTCCTCAGCACTGTGTTTCAGTTCATCTGCTTGTTCTGCTCCCCACTCTGTCTCTGGTGAATTCTCTCACCCCCCACGCCTCTCCCTTGTACCCTAGTTCTTGTATGTATAAATAAATAAGTTTTTTTAAAAAATAAGGAGATTCAAATTTGGTGCAAAATAGAGACTCAAAGCTTTCTCTTGATTTGTTCTAGAAAAACAGCACTGGAACAGTTCTGTTCCTTTTACTTGCAAACCGGCAAGGCCTTCCTTAATGATTTTTTCTCATCAGACGCCACAAACGCTGGGTCGGAAGGACAGCATGGGTGTTGTTTTCAGGAAGAACACTGTGTTAGTGAGCAATATAATAAGTTTATATCTTCACTGCATCTTTTAATCCCACATTTGAGAAATGCCCAAGCCATCAGTCAGCACACTGCTCTGACAGAAGATCAGCTTTGTTCATATGATGCTATGTAAAGTTCCATGCATAATTCTTTCACAGGTAGACAATTTTACAGTGCTTTTTTTTTACTTTATTATTTTCCATTCAAGTGAGAATTAAGATAATGATATAGAGCGACACATTACTATTGAAGAAATTTAACTTCTGAAAACCAAGAAGATGAAATCATTTATAAAACATAATGCAAATATTTTAGCATTTTTGCAAACAAAAAGTAGCAGCTTAATAACATCAACAATTTAATCTCAATGCTTCTTAATTTACTCTTTGTATGTAGCCCTCTTGTGCAACTTATAACAATTAGAGGTTTACTTTAATTTGCTCTGCAAGTCCAACTTTTCCGTAACACTGTGTATCTATTATGGGTCTGAGGAGAAGCCTCTCAGGTTCAATGGGAGATTGTCCTCCCTCCCTCACATCCTCACCCTTCCTATGTTAGCTAGGCCTATTAGTCAGGGATTTCATTTTACCACCTCAAAACTGCTAAGGCAACCTTGTCATTGTAATTTTCACGCCCTTTCTTTTTCTTTGTTCTATATGTCAGTGAAATCTTATCTCCACAGTCTTCTGTCATAGGTTAATAGCTTGGAACAAAGTTCAATTAGAGTCTCTAACATAATAAAACAAAATGCACAGATGAAAAAATTAGTAGCCACTGCCATGCCCTGTACTTTATTCAAGCACTGTTTGTTGAATTTTACCCATGGGTGAAATTGAATTAGTAGATAGGATGGGAAGTTGTCAAGTGTGTATATATGCATAGATTTGGGAGACCTTCATGCGACTGTATTGTTCTAAATGTTTTCATAACCTTATAGTTCCCTGGAAAAGTTTTTAGTGTACCTTTATACTCTCAATGGTGTGGTGTCAATGGTGTAGTATTTAACCACATCTTAAACCCCAAACTCTAAATATTAATGTATAGAAACTTAATATCTGAACACTATCTTAACATTTGAAAGAAGTATTGGTTTATTTCCAAATATTGCACTTATTCAATTAAAATCACTTTTGCTACAAGATTAAAAATCATGGGCTATTGTCTGCACTTGTTTTACTCATGACCAAGGTCATTTGGCTATTTATGTGGCAAAGAAATTCTCCAAAGAACTAAATGGTATGGATGCAAATTTACTAGCTGAACTCTTTGAGAATAATATATTGAGACCATTGAACATTATCAACAATCCCACTGCCATCACTTCCTCCTCCTCTACTCAATGAGCTGTTAAAAGACACAATTTGTTGTACTATGTAGCTAACAAGAAATAAATAACATGCAGCAGGTGCTACACAGGAAGGCACTGAGTGTTATTGTACTAACTGTGCCTGACTAATTCTAGCCAAAACAACAATTCTGTATTCAGCAAAGGAGAAGCACAGATCATTTAATGGAGAGTTAGAGTCTACTTGTTTGTCATGTCAGGGATATACTTGAAAAATAGAACCGAGTGAGAGATTTGGAGAGAGAAAATCCTCAGCTACAAAGATTTATACTTGACTCAAGAGAATCTAGTTCCATGGCAGATAATGGAATGCAGATGATTAAAAATATTAAATTATCCAAATTTTCTATGTATATATTTTTAAAAGAACTGTGTGATTATTTTGGCCTGGACCTACCTTCCAAATTATGTTTCTATTAGATTAATGTTAAAAGTGGCTTGCATGGCCCAATCATTTTATAGCAGTTTATGCTAAAGGAAGGTGAGGAACACATTATTGCAAAATGGAAGAAATGGAAGCATTTTGCTACTGCTAATCTGAATACAAAATAGTTTTCGAATGATATAGTTGTTTGCTTTATTTCTTGTACCAATGAGTGGATGTATTTTGCTGCAGTCATTTGTTTATTCCCTGAATCACTCATGTTGACGTACAGCATCTCCAGTATGTCAGGAACTACAAACAGAACAGAGCACAAGTCAAGTGAGGTCCTACTCTCTGGCTACAGTGTTCTACTGGGGGAAGTAGACAGTAAAGTAGGCAACGGAAGGTTACTACCAATTGTAGGGAGTGTTGGTTTTGGAGAAAATAAAGAGGATGCACGTATTTGAAGAGGGTTTGCAGGGGGAGATTTCTTCAAGCATTGATTTGAAGGATGAGAATGGGACAGTCATAAAAATCTGACAGGAATATTTTCTTAGGCAGGAAACTAGTTGAGTATCTCATAGGTAAGTAAAATGTTGCCATGTTCAAAGATAGGGAAGGAAGGTGTTATGTTTGGAGTATTTTAATTGATGTGAAGCATAATTTTAGAAGCCAAAATTAGAGCAGTGGACAAGTGTCAGACCATGGTGAGACTTCTTAGATAGTGGTTTGAAGTTCAGTTTTTATTCTGAGAACAGTGAGCACTATTAAAGGGTTTTTAAATAAGTGAATGACTTTAGCTAGTGAATTTCTTTTATAAAAAGGATCACTGTCCTCTGTGCAGAAAGGTTTGTAGAGAGTAGAAATGGAATGATTCATTAGAAGATCATTGCAGTAGAATTAGTAAGTTGTGAATTAGAAGAGTGGTAGCAGAGGTGAAGATAAATGTAAGGCTTATCACAAATTGTACAGGTAAAACAGATGTGACTTGATAATGAATAGGACGAGAGGTAAGGAAAAGAAAGATCACACATGATTCCATATTTTTAGACTGGGCTTTGGGTAGATGCAGATGACATTAGTGAAATGGAGAAAGTGATGAAGTCCATATTTGAGGAAATCAAGACTTCTGGGAGTTATTTGAATTTGTTAAGTGTACAAAGCCCATTATATATTGAAGAAATGATGCCAAATAGATCTGTAGTGTAAGAGTCTAGATTGGAGGAAAGCTGTTCTGGGGTTAGAGATACAAATTTGCTCATCAAGGAATGGTGTATAAAAATGGCATCTAATGCCATTGGCCTTGATGAGATCACCTAAAGAGCAGTCTCTAACCCTAAACAGAAGTGCCAGCTTCCACAAACTGAGAAGGAAGCGTCAGAGACAAAGGAGGGACCCCACAGAGGAAAAAGAGACAGAGAGTCACTGTGTCAGTGCTACTGACTGGACGAATATGGTCATTCTGAACTTTGAAAAGAACCATTTCCATGTAGTGGTGGAGAATGGAAGCAGATTAGATTGAGTGGACTTAAGAATGAGTTGAGTGGTTCAGAAGCAGAAGAATGTGACTTCAGAAATATTTCTCAAGGATTTCATCTATTTGTAGGGACAGTAATGGGAGATATGGAGTCAAGGGAGGTCTGCTTGTCTGATGATGTGAAATTCCAAAACACATTTGATATTCTGATATCTAAGGTCCACTGAAAAGCTGAAGAGTATACTTGCAGGAAGTGGGAGCCAGAACTAAAGTCTAAAAGATTTTGATAGAGGAATGTGCTGCAGTATAAGATTCTAAATTCCATGAACAATATTGTATATTTGCCTTACATTTAATCTGTCTCATGTGAATATCAGCATTGAGCAGTAGGGAAGGGATGTAGCTGGAAGCTCCAAATTTCACATTTAACAACTGATCAAGTGAACATGTGGATAACAGATGATATTACTTATCTTGCAGCTAATTAATGAATCAGGGAATATCCATTAGCACTATTTATTGAAAAGGGAGAATGCAGAGAAGAGAAAGTCTTTTTTTCTTAATGTCGTGATAAATGCATTTGCATCTATGAACCAACCTAGTACCTTGTTAGCAAGCCAATAAGGAAGACAGTGACTTCCATTGAGATGTAGTTGACTTACTTTAGTACATGCCATGTTGGGCCACCCAGATACCCTGTCCATGACTGAAGCACTCCTTCCCCCAAATGCTGGAATTGTTCCCAGTCAGTAATTCTCAGTTCTAACACAGTTCTTCCTGAGACTTGCTTATTTAAGAAAACACTTTGTCCCCCAACACTCTTCCCATGGGTACCCTGTACCCAAGGGTTGATTAATGAAGAATTATAAATGTCCAGTTCCTTCAACCCAGTAACAGATAACTATGAATGGCCACTAAAGGCTTGTAGAAGATCTGATGAGGTTTTTGTTGCAGTACATTACCATTCAGCATCTCTCTCTGCCCTGTTTCCTCCCAGGTAGCTGATGCCAAGAGTATACCAACCAGTCTTCCATCTTGTAAATTTCCCTCTCAGGATATAATCCTGACTCCTCAGGATTCCTGACCTACAATACTCATGAAGTATATGGCCAGAAATTAAAATTCCAGCACAACAATTTTGTAGTTAATCATATGCAACTTGAATATTTTTAAAAAGTTACAACTGGTAGGTAGATTATTATAGCAAAAGGAATAATTGATGTTAGACTACATGTCAGGGTTATGATTATGGTGAATTGGCTGCAATGAAGTAAGACCTTAACTAGAGATTGAGAGTTTGTGGGTATCAGGTTTTAGTTTAGTAGAGGAGTAGCAGATAAAAGTTTTAGAAGTAATCAGATCTTCCTTAAGAAATCTGGGCTGGGAAGTGACCCCATGACTAACAAATCAACTTTTGGTTTAGCATGAACCATGCTGAAACCTAATAAAAAGAAAACTGCGTGAGAGGAGGGTTTACATAGATATGCATGGCTGACAGAGAACTGAGGTTATGAACACAACTAGTTCTAAATGCTTCCTTCTTGGGGATGTGTTTATTGGTTACTCTGAAATATTATCATGTTCACTTGGACAATATGAGCTCAGGAACTATACAGGTCTCCTCCTTCAGAGAGAAGGTTGTCACAAAGGTACAAGTTACCTTACTGAAGGAAGTTTTGCTTTTGTTCTTCTAGATTCTTTGTGATTCCTAAGGAAAAAAAAATATTTAGCTTATTAAGGCAGAAGTATTAGCTAAATCGATGTTTGTAAACACCATGGCCATGGTGTTCCTAAAATCCTTGCCCTATTAATAAGTCCTATAGTATTCAGATCCAGTTCACAGTGGACTAAATAAACTCAATAAAGGTGTCAAATCGATACCTTTGCCCCATGCTATTGAAAATGTATGTGTGTATGATTTTGCTAAGTTATATCCTAAATTGAATATTACCAAAGCAATCTTACCTCTACAAAATTATGATACGCATAAAGATAGTTGTTTTTGGAAAGTCCCAAGAGCAGGAAATCTATAACAGAGGACTCATGCTGAAAAGTCCTAAATTGTCTGTGACTAGATTTTAAGGGGCTCACAAGTTGCTAAGTGTCAACATCACTCAGCTAAACCCTGCTTGGAACCGGGAATTGTGTTAGTAACAGAGGACTCAGGACACCTCACAAAACTTACCCGCCACTTTCTACTGCCACTAATCCCTCTAGTCCAGTGACTAAAAGTGATGAAGAGAAAGGAAAATAACAAACTGGTAAAATTAGAAACTGGAATATTTTCTGAAGAAAAAAAACCATAATAGCTGAGTGAAATACAAAATATGCTCAAAACATTTATAGCAATATCTGAGACAGATTAACAGTGGCCTTTAAGTTTTAAAGATAGCTAATGAGGTGTCATGAGATGCAAATTCTAAGATCTATGCAACAATAAAATTTAGCAACTTGTTTGAAGATTCACATTCAACTGAGAATGTGACACATACTTTATATACATAAAGATAAAACACACGTGTACCAATCAGATAATTGAGGGAGGACTCTTTGTACTGAACCTAATTAATTTATTCATGACTTGTTTTATTACTGACAAGTTCTGAATAGTAACAATAGAGCTTGGATAACTGAATATTCACATGCAAAAGAATGAATTTGAGCCTTAGCTCACACCATATCAAAAGTTAACTCCAAATGAGTTAACAAACTAAAGACAAGAGCTAAAAATATGATAAAAGTACTGAAAGTAAACACGGGGTAAATCTTCATGCCCATGATTTGAACAGTGAGTTTTTAGATGCAACACCAAAAGTAGAAGCAAAAAAAGGAAAAGTAAATAAACTGTAAATTGGACTTCATGAAAACTAAGAGCTCTTATGTATCAAAAGGCATTATCAAGAGAGTGAAAAACAGAATCCACAGAATGGGAGAAAATATTTGTAAATATATTCTGAGAGTCTAGTGTCTGGAATAAAGAACTCTTGCAACTCAATAGCAAAAAGACTAGGAACACAAATTTTAAAATGGGCAAAGGACTTGAATAAACATTTCAACAAAGGAGATACATAAATACTTCATAAGCACATGAAAATATGTTCAATGTCATTAATCATAAAAGAAATGTGAATCAAAACCACAATGAGATACAACTTTGCACCCGCTAGGCTGGTTTCAATAATAGTTTTTAAAGTTACAAATGTTGGTAAGGATGTGGTGGAATTGAAATCCTTAAAAATTGCTGGTTGAAATGTGAACTGCTATAGTCATCACAGTTTGTCAGTTCCTCAAAAAGTTAAACATTACCAAATGACCTAACAACTTTTCACCTAGATATGTCTTAGATAAATGAAAAATATGTCCACACAAAAGTCTGTGCACTAATGTCTATGGCAAGATCATTCATACAAAGTCAAAGAGTGCAAACAGACTAAACATCTATCAATAGATAAATGGATAAAATGTCATATATATGCAATGGGCTATTATTCACTAATGAAAAGGAAGGGGATTTTGACACTGACACCAAAGTGGATGAACCTTGAAGAGATGATGTTAACTAAATAAATCAGTCACAAAGGAACAAATACTATATGATTCCACTTATATATAAGGCAATTTTATTACCTTAGGTATCTCATATACCTAATAGACACAAGTATAGAGACACAAGTATAATGGTAGTTGCCAGGTGATAAGGGGGTGAAAGGGTAGTAACTGGTTAAAGGGTACAGATTTTCCTTTTTGGATAATGAAACAGCTAGAAGAGGTTGTGTGGTACATTGTGAAGGCATTATATTAAATGCCACAGAGTTATAGTATGCAATATTTAAAATGATGAATTTTATCACAGTGTAAAACATATAGCACTAATGAGCAGAATTAATTCTTGAGTTTAATTCTAACCAGTAAAAAATAATCGTTTGGCTAATGTTAATCTTAGAATAATACAATGTCAGATTCAGGCACCCAGGATGAGTTGTTGTTTGGCAAGTTATTTTTTACATTATAATCAAAGGACCCCAGTGCGAAAGGAAAGGAAGAGGCAGTAGGGGTATCCCGTCAGGAAAGCTAAAATCCAAACTACATTCACACTCCAGAAAAAACAAAACCAGAAGAGGACAACAAGGGAAAAAGCTTCTGCTACATTGTCAGGGAGAGAAAAAAGAATCAACCACTATTTAAAGATAATAAGGGGATGTTAACAGAGTTAAATAAAACAAAGTATCAAATTCTATTTTGTTTAATTGTGAAATCCAGTAATTGGTAGATTTCCACCTTTTCTCCTGCTTTTTATAAGTCTATTTTTTCCCTAAATAATCAAGAGAGCGCTCCCTTCCCCCCCTCCTCTCCCTATGAGTGGACTCTGTGTGTGGTGTGTGTGTGTATGTGTGTGGTTGTTAAGCATGGATGTGATAAGGAAATAAAAGAACTTGTAATGCATAGCCTTTACATTTAAGCCAATCTCCAATCATTCCCAGAGGCAGGGTGTACTTGTAGATGATTTAATTAGTGAAACACAAGAGAGGAGGAAGTAGTCCACAGACTTTTGAAGAAGGACTGTTTGGGAGTTGACTTATCTAAAATCTCTTTAAACTTATTATAAAGTCAAAAAATTTAGAAAATATGGAATTGGCTTTAAGTCCATCATTTAGACCAGAGGGGGGGAAGAATCCAAAAACAGATGAATTCATATATGTAAGTGTGATACTTGACAGTGTTGGCATTAAAATTCGATAAAGAAAGCATGGGTTCTTGAGTACATGGTGTTAGGACAATTGGTTATCCATATGGAAAAAAGTAAAATTAGATCCTGGTGACAGAATAAATTCCAGGTGGCTTAAAAATCTGAAAGTAAAAAGCAGAACTTTTAAAATTCTACAGTCAAAAATAGGAGTATTTTTATGACCTCAGGTTAAGGAAGAATTTCATACAGGAAAAGTTAAGTAAATTTGGTGTCATTCAAATTGCATTTTCTATACATCAAAAGGGAGAGGGGGAAAAAAAGCCTAGGAAAATAAGTCTGTGATAGTGGCAACAATTTGACAAATCCGGCAGCCACCAAAGGATACTACTCATTTAGAACTTTAACATTTAGCAATAGGAGAAAGACAAAAAGTAAAATGGGAGAAGACAATACACAGGCACTTTACAAAAGAAACAAATTTCCAATTAAACCATCTTCATATTAGACAGATATGATAGAACTTCAAATTAGAGCAAAGTAAGAGTCCATTTCCAACCCATCAGATTGCCAAAAAAACACAACACTAATGTCACAGCAATGTGCTCCAGTTGCAGTGGCAGTGAAAACTAATACAATCCCTTTAGAGAGCGATTTGGCAGTAGCTAAAATGTTAGATGCGCGCCCATAGGACCAGCTCGTTAACAACCAAGACTTGTATAGCATTCTCCATTGCTGGCTTACTTGTAGGGAAAAAAGGAGCACTAAAATATTATTAATAGACAAAAAAAATTGTGGGATTTTTTTTGTATAAGCATTAACAAAAAATCAGATTATTAATATGATTGAATTAGTATAGAATATTGCCTTGTGAAATGCTAATGTTTTTCCAATTATGTTTATTGAGGTAATGTTAGTTTACATGACTGTATTTGTTTTAGGTGTTAATACTTCAAACCTATACATTCAAAAATATTTATATTTTGACACCATGCAATTGTGTTTTTTTTTCATACAACAGTTATTTTGAACTAAGATGACAACTATCAATATGTAAATTTGAAAAGATTATATTTGATCTACTCGTCTAGTGTCATTTATATGTGGAATATAGAGAAGCCAAAATAAAGTTCAGGTCAAGACAAGTTTAAAAACTATGGATGGGAAGAGCACAGGGGACTATGGTGATGGTGCATGGGTGAATTAATGATGGAAATTCTATGGGGACTACACGTAGAAAAGAAAACAAACATTGTAAGAAAAATAAATAAAAATAAATTGAAAAAAAAAAAGAAAAACTGCACCTTAAAAGATGACTATATAACTGCAGCATCCAGAAGGAGAAGGAGGTGTGGGGGGCGGGAGAGACTACACAGAAAGGAGGGAGCACAATGATGGATGGTGGGTGCACTATGGTAGGTGGAGATACCCAAGGGGGTGGCGAGCCTATAGTTCCCAAACACCAACAGTAATGTCAGCCAGTGTTATCTCAATTTAAGTATTTATTTAAAAAAAAAAAACAAAACAACTTAAAAGATTATATTCATTTTATGTAATGAATTCTTTTTGGAAAAAACGGACAAAGGTTGCCTTGAGTTTTCACTATAGAACATCCAAGGCCATGCCATTTTTACTGGATAGTCTTAATCACAAAACATTGGTTAATGGATTGGGTAAAGTGTTGTTTCCACTAGCACATTTGATAATTAGGAAACTATCCCAAAACTTAGTGGCTTAAAATAGCCACTGTTTTATTCAGGTCGAGATTTTCTGGGTTGGCAAGGCTGGTGAGATTCTTGGGTGGTTGCACCCTCTTACCACACATTGTTACATATTTGCTCCATTAGCCCAGGACCCACACACAACCTCTGGGTTTTAAAGACCAGCATGGAAGCAGATGTCCCAAAGCCAAATGGACCCAAGGCAGTCACATGGCACAGTCTAGACTTAGTGTGAAAAAACAGACTACACTTCTTCATGGGAGGGGCTGTAATGTTACTTTGAAAAAGGACATTCTTAAAGGTTTGGGCAGTATTTGAGGACCTGTTCGCAATCACTTACAGGTGTATTTACGCAGGTACCTGTACTTGGTCTTTGAAACTTTGATATCAGTTACTTAGGTTATCACCCTTAGGGATGTCTCAGAATGCAGCTTCCTTCTTAGGCAGGACATGGCCCCAGGAGGGTTCTGGCAGCAGGGACCTGCCGGCTTCCTGAGCCGGACCTAGTCTCTTGCAGTGGCACTTACTGGTGAGCGGGCTTCTTCGGGGCTGCGATGTGGTTCAGCCTCTAACGGTTAGGCCAGACATTACTTTTCAAGACAGGGTAAGAAGCACAAGATTCTACTTCCCCAGTAATGTAGCGGCCCCTGTTTTGGGGGAGAGAGTCCTTCTTGGTCTTTAAAGTAGATGCAGTAAGATAACTGAAAAAGAATCAGAAGAATAGTGGCCCAGGCATAGAAAATGAAGGATAATCCTTCTTTAGAGATTTTTCTTCCCAGCAGAGAAGAGACAGTGAATGATAGAAATTCAGCTACATTTACTTCTCTGTAACTTGAGAACTTTTCTCAGGAATAGGAGTGGGATGGAATCCTATTTTAATAACTCTTGAAGCCAAATGGACTTTTCTTCTTCTTTGCACCAACCTTCTAGGAGGTTTTCTAAATGTGGTGAAAGAAATAGCTAGGGACAAGGAGTGGTGTAGAGGGAAGAGACCTGAAAGGGATAAACCCAGACCTTAATATTTACAAGTCATTCAGAGTCATCAATGTTTTATTTTTTTATGTTTTCTGAAATTTCAATAGCTATTAATAAGCTTATATTTTTTTAAATCAAGAGGAAAAGAACCAGAATTTAAATTCAGTTCAGAAACTGTACATTATTCACTTTTACACCACATACCTATTTTAATCCTATGTAGGTGCCACTCTCTAACTGTTTATTGAATGCATGTTAAAATTATAGGTGGTTCTGGGAACACGAGGGACTGAGGTGATGGTGCACTGGTGAGATGGTGATGGGGAATACATGGGGATTACAATTAATGGCAAGTATATGTAAATTTTAAAATATTTTAATAAAAAAAAACAAAAAAAATTATAGGTGGTTCAATTTGGCTCACTGTGAGAAAGTATTGTCTAGGATGTAAAGTAGCTGAAAAATGTAGAGCTTTGTCAAGCTGTAAACACCATCTCAGAAAGCATCTAGACAGAGGCAGGTTAAACAAGCATTGTCTTGGAAAGGATTAATAGTCTGAATACAGATTTCAGGTAAGGCATCATGAGGGAACTTGCATTTAATGGACTGGTGAAATTTTAGTATAGGAAAAAGGACTAGAGAAGTGGAAATGAAGCAATAGTTGGGAGAAAGAAATTACTAGGTAAAAAGCTACCACCTTGCTAAGACGTTCATATCAAAAGCTTAAATGGCTAGACACTTTTAAAGTAAAATATTATATTTTCAACCTTATCGTGGGAGTTTTATATCCCAGTAAGTTGCTTCAGCCTTTTGCCTCTATCTCCTCTTATTATAGGACTATCTTAAGATTTATTATAAAATGGTATCCCCTGTTTACTCAGTGCCTCTACATCTTTTGAGTGTCTGCTTTTCATTTTCTACTTTTAGGAACTTCTCCAATTTCAAATTTTCCATTTGCTTGAACCAGAATACCACTACCGATGCAGTGCGGGAAATTAATCCATCCTAGTTATGCTATAATTCATTTCACTGATAGTCTCCTTATTGCATACCAGCTTAAACACAAGACCTGTAACAGCTATGAACACCAGCCCCTACTCTATTCCTCTGAGAAGTTAAACATCTCTGAATCACTGTGATTTCTTGTCAGGCAATGTCACAGCACAAGTTTATTTTTTGAATTGGTGAACAAAGAACCAAACTTATGAATGCACTGGGGCTTTGTTGTCCAAAAGTTGTTCTGAATGACAATTAAAAGAAAGGAGGTAAAGGGAAGATAGCAGAGCACTTGCCCACTGGAATGTTTATCAGGGTTTTCCATAAGGTGTCGGCAGCTCTCTGTCACATGTGGGCTGGAGAAACAAAAGGCAGTTTTATTTGTCAGGTGTTCTGCCACGTCCCTCCCCAGATCCTCCCAAGCGCTCCGAGCTCTATTTCAGATGCTTCAGTGTTAGGTAATTTATTCTGTCTTTAAATCTCATTCCCTCACTACCTCCTGATTTGCTTTCAGATTGGATCCCTACAGTCTTCCACCAATTACCCTGTCAGTACCGACAGCCCTGATCTTCCTCTGTCTCGTGCTGATAGTATATTGACAAAATTAAGTTGTTAGCAAAAATAATGAAACAGTGCAAGATGTATGTATTTTGGGGTAGTTTTTAATGCAAATGTTTCAATTTGTCAAAGTATTTGTCTAATATTTTGATATTTTTCATTTAAGAGATTCCTTTTCTTTACAGGCAGTCATATATGATTTTATTGTCTTACTTACTGGCTTTGTCTATGTTTCTTTGAGCTCTGAGGGTGATTCAGCCAGTGCCCTTGACCAAGCAGTAAGAAAAGAACACTTTATAACTCCAGAAGTGTTCTTGGTGGTCACTTAAAAATGTAAGTGAATGTGAGTTTATGCTTTCCTTAGTTTGCCCAACTCTCATTCCAGAGTGAGGTAAATGATTACTTTCCCTGGATTCATGGCTAAGAATTTGGAAAGGGCACTCATAAACTGTAGATTTGCTGTTTCCTTTAGAATCAAGATCAAAGTAAATAAAAAGTGCTGGGAAATATTTTAAGACTTTTAATAACTATATATTTATAAAAATCAGGTAATCTGTTTTCTGGGGGTTTCAAGGTATTTTTAAGTTAAAAATTATATGCTATTAATTAGCTAAAAATATTTTGTCATTAAACATCTATTTTGGGCATACTGGTCCATTACCCTTAAATTATTCTAACTGATCTTGGGTATCAGTTCTTTTCTTTGAAGGGAAAAAAAAAATCTAGTTTCTTCCTGTTTCCTATAGAATACAGGTGGTGTGATAACTGCGGAAAGCCCAGAGCGACCAGGTAACTCTTCATTATACCAGACACTAATGGAGGGCAACTAACCTTACAGAAATGAATAAAGAATACGGTAGCTGAAAATCCCCTTATTTAGAATACATCTCTCATCAACTTTAACGATTCAGGTCTCATCTTAAAGAATCCCTTATAGGAATCTCTATGGCAATCTGGTGTTTAGACCAGAGAGGAAAGCACATAAGGCAAGGGCATTTTACCAGTCTTTCTGCTCTTTGTCATCTGCTGTTTGGTTATCACCTAGAGGGTAACTTCTGTGCCTCAATTGCCCACATTTATCAAAGATGGCAATATAGCTCTGTAAGCATACACATAAAAATTAACAAAAATTAAAATTTTTTCTGTTTGGTTAACTTTTTTCTATGCATGAATACAGGAAGTATGTATAATCATGTATAAATTCCTAATACTCCAATGTAAATACAACACCTACAATTTATTCTTTTAGGATGACAGGACATTGAAATAATCATACCAGTTTTTCCAATAAATCACTTTATGGAACTAGATCTGGCAAAGTTGTAATTCATAATGATGACTAGAATGCAGATGGGTTTTAGTGACTGTATATAGCAACTGGGGGATGGGCATAGCAATTGCTCTTTGTTTTTTAGAATGAAGCAGAAAAATCTGCTCTCGCCTATATATGGAGGAATTTGTTAGAAGCAAGGACTAAAATAAGGACTTACCCGATCAACTTGAAAGTATATTCCTTTTATCTTCCTATTTCACTAATATTTTTACCTGAAAATGTATGTATATTTTTACACAGATTATTACTGACTTCTGAAAGAAAACTAGTATCTCTCATTTGCATCCAGGAATACATTACTAGTAACATCTAAATACTCTTTAACCAGTCATCAGCAATTTTGTTATAGGTGTCTCGGGCATAAAAACTGATTATTAAACATTTTGTTCCATTCCTAAGTTGGCAATGATTTCCCACCATAGGATTAATCCTTTCTATGGATTGCAATTCAGAAGGCAGAAGAGAAGACACTTGTAAAATTAATACTTCTCCTTTTTTAAATATAAGTCCCTAATTAGGATTTACTGCCACAATGTAACACTGTTGCCAATAGGATTGTATAAATTTCTTCAAGAGTGTTAAGATGGAAATAAAATTGAGAATGACTGATTTAGAGAATAAAATGATGTTTATCACTCTAAGAATCTAGCCACATTCAAGTGGAAATGCCAAATTATCCAAAATAGCAGTGATTAAATGACAGGTAGATAAAAGACTAAAATTGGCCCTTACTATTTTAATGTTACTCAAGACATTTCAGTAATATTACATTTCCAGATCATTCACTTACATTCAAATAATGAAGGTTATGCACCTGTTTCCGCTTGGTGCTTTCCCTGTTTACCACTGAGCAATTTGTTATCTTTCCCTGATTTAGCAGTTATTTAGTAGTTCAATGTCTTAGCATCACTAAGATTGCTGTTAGTGACAGAAATTGTGACACTACACCATTCTTATTTAAATGAAAAAAGTTTACTACATTATATGAAGGACAATGCTAATTACTAAGTTTAGAGCTCATAATTACAGCTGTAGGTGAAGTTCACCTTCCACTGAAATTTACATTTCCCTTTAGATTGATGTTGAAAACTTGAAAAATCACTGTGATTTTGATTTGGCAGTCCTGTGCCAGTACATCCTTTATTTTGAAAAAAAAAAAAAAATTAAAAGGGTAAGATTTATGGCAAAGGGTATCTTTGTTTTCTTTTAGTATTTCTGATATATAACAGCAGAGATTCTCATCCATTACTCACAGCTTTCCAGAGGAATGTAGGTGCTTTTTTCTGTTTTTTGACCCATTTCTTACCTGTCAGTAGAGACACACTAGTTGGAAAAATGATGAGGACTAAAAAGCCCTCTCTCTCTGCATGGAGACCCTGCTAGCTCTACTGGTAGGGGAAGAAGCAAGAGATATTTTATTTTTGCATGTTGTTCGACCAAATGGAGCCTGTGAATATTTAGACAAGTCTATTTTTAAATGCTAACTCCCTTCAATATTTTAAAAAGAAGATTTTAAGTGGAAAAATATTTAGGAATCAGCTCTTAGAAAAGAGGTATGTGATTTTTCTTAACATTTTCTACACATATTATCTATCATAGTAAATTAAATGATCACAGAATTCATAATCTGAATTTACTCCTTGATTGGAGGTTCATTGAACCCCAATATATCACATTCATAACTCCTTTTCAGAGTATTTTCTCTCAACTGAAATAAAAAGCATATACTCTATCATTTTAAATCAGTTTCTCAAATATGAAATAAATTCATCCTCCCCACACAGACCTTTCTACCCTGGCAACCAAGTAAATCTGCCTCACACTTGTATGCAAAGCACTTTGTTGATTTTACCAGACGCACTTTAGTAAACACATAAGGTAAAAATAGAAACAAGAGGAGTAATAGAGATTAGGGTATTTATTGCTACATATTAATCTTTTAAATATATATTCATGTGGGTGTTGCAATTAAAGCATTGAATCTGAAAAATTGTCAAGGCAGCCTTTGTCTTATCAACACTTTCACTCAAATTATGATTAAAACTTTAGTAATTTATGAAACAATACTTATGATTAATTATTATCATTACTATTGATTATATAATCAAAAGCAATTCTAAAATTATATACATAATTATATTATGTATAGTGGCGGGTGGGGAGAGAAGTTGATAATTCTGTGAACATGTGGTTGTAGTGTAGCTACCTGGCACTGTTCAACATGTAGAAACATATGCAGAAACCCTTGGTACTAAGTTAATTAAATGTACACTTCAGTAATTAAGAAAAGAGGTCACTGTATATTTTGCAAAAACATGGTATTTTTATTTCATTTCTGTTTAATAATCTTGGATTGGTACATTTCAGAAATATTCTTCAAATTTCTCTGTGACAAAAATTAAAGTTCATCGAAGAAATGAGTATAGCATTCTAAACCTTGAATCTCCGATTGTGATTTTGTATTTTAGAGTAGTATGTTCAGTGAGTTTGGAAGTCCAGGGCTTAGTGGACTTGTATCTAATGACTAACTTAAAGAGAAGCGGGAATAACTGTCTTCTTGAACGTTTGGCTCTCCTGGATCTGTCAGGGTTGCCCAGATTCCACAGAAGAAACTACAGTTACTAGCAATGACATCATAATATTCTGGTCACTTCCATTAATACATAATATTTTTGAATTTAGTTTTTCCTAAGGCATGGCAGCTTGCTCTTATTTTTCCTCCATCTCTTATTTTCCTCCTTGCTCTTATTTTTCCTTCCATTGTTTGCTGAATTTTATAACCTTATATAAGTTTAAGATTTCTTTAAAAACAAGCAATATACTTACTATTTTTATGGCATTTCCACAAGTACTATAGGATTTAGCTCTGCTCACTCAGTTGTTTTCCCTAATCATTTCTTAAAGGAAAATCATCCTAAGAATCTATATAACTTATGGCATATATTGATGTTACCCAATATTTAAATTTTAAAATTTCTTTCAACCAGGAGATTCTTAACTAGAATTGATTTTAACATTAAAAAATTGTCATATTTTCATGCCCTGCTTTTGCTTCTTTTGGAAACAAAGACAGTAATAGGTTAAAAGATTCAAAACTCATTTTAAATACTCTTGGCTTGTAACCACCCTAAAGAAAACTTTTGATTTGGCAAAACTAGTTGGAGTTGAGAAATACTTTTAAGAAGTATTTCACTACCAAACATTTTTAGGTTTTTTTTTTTTTTTTTTTTTTTTTTTTTTTTTTTTTTTTTTTTTTTTTTTTTTTTTTTTTTTTNAAATTTTTTTTTTTTTTTTTTTTTTTTTTTTTTTTTTTTTTTTTTTTTTTTTTTTTTTTTTTTTTTTAGCATATGTTTGCTTGTCTGTGTGGATAACTTACACAGTTTATCTCACCTGTGGGATTTTTTTTTTTTTTTCTAATTTAAGTGTGCTGAGTAAGCTTTTGTTTTAAAAAGCATGTCACACAGAGGGATAATTTCAAAGTTAATTTCTTTGTCCATTTAAAAAAATTTAAGTAGTTTTTAATACGAAGACTTTTTTTTCCCCCCAAAATGAAGCCTCTTCTCCTTTCAAATATGAGAAATGGGAAGCCATCATAGAAATACCTTTCTAGAAATGCCTACCTCCTATGTCTTAAAAAGTGGTTGCATAAGGTAACAGTAGATCAGTGTGTATACCAGACTTCCGCAACCCATAAATAATCACTAATACACATGTATATTAAAACCAAATAACTAACGAAATACAATTATATAAAAAATGTGAAATAAAATCCTGGTATAATATAATGATGCTTGCTATGAATCATTGTGATTCAGAATGTGGGTTCTGGGATCAGAAAGTCTACTGACGATTTTGATGGTTCTACTGATTAGCTGTGACCTTGGCCAACTTAGTTTACTTCTGTAAAATGGAGACACTGATCGTACCTAACTTACAGTGCCCTGTGGAGAATTAATGGAGACACTGTTGATGAAGCACAGAGGCCAGATTTTCTGGCATGCAGGAAGCCAGAGCCTTACCCGGAAAGGTGTAGTGTGCACATAGTTCAAAGCTTCACAGTCCAGGGGATGAATAGGGCTAAAGAGAGCACAAATCTGCCCTGGTACCTCTCCCTGGCCATGTGTTGGTGTTCTGGGCAAGGTCACTGGAAAGGAGGTATCCTTTTATTTTGAACAAGGGCACCAGGTAGGAGAGTGATGGACCTGTGTGTCAACTGGTTTTATTATCACCCTAAATAAAGCTTACCCTCCTTTTCCAGATAGTTTTGGGGATCTTGAGGTCAGCCTGTCTTTCACAGAATTATTATGAATGTGTGATGTTAAAATCACTTACTCCACATATTTATAAAGTGAATAAAGCGAATATCTAGGATGATTCTATTTAAGCTCCGTTTATCATCATTGTCGTATAAAGTTTATCAATCAGCAGAGAGCCATAGTTTAGGTTTAGCATTTGTAATAAGGTGAAGTGCCTCATGGTGGGACAGGGTCACCACGAATGGAACAGCTATTAAAGGACAATAGGCTTTTTTAGTGTCCGCTGAGAACAAAAGAGGAGGTAGAACATGAGAAACTGCACAAGGACTTTTGTTAAATTGATGCTAGTTGATAATAACTACAGTTGTTATAACTGGTAGGATGTGTGCATGTTTTAATTGTTGAAATGCACTGTATTCCTATGTTACATTCAATATTTTTCCTGGCATGTGTTCCAAAGCAAAGTCTACAGAGGAATAATTTTAAAATTAAATTTTATTTTAAAACTGGCACACCTAGGGCCTTTAATGAGGCACTGAAGGAGCAAAATAACAAATTGGTAATCTTAGGTCTTGGAGAGAGACACAAAATAGGAAGTCTATTACCTTTTGGAAGATATATGGGAGGACAAAACAGAAGTTCACCTGTGTTTTCAGTGATCTAAAGAAATTCGGTGTGAGGCCTCTTTCTATGGGAAACTGCTTCACATCACCATTTTCCTAACTTAACTTCACCCTGCTAGACACAAAGCACATAAGCATATTACACTCTTCTGGCCTCTTTTCTCCCCCCAACACTCCTGTTTAAATGTCACTTGTAAGAGTTAGGTTGGCAACTTCACTTAGTTTAGCCTTACAGATACAGTAAGACTGGTGGAAATAGCTCACCTGGACTCCCTTCCTTTCCCAATAGCGAGATCTGCTTCCAAAGCACAGATTTCTTTCTCTCTCTAATGCATCTCCTACTTTCCACTGGCAGAGCAGAAATCATCATGTCCTCAGGCCATCTCTTATGCGAGTCCTCTTCCAGCTCTGTCCCCTCCTATACCAATCAACCATAGGAATGGGGAGCACTTCAGAGCCACCCACTCTACTCTGGTTCCCATTTAGATCTTCAGACCTATCTTGCCCAAATCCCAAATAAACAGTCTCATTAGAGACTTAATGGATCATTAAATATTCCTTGTTATGATCTACATGTTTTGGAATTTTTTTGTTACTTCTTGCTCTTCCTCTTCGTTTTCCCAAGATAAATTCTGTGATTGGTACTTATATGATATACTTACAGGATGCTTTTCGGTTGGTACTCAACAATCATCTGCAGTTAAACTCCATACGGCTGCCATATAGCTCTGAGAAATTTACACTTTTATCTTACAAATCAAAAGATATCTTGTCCCTATTTTTGTATCTTCAGTCCTCTACATGGTATGAGTGATTACACTTCTTTATTTGATGTCTTTCCAGCAGTTTATAAATGGGACTAAGGCCTCTTCAGTGTGCAGTATACAATAGTATTGCTTGGCATATAGTATTTGCTTAGCAAATACTGTAGAATAATTTGCAGAAACTCAGTGCTCAATACATTTTTAAACCAAATGCAGGAAGCTATATCCATTTGGTTTTTATAATTTACAGAATAATATCTGATGACTTAGCCTCTTAATATTTTTTCCATCTGCTATCAAAGAAGTCCTTTAATTTACATTGTTATGTTTAATCTTTTAATGTATAGAAAGAAAAATTATAGTATACAATTAAGAGAACACAGTTGAGAAATTATCAATTAATTAGGAAATGCATTTTTTTAGTTTTAGTAGCAGATAGAAATGTACATGCTATAAAGGAAATGGTCATTCCAATATTGAGCTGTATAGTTGTATACATTCTCTTCTACATTGTGAGAAAAAGTCATTTTTTTTAAACATGAGGGTAGCCAAGCACATCCAAACTGAGAAGTATGCTGTCTTTGTTATCATTAAATATATTATTATATTTTTAAAAATCTTCATATCAGATAAACTATGTTGCTAGTAATCAATGTTTTAGAATAGCTATGAAGAAAATAACAAATGTGTTAATGGTAACAGGGTTACCTGATTGAAGCCTCAGCAGCACAGATAGCTAAAATTTAAATTAAAAAGACAAATTATGAGGGGGAAAAGCAGATATTTTATTTCACCTTTCAAATGAGGGATCAACATTTTTATATTTTTCCTTCTCATTAACTGTAGAAATTCTTAAAAATAAGTTTCTCTGCAGCTCCAAATGCCCCCATTCTGGTTGAGATGGTATTTCCAATAAGGGCATTGCTTCTTGCAAAGTATATTACATCTCATTAATTGTCCTACAAATCCCATTCTTAATTAAATTCAAATTTTTCATCATAACAACCTTATTATATAGCTTGCAAATAAATGTTCTTATTTGTTTGGAGGATGATGATGTTCTAGGTACATTTTTTTTTTGGTCTTTCAAAAGGAGAGTCTTGGTGAGAAAAATTTACAGCAATTGATTTTGTTTGTTTGTGGCTGCAGCCCTAAAAATTCCCAAGCAAAACTAAATAGTGCTTGTGGAACACAGACATGGTGGTTCATGGGCAAACAGTAGGTTTTCTATTGCTGTTAATGCTAGACAATGAGACAAGGTAGAATAGTTCCAGTTTCATCATTTGTCTCTGTTTTGTACTAAATTGTACCCTCCATCATGCATATGCTGGCTATCTTGTGACATATTTAATTCTGCACTTAGTCTCTGCTTTGTTACACATACAGAAAATAGCAAGTCAGTTTCTCAAATGCCTTGTACCAGCCCTCTAACAACAACAAAAAAAAATTAAATACACAATAAGTTTGAATAACAGTAATGGTGGGAAAATCTATCCCAGGGTTCATTCTTTGTCCAGGGAGTTGGCAAACCAGGAAGAATAGACTTTGTCATGTGCAAATATGGTGTCCATAAATGGTGCAGGAGGCTTTTTCCATTGTCCTCTGAGTTTGCCATGAGAGAAAGCGAGTGAGAGAAAGAAAGACACGTTTGATAGAGTTGTGAAGAATGTTTGAATGGCTATTGGGTGTAGAGCATTGTCTTGCAGTGACCTCAATTCGGTACAGTAGAGACCCTTGAAAGCACCGTCTGAAGTCACAATACCACTATTCTCCTCCATTTACTAAAAGGGATTAGTTAAAAGGGTGACGTTCCGTGCAGAGAGTTCCAAGTATTCCATGAAACAAAAGGCTCTGAAATGTTTTTGAAGTTATTTTTAATTGAGTTGAACTAATTTAATAAAGGTCCTAAGGAGGAAAAAAAAATAAAGGAATGTGATTGTTTTATGATTCCTCACAGATGGAATGGACATTTATAGCATACTTTTCCTTTAGTGTTCCAGAGAACAGTAGCTCCATTTACAGCTACTGTTAGCAATTTAAAACTGCTCCAAAATGAAGTCTTTCAAGAAGTTGACAGCTTATAAATAAATCTGTCTGATAAAATTGAACATAAACTGCATCTGTGGTTAGTTTGCCAAAATTAATTCTACATTTAATTAGAGATAGCAGTCAAACATATTTAATAAAAAACAGTCTTGGAGAGTAAATCAAATGAAGTCAGATTTTAGCAGACGTTTTGCATTTTTTTGCAAGGAGTGATGAAATGACCTCACCTCTCCGATTCCCAGTTATATGGCAGCGTGAGCTCTGTGGAGTTATGGGGAAGCCAGTGAGTTCACACTGTTTGGAAGGATTCCTTGCTCAGCTTAGGGTAAAGAGAGAAAACGATCATTTTGTGATTTTTGCTCAAATCTATCATTGAGTTTTACTTGGTACCATATGTATTAAACTAACAAGTTAATAAGCATATTACTGCTAATGATTAGAGACCAAGCTAAGGTATCCTAATTTATAGATTGACCCAAGCACATACAATTATCCTTGAAAAAGTGTGTTTGGCTTCCTTGCAAGCTTTTTTTTTTTTTCTTTTAATTTAACCATCACAATGAGACATATTAAAATCACACACTAGATACAATGCCATTTCTTTCCCTGCAAAGACTTTTTTTTTTTTAAATCAGCTTCGTTTATCAAATATTTGTGCTTGCTGCTCTGCATGGCTTAAGCAATGTGGCATAGCTGTGGAATCCTGGGGAAGATGCAAAAACACACAGATCAATCAGAATGCAGCAAACAATATTTTGAAACAAAAGTGACTTACAGTTCAAAGAGCATGGAAGCAGATCTTCAAACATTGGAAGTTTCAACATAGTCCATAGTCCTACATGAAGTGTGCAGGCAGACAATAGAAACTAGTACCAGTTATAGCAGTTTCAAACTCTGCAAAAACTATATGTCCCCGCACTAATACATAGCAAGAATAAAGTCAAGTAAGCCAAAATTTAGCTTGATCTTTTTAAGCAGTACTACTTTGTAGCAATATTGAAGAATTTTTCAAACACTGTGGTAGATAACACTCTTGTACTTAATATTGAGTTTGGATTAAACATCAGACATTTATTGATTCATCTTTTCTTCACATTGCAATTAAAGATAGTTAATCTGTACTAAATATTTTTGAAGTATCTGTATGTTTTTGTGTCAAGTTATTTGACACAACTTTGTGTCGTCATTAACACAATTACTGAAATATGGAGACATTTTTCAGTTCCTTGAGTTTCAGTTATATATCTTTTTGGAGACAATTTTTATGATACACACGTGAATTTGTCCTTCCCCCACTCAACACCCCCCAAAAAAAACTTTATCAAAATTTTGCTAAAATATTTTTGGGTAGTCGTAAGTATGTCTGAATCAATACATCAGTTTCAGCTAATGTGTAATTAATATATCATTGTTGCTCTGTGAGGCTTACATTGCTTGATCTCTGAATAAATAAAGCAATCATAGATGTGTATAACATAAATACAACATATCAATCACTTTTAAATTAGTAGTGGAATAATTCATGCTAGTTTAAAACTCATAGGTGGGCTTAGATATTTTTTTTCTTTTTTTTTATTAAAATATTTTAAAATTTACATATACTTGCCATTAATTGTAATCCCCATGTATTCCCCATCACCATCTCACGAGTGCACCATCACCTCAG
>JAGFMF010011760.1:8643454-8702447 GCA_019455555.1 Galemys pyrenaicus | reverse complement strand
TCCTAGGAGTGGGATTGCTGGATCATATGGAAGTTCCATTCCTAGTAGACTGAGGAACCGCCATACTGCTTTCCATAATGGTTGGACCATCTTGCATTCGGTGGGCTTAGATATTAATGCATTGTATTGCTTACTCACATACCAAATTTTTTTTTTTAAGATTTATTTATTTATACATACAAGAGCAGGGGTACAGGCCAGAGTTCAGGGCAGTGAGAGGATTCACCAGAGACAGAGTGGGGAGCAGAACAGGCCGACTGACTGAAATATACTGCTGAGGGCAGCAGCGGGGACAGCAGGAGAGGTCTACTGTGCCATGCGGGTCCCCTCCCTGGCTGGCAGCAGGGATCGAACTCATGCTGCAGTGGCTGCGGTTTGCTTCATAGTGCATTGCTTAACCCACTGCACTACCAGGGAGACCCCACATATCAAAATTAAATCAACAATAGGTTGAAACTAAAAAAAGTGTTAAAAGTCAGGTATCTCAAAAACAGGAGTTGACCCGCTCCATCTTGCTATAATTTATAAGTCATCGTTAAGATTTCCAATAGGACTGGCTTATCTCCTGAACAATTTATATACTGGACCTGCAGAAACAATCATTTTAATCAGTGGTTTCAAATTTGGTATATGTGTTGTCATGCCATTGCCAGATTAGAATATTATTAATGCAGTTCTGTGAATAAATACTAAATGACTCTCATTTAATAAAAACTATTGAACTAAGATGTTTAGGAAATATAAAAATATGACTACTATTCTCATACCATGTTTTGTCAGTCCTTGGAAAATAACTTTCAAACATTCATTTTCAACAATGTAATAATTTATAAAGTAAACAGACTCAGAAATATGGGTTCACACTTCCATGGTTCCTGTGGCCTGGTTAGCAAAACCTTGTCACCAGTTGATTTTTATCTTGGGCAAATCACTTCATCTCACTGGATTTCTTTATCTTTAAAATGAAAATATTCACTAAATATATTCTAAAGCAGCTTCTTGATCTTTTATTCCATGATTAGAACATTTCTGTCCATTAGACATTTTCTCTAATTTCAAACAAATGCCATGACTTTGCATTAGTTTGACTGACTTCATAAAGTGACCTTGAACAGAACAAAACTGAGGGGAAGAGAAATGGCATTTGCCACTGGACACAGTGGTAGTTTTGCTGTATTATCAGGTGTGAAAGGTTAATGACAAAGAAGTGAGTCAGTCTATGCCTCTCAAGACATTGGTACAGCTCCACGAAGTCACAGTAACTTTCTATATAAAAATTTTACATTGAGAGTAAAACTTACTAAATTGCAAAGGCAGCTGAGAGATTTGATTGCAAAATGTTTAAGAAGGTGCTCTGCAAAGATATGTATTCTAGAAATATCAAATAAAGTTTTGATATCTCTGTAGTTCCTCAAAATCCAAATATTAGCTCTGTGGGGATTGGGCTTTTTGAAGAGCCCAAGGAAAATGGTCTGAAGTATCAACGTTTCCAGCTTACTTTGGGTTCTTACCTCATACACTGTATGAGGATTCTGAGGAACTGTGTGCCTCCTGTCCCTTGTTATAGATCCATTTCTCTTATTGGTGATATCAGTTATCTTAATAAAATGCAAAGCTGGTTATGTCATCTTCCTGATTGAAAATGACTTACTGTTGCTTACTGGGTGAGGTCTAACCACTTAGGTAAACAAGACCTTCATCTCTCTTCTCCCAACACTATCTCCAGCTTTCTCTATGGAACCACTTGTCCAGAATGTGCTTCTTTCCAGTCGTAGCCTCAAAGACTGTGGCTCATCTTCAGTAGCAAAACAAACATCATCTTCTCTATCAAGATTTCCATTTCTCTGGCACATCTCTGATTTCTGATTCTTTTTGGTTTAATGTCTACTACCAAGCACAGAATAATATTTGATAATAAATAAATGGATGTTAACTCTGTTAGCTAAGTGGGGTGGTCAGTTGATAGGACAATAATATGCAGTTGATAGATGTGATGCCATGTTTTAATGGAGGTCATTTCACCTAGGTACATATTGTAAACATAAAACCGATGCCTTTTCCCCCAAAATTCTTATAATATGTCTATGTGTAGTTGTGATGCTCTATGGTTTTTGATATTTTAAAAATATTTCCAAATTATTTTTAAGGTTTTTCAAAGCTTACGTATTTAATGTAACATTCATAATTGCTATGGGTATGTTGTTAAGATTTTAAATTGCCATTTTGAAGCCAAAACTGAGATTTCAGTTTTTACATACACACACACACACACACAAATGAAAATACCTTTCAAAGAGAAGTAGCACCTTATATAAATTAGTAATTTCTTTTAATTGCCTCAAATGTTCCAGTCTGATGTGGATTTTTGAAGTTGTATGCAGCTTTGATGTTTTATTAATTATTTTCAAGGTGGCTTTCTTTCCAGAGCGAAGCATACATATTGATTTTGTGTATGATGAAGACTGAAATTTCTATCTTGGCACTGATACTTCTTGCAATCATATCTAGAAAGGGTTTGATCGTTTTTAAGCAAATCTCCAACAGTTAACTGTTGGCTGCCAAAGTTCAATTTAGATAAGTGAAGGGGAAGAGTTTAGAAATTTCACACATTAAATGTGTGATGGGAAAAACCCAATATAATGTATTAAAGATGCAGGCTTTGGAAGGAAAACATGGAGAATCGTAAGAACTGTGTGCCAGTCTCCAAAGGTTTTCAGTCAGGTTTGGTTCAGAAAAGCCCTAGAATGTGTTGGAAGCAGATCTTGGGAGGGTCTGTGTGGTGTGTCGGGGAAAGCACCAGAGTGGGTCTTGGTTACACAGAGTCTGTAAAATCGACTGTGGTAGCATGACAAAGATTGGGCTGTGTAGTTTGCCACTGCCAATCTTCATGATTGATACAGATTGTTGGAGCCATATCTATCAGATGGCGCTCCATATTGATTGTTAAAATCTGCAAAAATGAATTATTTGAAGTGTATTTTTCCATATCATTGGCTATTTTTTCCTGTGTCCACGAGTTTTAGAAGCATTTGACCTCACTCCTCAGTGGCTACCATAACTTGAAGGAGATGGCATTATAGTCACTTTATTCATTATGCTTGAATCATGATATTGTAATCAAATTCTTAGAGAATAGTGTAAAGGACAGTTGCACATTTTAAAAAGTCATTGTATAAAAAGTTCTCGGTATGTCAGTTGTTTCTATTTTTAGGGCCATTCTAAATATTTTACTTAAAAAATTGTCTAGAATTTAAGAGAATTAGAAATCTCATGCCAAAAAAAATCCAAACAAAACAAAACAAACACAAAACATTTTTGAAGACTTTTGGGTATTACCAGCCATTACAAAAAGGCAGAAAATAGCTTTGAATCTTTGTTAATATTGGAATTAGTCCTTTTTTTCCTATAGAATTCAAATATAATAGGCATGAAAATGAAACTATTTCACACTTTTTGAATTGAAATGATTCTGCAAGCTTGCAAGGGACAGGGGCATAGAAGGGTTTCCTTTAAATCACCTAGGATGCGGGGTCATTATATAGCAAGCAACCGGCATGCTGGATTGTACGGCTGGAAAGAACCCACGTAAGAATGAAAACAGATGGTATTATCATTCTATCCCAAGCACTGTGTGGATTTTTTTGGTTAGTGTCTGATTAAGGTTTCTGAAATTATTAAGTGGATAGATAATAGAGAATAAGAAAATGAGAGCACAGAGGACTTGCCAAGTCTTTAATGCTCACTTAAACAAAACTGCCTGCAGGTTCAACAAACTCATGTCTGGGTTTTGTGGGTTTTCAATGTCCCTCTCCAGAAAAGTTGTTCTGGGTGATGGTCACCATGTTAATTAAAGGAATATCAAACTATATGTTTAGAAAGATAATAATAAGTCACCCAAATCCAGATGCTCAATGCCACACATGTTGGAAAAGGGCTGTAAGAAGAAGGGGGAAAAATAAAAGCCCAAAACAAGCACTGAACACTCCCTCATTCTAGAAGCTAGATTTAAATTAAACCGATAGGGAAGAGGTTGCAACCATTTTTATTTTCCATCTCTAACAACCTTCTTTCCCAGTTGCCTCATTCCCTTTTTTTATATGTAATTGCCGGCTGTCTCCATTTCCTTCTCTCCACTTGCTAACTTCATTTCTGTTGATTTGCTATACGTGTAATGTATATAGAGAGAATATATGTATGTTTATGGGTGCATACATACATGAAGGGAAGTGGCATCCAGCCTTTGTGTGTACACATTTGAGTGTTCTCTTTGTATCAGTTGCACATCAGTACAATTTTACTTTGACTTCCTTGGCTTCTTTGAAAAATAGTCATGAATTAAACAGTCTAGCCAAAGTCAAACAAACAAACAAAACTCAAGCCAAAGATTCAGTGATTGCTTTCAGTTTGATTCTAGCTGAGAACATTGAAACTTTGAGCTTGCTTATTTCAACCATTTTCCCCCCTCCCTTATGTAATTGTGGTTTAGCCATTTCTTTAAAAACGTGATTTTCTTAATTAAAATGAAAAGTTTTTCATTCAGGTGGGCAGCTGAATGAAGGATCCATCCCCTATATGTCTGCAGTTTCATGGTGTCTACTTTTAAAATAAACATACATTTTTCACTCCTTCGCAGTGTCGTTGACCATACCATAGCCCTCTGCTACAACAGGATAAGATTTTAAGTGTCACTCTTTGTCTCTTGAAAGAAGATTTTGATTCTTGATTTTCCATGTACAGGTAATATAATTCAGAAAGTCTGCCAGCCCCACATCTAAGCTCCAGTAACGATTAATAAAGTAGATGGTCTATCAACAGGAAGGTAGCAGAGAGTGAAAAACTCAAAGAGTAGAAGCCAAATTTCCCAGATCATGCAGTAGTCTTTGTCGAGCTTCCTGAGTGGAACTCAGGACTTTTGAAAGACTTGAGATAAGTGTTTCAGCTGTGTGCTGAAAGCAAATTCAGAAACATAGTTTGAAAGGCTTTAGAATTTTCTTGTACAGATATAAGTTTAGTTTGTGTGGAAAAAATGAGATTCCTTAAATTGAATATTGAGGGTGGTGGTTGATTGTTTTGTTTTGTTGCTTTTTTTTTTTTTTTTGTAATTTGCAGAAATAAACATGAGCCTGACACCAGGTTTGTGTGGGAGTAAGGTAAATTTGGGCTAAATGACTGATGTACTGTTTAGGTATAAACATTAGATTCCATATTGCAACTGTCTGTCACTACTCTTGTCATTAATCAAATAGGTACTAAAATGTACAGCAATGTTTAACTGTATTTAATGTAGTTAGTGTTTGTAATACTTGCTGGGAGCTCTCCAGGTGCAGGTGGTAGCTTTTTTTTTTTCCTTCCTGATTTAAGATTGTGAGATCACTCACTTTCTTTCTATAGAATTAGAATCTGAGTAGGCAGGTTTGATCTGATATGTTGAATTTGGTATCATTTGAATTTTCTATCCAGTGTGGCCAGGCACAATTTAAAAATCATGGATAATAATTGGCATGTTGGGAGAAGAGGAAATAAATTCATTTAATTCTTGTGTGTGGCCTGATAATAGGTCAAGTCTATCTTTATTCCATTTGGATATATCTGTGTATTTGAAAGTTAAAAGTGAATTTGAAAATCAGTGAAACAACCCTATACTTAACTGGACTTTGATAGAAATAAAAATAAAGATAGTTTGACCGAATCAACAGATATTCAATATTGCTATATAGCAAAGAGTAGTGTTTTCTTTTCAGTAAATCAGTTGTACTTTAGACCTCACAGATTTGAGTCTTTAGGTTGCTTTTAAAGAAAAGACGTCTCTTAATTTTCCATGCTGAACATTCCCTCATTCTAGAAGCTAGATTTAAATTAAACCGATAGGGAAGAGGTTACAACCATTTTTATTTTCCATCTCCAACAACCTTCTTCCCCACTTGCCTCATTCCCTTTTTTCATATGTAATTACCGGCTGTCTCTATTATTAGTTCACTCTTTAAAAGTCATTTTAAAAGGGACCAATTAGTAATAAAAGCAGTAGAATTTATAGATTATCCAAAAAAAATATTGCTAGGCCACTAATATTTTTATCAGAAATTTATCAGGAATTGTCTAATAGCATTTTCACTTTTTCTTTACTCTCGGGTTTAACTCTTCTGTGTATTACCTCTAAAATAGCACAAAGTGGGAGCAAGTGGAAAGAAACAATAAGAGTTAATACTGTTTTTTTTCCTTGCATATTTTAGTACAGTTGCTTAAATTCATTGTATAGTATTTTTTTTTTTTCTTTAGAAAGTATCAGACGTGTGTGATGGAGCTCTTACTAGGTAAAAGATTAAACTTGAATCACTATTGAAAAATTCTGGTATCTGATACAGATGTTCATTTGAAAGTGATAGATGGTCCTTCGGGGACCCTGAAGTGTTTTCATGGATCCTCATGCCTGGTTGGCACTTTTATTGGAAATGGCTGTAAATCAGAAAAGAGAGTTGAAAATACATTTCATGTCATCTTTGAGGCAACTGTAAGTTCTTGTCCAAGAAAATAAAGAGGTCTTTTTTGCAGAAGGTAGCATGATATGGTGCTGAACATAATAGAAAAATCATGTTCCCAGAGAAGTTTCACCAACAGTACCTTGTTAATTCCAGTATGAGTGGGAGGGGTTTAAAAGATAGAAGTTCAATAAAATGGAGACTAAAGTTTAAAATTGTAGAACTTGGTGCTTTTGGTTTTTCCCCCTTTTGGGGTAGTGGTTGTCCTTTTACAAGATGTTTATTGACAGCAAATTGAATTGAGCTCATATGCTATAGGAACCAGGTGAACTCACATTCTCCAAATGCATCTGTTGTTTGCTTCTTCCAGAATAAATATTATAATTCTTGATGAACAACAGCTGGAAGGCTTGCATGTGGTTACATTTCTCATGGGTCCACAGGATGAAATCATTTGTATATCATTGACATTTTTAAATGAAGAAGAAAAGATATTACATCATAAGGTGTCAAAATCTTTCATTTTTTTCATTTTTAATCTCCTTTGAGTCTTACATTTTAAGATTGTAAGTGGGTTAGAGATATTGGTATGCCCCAACATTCTCTGTGACTTATCTATGCTTGCTCTTTAAATAATATCTAATAAGTGTCACAGTTTAATTTAATAACACAGTCTACTAGAAAGTTTCATCAGTCTCCTGTGTATTCTTTTTCTTATAGGTATCTTATAGGGAAGATGAGCCTTTTTTCCTCCTGTTTTAATTTTACTGTCTTGGCTGAGGAATAGGAAATGGGGTCAACAGGAAGGTTCCTGGATTAGAAGTCAATGGGCTATGGCCACACTCTTTCTTCTGAGGAAGTGTGTGGTCATGGGCAAGGACTGTCAGCTCCCTGCACTTACTTCCTCCTGCATCAAACAAGGACTTTGCACTGGATGATTTCTCTTCTCGAATCTGCGAGCTGTGACTTCTAAAGTGGGCTCAAGTTTCTTGATATTTGCTGCCAACACTGATCTCATCGCTTATTGACTTTCATTGTAGGTATGATCTGTCACATAAATTGTGGTGGTTGATTATACTTAATGATATACTTTTCCGTGCAATCTTTTATATGGCAATCTTTTTAAATTCTTTTGGGGGCACACATTTTAATATTCACTGTCTCATAGGTTAATTCTTAACTTGACAATGAAATATAAGAATCTCAAGGAAAGTTAACCTTGCTCTGTATTTCATATTTTTCCCTTTCTCCTCTTAACACATCATAGAATAGTTGTCACAGCTACTTGAAGTGTTGATAAACTTATCAAATTCTATTGCAAACTTAACTAGAACCCATGTGGTTTACTTGATTCAGAACCATGGAAATAGAACATAGCTCACACTTGCAGGGAAATCAGGAAACTGAAATTCCTGTCCAAGTTTCAACATTATCTGTCAGTGCTCTTGTGCAGGTCCTGTGTGTTTCAGTCTAATTATCTCTAAAATGAGAGAAAGGGACTCAGTCATTTCTAAGAGTCCACCTAACTTTTATTTCTGTACTTTTTCCCCTACTAATGCCATCTTGTAAGCGATGTACACCTTTGCTTATCATTTTCAAAACACAGTTTACTCTTCCTATTGCATTTTTGTTTATCCTGAAATGCAGTGATGTTTCCTGTAGTTATGGAACACCTACTATGAATCAGGCACTATAAATCAAACTGTACAAGATTTGAGTTCACATATTATTAAATTTCACCTCTTTAGCAACATGCAAAATAGAGATAGCAGTAGCTGTTCTGCAGTGTTGATGTGAGGACTAAATGAGGCAGTGAAGTCAAGCGTTTAGCCTAGTACCTGCCAGATAGAATGGGATTCATATTGTCATTAACACCATTATTAGGTGGTACATTTAATTTTAAACCCTTTATTGGGAATCATCTTTCATGGTCTATACAGTATAAATATAGCATCCTTTATTCTTTGAACATAATAGGTCCAGGATGTAGATGTGGTTTTACATTGATCAAATCCTCCTCTCTCCTGGAAACAGGACAAAATAATCTAATTCTTCTTGTATTTAAGATTGAGTTTAAACAATGATAATGTACAGAAGATGGTTGGCATGATGCTTGGTATATCAGGTTCATATTTTTTTAGGCAAAACTAACCTAGTTATGTTGGAGACAAAGTCAAGCTATGGAGGTCACCACTAATAGACAGTTGGCCGAGAAGACCGGATAATCACCTGGGATAACAGAAAAAATGCTGAATCTCAGTGTGAGTGTGATGACATAGATTAGTACATAGGTAAGCATTCTTTGACCTGTTCATTTAACATTGTTTATTTTACTGAACATAAATTATGTCTTAAAATGTTTGTTTTCCTCCCTAAACAGAACATATATTGCATTTATAACTAGAAAACACCTTTGTTTCATAGTATTTTAATGCTATAACTAAAATGTTAGTCCCATACAATGTTTTTTTTCAACAGTATATAAAAATAAAAATGACCCCGTAATTCCATGAACCCCCAATATCTGAAAGCATTTGGAGGAACACTCAGTGAGTGGTTCTATGTATTTCGTCACTCAGTTGTTCCAATCTGGCACACCATATTTTAGGATATTTATTGCCTGCCTAGTTGTTGGGTCTCTTCTCTCCCTGGTGTAGACAAAACCATACATTACGGAGTATTATTTTTATGAGGGTCTGGTCAAAAGGACCTGATCAGTCCTATTGCCTCTTTCTTCATGTATTTTTTCCTGAGATGAGGAATAGCTTGTGATTTATTCCAATCAAGCTTTATTTAGGACAGGTCTGTAGGAAAGGGTGGAAACAGCGGGGGAGGGAGCGGAAGGGACAGCATAAATATATACATACAGTGTGTGAAGATAAAGAAAGGCATCTTTTGTTACAGCTGGTGGCAGAAGTTTCTGCTTGCGCTGCTGAAGATAGTCTGAGATTAGTGGAGCTACAGCAAAGTCAGGACAAAGACGGGCTGTGTGAGACGGATCAGTGTGTTTGCTCAGCGGAGCTTTCTCGCCAGTTGTTGACAGATTTAACTGGTGTAATGTTAGGCCTGGCTGGCTCCTCCCCATGATTGTCAAGAGGCAATCAGTGCAGTGGTAAATGGCCATGTGGAGTATACCATGAATTCCCTATTTGTGTAGTAGCTGTTGCTTGGGGTGGGGATTTAATATTGAATGGACTCCAGATTGTCTAAATTGCAATCACAGTGTTTATTTAAATAGCCTATGGGGATCATTAAAGCATTTTAACTTTTGCTCCTGTGTTTCTCATGTTATGAAATCTTGAAGCACATTGGGGAGAAAAGAAAAATCCAGCCTTGTAAAAGCATTAGGATGCTAAAAAGTTCTCCCGGCTGCCAAAAATGCTTCAAGAGTTTTAGTTCTCTGAACTAACCTGTAATACGATGGATGGGATCCTGCCGTGGTCCTTAAAGAGGGGATTTTCCTGGTGGCAGATATTCGAATCTGCCACAGCATTATCACTGTCATCTCAGCCCAGGAGATTTTCTTCCTGCTATTGGATCCCCATTTATCAAAGAGAAATGTGTTTCGCCTTCAATACTTTTTTATAATGCTGTAGCTTTAAAATTACCTGAACTTTGTTTTAATCACAGAATTGCTAGAAAATTATTAAACTCTTAACTTTGCATAAGAAAAGCTTTTTCCACTTGCTTTACTAGCAGAGTCAGGGTGATGGTGAGACTTTCTTGTGGTGTCAAGGCCATGAACTTGAGGGGCGCAGGAAACAAGTGCAGCTGATTTTGAAGGCAGGGTTTCTGAATAGAAAGCTGGACTTGGATTTTCATGCTCTGATTTAAAAGAGGAAAATTAAAACACTTCACAAATCACTGTCACTTAAAGTGCTAACAGAAATGTCCCCAGTAGATGCCAGTCTCCAGGAAGACTGCCCGTGCTTTGGAAGACCCTGGAGTCTGGAACACTGTTTGACAATGCCAAACATTGTTTTCTGATTATGGAAGCAACCTGTCCCCAAAGATGGTTCTCAATTTCTGAGGTCAATTTTCAATTAAAAAAAAAAAAAAGCTTACTAAGTTTCCAGGACTATGCTTACAACTGGAGCTTTATCAAAATGGGCTCCTGTTCTTGAGACTCCTTCCTGCTCCAGCAAGAGGTCAAGCATGTCCCACTGGATGAGTTCAGGGCATCCCAGGTCCCCTGAGTCAGCCCTTCTGAGTCCTTTTGCCCTATGTTTATGTTGGAGATGACAATATCTATCTATCTCAGAAATGAACTGAGAGCTAATATGCCCAAGTAAGGCTTTGTCCTTACTTGAAATATAGTCTTTTTAAAAGATCTATTTATTTATTTATGCATACAAGAGCTGGGGTACAAGCAAGAGGTGTGGGGATTCGCCAGAGGCAGAGCAGGGAGCAGAACAGGCAGACTGACTGAAGTACACTGCTGAAGGGAACAGTGGGCGAGGCAGGAGAGGTCTGCTGCACCACGTGGGCCAGCTCCCTGGCCAGGGATGGAACTCGTGCTCCAGTGGCTGAGGTGTGGTACTTAACTCCTTGTGCCACTAGGGAGGCCCCAAATAAAGATAATATTAAGGATAAGAATCAGAAACTGTAACCAGTGGCTGAAGCCATAGACTGTTTGAGGTGGTGCCCCCTGGAGGGTTGCTGGTGAGACTAGATAGCCCCAGGAAAAATGCTAAAAGGTATCACATTCTGGGGTGGAAGACTGGATAAGAAATAGAAGGGACTACAGAAGGAGCCTCAGTTGATTCAGTTGTGAGGACTTAGTGTCCGGAATTCAGCTTTTGAGGATTCACTGTTTCAGATTCAAAGGACTATTCTGGGCTTCTGAAGGTGGAGGCATACTAGCAGTCAAACTCAGATTAAAAAATTCAGAGGTTTGGCAAGAAGGTGAGCAACTAAACAGTTCCTCAGTTTTGCTGCTGTTCTGGCCTGGCACTGAAGACAAAGACTTGGAGTCAGGCACCTTGCTGAGATGCATGAGCGTGGCCATTTGTTGGGTCTTTCGGCCACTGCAGCTGCTGTTTTGAGTGTTACTTGTCTGTGTGTGCTGGGGCATGTCGGCAGCTCAGGGAGTATCTCCTGTGGTGTCTTCTGCTGTCTTCGTGAGTTGGAATCTGGCTGATAACTGGCTGCCACGTGTCTGCATGCACCATTTTGAAAACACTGCTTTGGGGGAGGTAAAGGCCATTTGTGGCCTCAGTAACTCTTTGATTTTTCCCTGGTTTGTTAAATAAACCCCATTGTTGTTGGTTCTCTGAGCCTGAGTAGTCTTGCAAGTGTGTGCACAAATGAAGAACTCAGACTATAACCAGTAAACTATTTGGGTTGTGTCCTTGGCCTGTTTTAGTGCCCCTTGCTCCCTGTATCAAAACCAGCAGTAGATCTTAAAAATATTTTTAAGTAGATCTTAAAAATCAGTCATCTCCACTATGCATCTACTTATGGGCCATTTACCTCAACTTAAACCATAGGCTAGTAAAGTTCTTTTCCATCTACTGTTTTCAGAAATGTATTTTTATTTATAATCATGTGAAATGATTAATTACTTCCCTATAGCCTAGTACAACTTCCATCATGATATGGGAGTAGATCTTTTTCCTATTTTTTTTTTCACATTGCTCTTTATTCTGCATAAGAATAGAACATTTCAGGTTTCTTTTCACAAAATTTTCCAGATTCTTGGATTAATATTATCAGTATGTACTAGTACCCTAGTGTACACTTGACTTTCATACCTAGTTCTTTTTCTAGGACACATTGTTGACTAAAATTTTACAGAGGTTCATTCTGCTAATCTTATTTTTTTTTCCTTTGGAACCTATCATATCTTTATTTTGGTGTTACATTTTTGATCTTCCATATGTACTCATATTCGATTCACCCTCTACCAAACTATCCATGCCCATACTCCATCTGTGTCTCCTTCCCTACCCCTTCTTCCTTCTCCCCACACTCACTCTGATTACCACTAAATTCTTTCACTGAGTTCAAGATTTATTCCTGCTATATTTTGTGTGTGTATTTTTTTTGTTATTTATATTCCATAAATAAGTGCTATCATCTGATCTCTATTGTACCTTTCACTTTCTGAATGTATTCAGTTAACATGACACCTTGAGGTCCATCCATTTTTTGTCCCAAATGCTATTATTTCATGTTTTTTGACAACTGTGTAGTACTCCATTGAGTATATATTCCACGATGTCTTTATAAATTCATCTGTTGAAGGGCACTTAGGTTGGTTCCATGATTTAGCAGTTGTGGACAGTGCTCCCATGTGCATAGGCATATATATCTCTTTTCATATTAGAGTTTCATATTTTTAGGATAGATGCCTAATGGAAGTATTGATTTTCTTATCATAGTTAAGTTCTTTTCAAGAACCCATTGCTGGTTTAGAAGACACTAAAGTGAAGAAGATCTATAATCCATAAAACTGATGACCAATCTGTGAATAATGAGAGGTTGACCATATGTCTTTTACTATTTAATAGGGAGTGATAAAGTATATATTGCTAATTAGAAGAGTCTCCACATGCTTTAAGAGTTATACTAAATAATATGTCTATATAACTTCTAGGAATACCCTTTCTAGGACTACCACACGCCAAAGGATATTTTAACCTAATCTGTTGCTGAAAGACTAGAATTCGGGACTATAAGGGGATGGAAATGGCAATTATTTTCTTTTTCTAGAACAAACTATTGGTACTAATGCTGTTCATGGTTGTTTTGACTACATTACATTTTGCTGAGCCTCGGGTCTGCTTTTGGAAGGTTTAGAAGTATCCAGGGAGGCGGCTGCCACTTTGATTATTCATACCCAGCTCTTTATTTTTATTTGAGGCATAAAATAAAAACACACCCTGGCTTCTGCTCAGCCTCAACTGGCGTTCATTTTAAAAACAAACGCCGAACTGACCAAATGGCAGCTATACAAGTTTTGCTGCAAGTGAGTCATCTTTCATGTCAATCAGAGTTCATTTATGGAAGCATTAAATCCTGGTGCTGGCCAAGCCACCTTTAGACAAATTAAAACGGGTTGGGATTTGGTAGACTTGGAACAGAGGACCAAAAGGAAAACCAGTGTGATGTTATGATTCAGAAAATGACTCTTTTCCTTCCGAATCAGAATTGAACCACTGGTAGAATTGGTTCTCTCAGGAAGATGGTAGCTTTTAGGTGAAAGGTTAAATGGAATCTCTGACCAGCTGTGTTTGTCTTGTTGGTTCAGCTCAGTGCCTGTTTGGTTAATTACTGACTCTTCACCTTTACCCCATTGCTTAGTTGTAAATAGAGTAATACTTTCCTTCTAGTGTCTCGTAAACATTTTTAAGAGTTACTGTGAACTTTTTGCCACCGATACATTTTATGGCAGGGGTGGCTTTGTTTTAGTAATGCTGAACTCATCTTCGTAGAAAAGTACATTTTTTCTAACTATGCTCTTCTGATAAACTTTGAAAAATCTCTCTCTAGGTATTGACTCTCTGGAATTTGCTTATTCTATTTATGCATATGCAACATCAATTCTAGTTTTCATTCTCTTGCATAGGATTTCTGTCTACATACTTCCAAAAAGGATTTTCCCAAAGATTCATTGTTTCCATAATCACTTAGTGAGTTCTTATTGTTATATGTAGTTATTTTATATTTTTTTACCATGACTTCATCAGAAGTTACTTTAGAAAATTTTCATTTCCATAGTTGGTGATTTTCATAACTTCTGAAAGTTTAGTCATGATCAATATCAGACTGTTTGGGTCAGATTGTGTTTGGGGTATTGATATTTGCTGATTGAGCAACGAGAATAACTTTTAAGATCTCGGTAGAATTGTCAACCCCCTTATCAACTGATAATCAAGGGACTGGCCTCTATCCTTCTTTTGCAAATGTGTATGGTTGGTTCACTGGAGAATTATAACCACTTTAATCACAAGTGTGCCTGTTCATTCTGTATTCATTTAATGCACAGTTGTTGAGATCCTACCATGCATCATTACACTAAGTTCCTTGAGGCATGAAAAGATTTTTTGAATGAAAGGTAGAGGAAGCAACACATTGATAAACATGGTTCCTTCTCAAGAACAAAACTCCTTTATAGGGAAATTGATTAAAGTATTCTGTGCCCCGCCCTTTACCTGACTAGCTTACATGTTTTCAAAGTCATCTCCACATCCCCCTAGAGTTTTTATAGCCAGTGGCATTCTATAGAAACGGGACCTCTGTCCTTGATTAGCAAGAACAGTACCACCTAGTGACAGCCATGTGATTCTCTTACCTTCTGAGTGCTGTTCCTGACCCTGCACCACTTTGTTACCTTTCTCTCATCTTTAAGGGGTTGGAGGCACAGAGTGATCAGGCAAGTGGAGTTCAAGGGCAGTACTGAGTGAAGTTCAGTCTCTGCTAGCCCACAGACATTTGCAGAACTGCAGGAGACTCTGACCACCACACACTGTCCTTTCTGCCCCTCAATGCAGAGCGAAGGGTCATTCATCATCAGAAAGGCTTTTCTATGCTGTGCAACTGGGTTTAATTGTAGAATAAAAATATCTATAAATTGAAGATAACAATCTTCCAGGTTGCATTTTCAACTTCAGTTTAAAAGATTAGAGTCTCAGAGGAACACACTTGGGCTCTCTTGAGTGGATAGCTATAGTTATGCCCGTGTCTCTACTTTGTCTACATAAAGAGAACCAAGACTCTCTTCACTGTCATATGCACCCACCCTTTGTACTGACTGGTAAATTTTAAGCCAACAACTCTTCTGAGACATGCATGCTCATTTACATATGTTCATTGTTCTGTTCAGCAAATATTTAGTGAGCATCTACTATGTGCCATATCTCTAGAAGTGTCCAAGACTTAGTCATCTCTTAAGTTCTTATAGCCAGCACATGGTCAGACAATTTTAAAAAATCAAATAGCTACTAATGTCACTAGTTGAACTGGTGGCATTGATAGGACATGTACCAGGGTACAGGAAGGAACAAAGCAATGTTCTAGTATCGTACAGATAGAGCACATTATCATAGGGAGACACAGACAATAAACAAGTAAATGAAAAGATAACCCATACACATGTAAATTTAATACTGATGCAACTATTTTTTTTCAGTATATTGTCTTACATTTCTGTAATATCATAAAATCTTCAAGCCATTACTCATTTTTAATCTTATGCTTTATGCACTTGAAAGCAGTTTGCTCACTATATATATGTATATATATATCCCTAGATATAGGAAATCTATGAATTAAGAGTCCATGCCCTCTCTGCTGGAACTGATCTTGTGCCATAAATACTGGATTTCAAAAAAAAAAAAAAATGTAAAACCTATTCTACCCGTTTACATAAGAGCCATTTTAGATCTTTGATATATTGTGTTACAATCTCCTTGGATGAATTTGGGAACCCACATTTTTAACAAGTGAACAGCCCAATTTAGTGCCAACTGTGGGAGGACCACCCTTTGAAGAAACCCTATTAAAGACTTTTTGAGAGGGCCTTTGGAAGGACCACTGTGAGAACTGCAAGCACATGTCCTGTCCATGCCACCAGCTCAGCAAAGTGACATTACTAGCTACTTGATTTTTTAAAATTGTTTCACCATGTGCTGGTTATAAGAACTTCAGAGATGAGTATGTCTTGAACACTTTTGATTGATCTTAGAGTTTATTTACACCACGGCCTCCTCTGCCTTTGTATATCAAGCTGTCATGCTATACTAGGGTATTTTCCATTCATGTACCACTTTTATATATGTGATTTGGCCTTTTAAATTACCTCATTGCACCTGGATCTATGATTTTTTTTTTTTTGGTTTCATACAGTTGTTATTACAGTTAAAAAAAGAGAGAGAGACTCAGGGTAAACTGGTAAGTAAGCCAGATGCATAAAGAAGTATATGAAAAGGCAGATCTTCTGATTCCAAGTCCTAAATTTTTCCTCATTCAAAATTGGGAGTTTTTCTTCACCAACCACAGGTATATGATAATATTCAGAGATTCTTTAATCTGTGTGAAGGTTATAATATATCACATTCCCAGCCATTGAAAAATGAAATCATTCAGCATCCTTAAGTAAAGCCAGATGCCTCCATTGAGCATGGCAAGGATCTCTTGTAATAGGATTACTTGTACATTCCAGAAAGTTATGACAAGTGACACATGAACTAATACTAGGAAATAACATATAGACTTTCTGGGAAGGAGCCAACCTTCGACCACCTCCACTCTGCGTGTTTCTTGCATTAGACACTCTTCTTAGCCTTAGGTAGTGTCATCACTGAATCTTAATCTTTGGTTTATGGTTCTGTGGCGGTTATCTTCTCATTCACTCATTTATTCACCCATTTGTTTACTGAGTGCTCATTATAGACCAGAAAAGGGCATGTCACTTGTTATAAAACTGTGAATAAGCTATGTTCACTACCCAAATATGAAGCAAAGTGTATGTAATTACCACAGAGCTGTGAATAAGGTCCTATTCAATGATTTCTCAACTCTGACCATTACCAGTGGAAATATTGGTTGGAGAAGTGAGTGTGTGGGTGAATTCTTCAGAAAGGGTTGAGATTTGTTATGCTACGCATCTGGCAGTACTTAAGAATTATGAATGATTTCATGTTTCCACGGGCACATGGCACATTATGACACATTATGTAATACACTGGTTGATAAAGCACTTTGTAATGGTATAACATCGTGCCTGCCATCCTTCCCTTATTCCACTCACACTACTTCTCACAGTATCGTCTCTAGCTATTATTGTTAGGGTGTTTTTATAATTGATAGTTGTAATAACATCAAGAGCAGTGGTTCATGAGTGAAAAAAATGAGACATGGCATAATTGTGCAGTCTACGCCACAAAAAAATGAACAGAGTCCCATCACATCATTCTCTGCTCAGTTTCTAAATCTCGAGATTTTTATGAAGGAATTCCTAGCCCAGATGCTTTGTTCATTTATTTTCTTATAAACTAGTATGAGGCTTCATACAAGCAGTAGAATTTCCATGGGTAGCCCTCTGACAAGCCAACTCTTCAGAGCCTTGTCTTTAGAAAGCTGTCAGAAGACCCCACCCTCCACTGCCGACCACTTTTTCCTACAGAGAAACCATCATTGAAGAGTTTGGGTCTGTAATGATGCTATGAGTCTTTTGTTGGCTTGAATTTAAGGCAGTTTATCCTTCATCAGTCTCTCCACAGGGACATTTAGCATTTCTGATATTTGACCAGTAGCCCAGTTTGTTTCCTTTTGGCACATGTCTGTGTTCTGTAACACCAACCACAAACTAACATTGTTAAATACCAACTTTGCTGAAGTCAGAACTATAGGTGGAAATCTTTGCAGACCTGATTCCATGCAATGCTTATTAGCTCTGCTATAGGGAGGCCTGGAAAAAAGATTAGAGTTTCAAAGTCAGAGAAGAATTTTCGTTACTTAGGTAGGTCGGATTCTAGCTCTTCCCTTGCTGTTTTTACACATTAACTTGCCAACTATACCGTCAGGAGGTGAGTCTGCCTCTCGGAATGCCAGTTCTGCTGTGACTCCTGTGCGAATATGATGATACTATTGGATGACAATGAGTTGGTTCAACTATTGGAATATTGGTTTCTTTCTTGAATCTGTCGTTTTTTCCAGTTTTGCTCTCTCTCAAATTGCTATATTAAAAAAGAACAAAACTCCCATTCGAACACAACAATTATTTGCAACCATTTTCCACAGAGCAAGAGAATACTTTATATAGTAATGACTAGCGAGTGTGCTTTAATGTTTTTGTGATTGACGCAGGGGTTCACTGAAGGTCCTCTGGAGCCATTCTCACTCCTCATATTATAAACCCTCTTCAGAGAAGAGAGCAGAAGAGAGAAAGTTTATTTTCTGTCAAATTGATGCAATGGGTGTAAGGCAACCATGTAAACCTTAACTGACTCACTTATTGCTAGGTAGCTAGTAATTAATACTGACCCAATGATTATGGATTTTTGACTTTTGGGTGACCTAGAAAAATTTCTCAGAATCAGATATTTTAGCTTTTGAGAGGGCAGGGGGAAAGCTGTGTTTAGAGCTTTGTACAGAAGTTATTAACACTGAAGTAGCAGCAGCAGCAAAAAAAAAAGTGGGACTTTGATTTTTATTAGTTATTCTTTCTATGTATGCAGTAGTTTGAGTGTGTGGTCAAATATCATGATTGTAGTGGACAGATAGTGATAATTGGTGGTTGGACACGCTGGCTCCTTTGGAGACACAGTGAGGTCAATTGGGAATGCTAACATTGACTGGGAAAGAGGCAGCTAACTTTTGGTGTTCCTTAACACTTCACACTTAAAAAGTACCCCTGTTCTTGCCTGTGCCTGGTGCAGGGAAATGGAGCCATGGTCAGTCTCCTTTCTCTACCTCATGGTTTTTCATCCCAAACCCCACACTTTTGTTTGACACTAATAATAAAAACTGATAGCAGCCAGCATTTACTGAATACTTACTAATTGCAGGTATTATTTTGTCTTTACATGCATGTTCTCTGGAATGTGATTTATTAGCTTAGGCTCTTTGGGCTGTAGGTGACAGAAATCCGATTCAAATATGCTTGCACATAGAAAGGGCAGGAGCATTGTCCCTTCAAATCAATGAAAATGTCAAGTAGTGCTGGCTTCATTCATGATCATCCCAAGGCTCTGCTGGTCTCTGTGTCTCTTGGCTTTCCTTGCCTTTTTCTCTGTGGTTGTCATTTATAGACGGACTTTTCCATATGGTCTCTGCCCAAACAGCTCCCATCTTTCATCCTCATGAAAAAAGCCTGGGGCTCCTTTCTGCACAGCTCTAACCAAAGTCCCATGGAGGTCATTTATCGCTTTGGCTTATCTGTTAGGTATTCCTACCTGAACCCATCGATGTGGCTAAGGAGACAGACTTTTTTTCTTAACCAATATGTGGTTATATCCTCTCTGTTATTTGACAGTGGGGGACCAGTTGTGTCTCACAGAAAAAGATGTTAAACTTTGCTTTATTTTGTTTTACGAGAAAAGATGACAGGCAGGACAAAACAAGTGACATCCATGTCGATAGAGTAGTTTTATTTTCCTGTTTTAAATGTAAGAACTTTGCCAGAATGTGCCAGAAGAATGCAGGCTGTAAACCCATCTGCATGAGCCTACAGTTCATGTACCTGCCAAGAGAGGTATCATGGTTAAGAGAGTCAGAATGCCGAGGTCTGATTATTAGCTCTGTGACCTTGAGCAAGTCTATAATCTCTTCAAGCTCGTTTCATTTTATAAAGTAGAGGTAATAATTGTGTATACTCATAGGCTACTTGAGAAATTTAAGTGACATAGATGTATTTACTGCCTTGTATAATTCCTAGAACACACAATAGATGCTAGCTATTATTATAGTGTTTTTGAAAGTCAACTACAAAGCTGTGGGGAAAAAAAATCACCAGTTGTTCTGACTTCACTTTCATTTGCTGATTTATCCTGCATACAAGACTGGATTTATGAATTCAAACCATCATTTGATTAAAATCCCTAAATTCTTGCTTTGCTCAGCATGACCAATTTCATTCACTTCATGTAGTTTTTGTATTTTTCATATTATTTTCATAGAATGGTATCATTGTTTAACGCTCTTATTAACAAAGTAGTAAGTGTTAGCAGAGAGGGAGCCACATTTTTCCCCACTCTATCCTTCAAAGCACTTTGAACCTTACATAAATATGCAATCTGTATTAACTTGTTGATTTCATTTGCTTTCCATATTTTTGATCGTGGGTCGTGTCTTGATAGACCCTCCATAGGGAATTAGTGGGGGAGATGTGATTCCCTTTTCCTGAGCTTTGTGAGTCCAGGTTGGAGGTTGGAGCTGAAGGTCAAATGGGGACAATCTGTAGAGGGGAGACTATACCCTCGCTTTCATGGGTCCCGCTTCCCCCAGAGGAAACTCCCTCTAGACTTCTGGAGAGAATTTCATTGTTCTTTCTTGTCCATACCATTTTCAGGTAAAGTTGAGAGACCTACTGAGAATAGAATTTTCTTTAGCAAATTCATTTTAAAAAGCCAAACTTTCAGCAAGGGAAGTGAAATATTCTAAGTTGTTTCAATTGTTTCCAGTGCTCTAGTGCCAGTTCTGTTATTTATCCAAGATGAAAATTAGCTATTTAGCAAGTATCACTCTTCTAACCTCCAATCTAGCTTACTTCCTTTACAAAAAATTAAGGATTTTGATATAATGGAAATGTTTTGAATATGGATTTACTATCAGTAAAATACAGGAGAGCTGTTTTCAGCATACAGTGAAATTTAATGCCAGAATTTCAATATTTAAATGTCTTAGAGATCAGTGTATAGACTATAATGATTAACTTGAAATATGACATGCATATAAATATATACACTGTATATAATTACAGGCCAGAATACTTTCTGTTATAAGTGATCTTTTAAAACCCCTTAAATGTTACAATAAAGCAAAATAGCATTCTCAGGTTGTAGCAGTGTTTCTGAGTCTTGGCTATAGACTATTCGGAAAGGAAGCCCATATTTGAACTGTCATCACAAGAATCACAGGAGGCTCCTTGACATTTGTGTTCACCTTATTCGATCCTCCTACTAGAAGTGGCTTGAACACAGTCTTGCACATAACTATTTAAACTGCTTTTATTTTTTTTATGGGGCTTATTACAGCAACCTGGTCAAGGTTCAAGATCACTTACCCTTTTCATGTAGTGAAACATAGTTTGACCATTTCTAAATGGTGCATTTGGCTAGGCAGCCTAAAGACTAAAAGCCTGTATCTTTCAAGCAACCTAAGACAACTATATCGACAATTCCCTCTCTACTTACAGAATTTCTTTTTCAGAAGTAATAACACTCAGTAAACAAAAAAGTGCTACCAGCATTTTGGAGTTTTCAGTTCATTCCTCAGCAAACAAAATTTCTGTGTCCTGGTTGTATTTAGTGTAAAAATAAGAGAAACATCCTAGAGACAGAAGCGATTTTTCTAGTTGGTTACCTACAAGGAGATGTATTGATTTCTATTGGTAGTACTGGCTTCTATCTACAGATGTACATTGTATCCAGGGGTTCAGAAAACAGAGCTTTTAATTCTTTGTAAATAGTAGCATTGTATAAAAGGAGATTTTTTTTTTATTTGCAACTACAAAAAATATTGTGCACATTGGTTTAAAATGAATTGACCTTTTGTTTTAGTGAGGGCGGTGTGTTACTTGTTATGGAGTGACTCCATTTGCCCATGCAAATAAGCACAAAGCCAGGATATTATCAGGCAGTGGCAAAATTAAGAGGTAGGTCAGATTTAATGGAAACATCTGTCATTAACCCTTTTACAGAAACAGCCTGAGGGAATCCTTGTAGATAAAAGCTATGCTAAGCTATCTTACCTTGCTTTGCAGAGCTGCAAAGGGATGGCAATCATAATGTACAAATTCTGCTCAGAGGATTTGCTTACTTTAAAGAATGACACAATTTAGAATATGGGGGGAAAGGCTTGTTTTATGTATTTTTTTCCTTTACAACAGAGTTCAAGACTGTGGAACAATTGTGCTATTATTAATTTTTAGATTTTTATACCAGCAGACTTATCCCCATTTATTGGCTTAATTATACCACTCCAATGGGTGTCTTATTAAAATCCTAATTCACAAATGAAATATTTACATGTTATATTCCAAAAAAGTAGAAAACATAGAATTAGAAAATGTGTTATTTCCATGACTGCCCTTGGTAATACATTTTTGCCTCTTTTGTTCAGTTGTAATAAAAAATTTTGTCAACTGAGCATTTACTGAAGATAATTCAATTTGTGAAAGTTTAGCAGTTATTTGGATGCATTTTTCTTTGTTGCTTAAATTATCAATTACTAATAATAAAAGCATATGGGTCAGTTTGCATTTGCAGTGAAACTTAAAAGAGAACTTTAAAAGATTATAATTTATGCAATAAATGCATTTGAAAAGTTTTGAAAAAAATTTTATGTGAAAATAAAAGTGTTAATTATGTTTGTTAATTTGCTAGTAGGTATGTGTGGGGGAGATAACCTGATTATCTTTATAGTAAAAAAAAATAAATTCAAAACAGTGTTCCTGGTGCTTTAGTTATGTTTATTTACAATATAATTATCTTTAAATTATTTTATGTTCGATTTTGCCTTCATTGCAATAATTTATTGATTCCTTCCTTATATTATTCTTTGTGGGTTTTTTTTTTTTTTCTCAACTCTGTCTTAACAATCTGAAGTCAATGTAAATGGGACTTTTCTCATTTTGGAAATAGGTGCTCAAGTGAAAATGCATTTCTCTTTTGGCTACTTCTAACCAGAACTTTGAGCTTAACTAAGAAAAAAACATTGTGACATGAACAGAACGGTCAATGTCAATTGCTTTTTCCTTGTTACAGTCTTTTGCTGTGTGACCCCTTTCCTTTGAGCCACAAAGATTACGGGGAAATGATGGACCTTTTTAATATGCACCTAATCCCCAAAGCCATGCAATGGAGTTGACTTGAATTATTCCAAATACAATTTTTGTTTTAGATTTGTTTATTATGCATACAAGAACAGGGAATAGGATAGGTGTCATGGTGAGTGGATTCACCAGAGACAGAGCGGGCAGCAGAATGGACAGATCTACTGAAATACACTGCTGAGGGGCACAGGGGGCAAGATAGGAGGAGAGGTCTGCTGCGCCATGTATGGGTTAGGGCTTTTAGCTGAGGATGGAACCTAGGCCACAGGGGGTGATAATGTGATAACACTGAGACTTAACCCCTATGCTACTGTGAGGGACCCTCCAAATACTATTTTGATTACATAAGGGAGTATTCATGGAAGAGAACAAGAACAACCTTAGATATAGATCTCCTTTTTCAAAAAAGACCATATCCCGTTATAATTTTAAACATTAATATGTTTGAAAACTGTTGCTGGACTTTTAGAAAGGCATAGTAACCTTAATCTACAACAATAAACTTAAATGGACCTGAAATTATTTTATGCTGTGTTTCAGAACTCATCTATTAACTTTATATTGATTGGGAGTTAGCATTTTATTTCCAAATATAAAACATTTCTGTTGCTTTCTGTGCTTGTGTGTGAGTGGATCCATGTCAGCATTCTGTCTGTTTTGGACTGTGAGCTCCTAAAGGGCAGTGGGATGGAGGGGCGGATTTGTCTGCTATCTGTACTGACCATCGAGAAGGCTTATCTGAACTACATGCACAGTTAGGCACCTAATCATTGTGACTCTTTAATGACAAATGATTTCAGTGATGGCTGCTACTAGAATTCATGTGTAGCTCTCCTGTGCAAGGGGGCATGGCGTAAGAACATTGACAGTGTTGCAGTACATGTGGCTTTAGACCTGATTAGGGATGAATAACAAGTAGACAGCCTCAATGGCATCCCCTTCTCCCACATCAGAGCCGGATGAACTGTGGGTCCCAAAGGCAAATCTGACCTGCTTAGTTAATTGGTAAGTAATACAGACTTCATGGCACCCCAGCTACCTTCAAACAGCTCAGAGGAAGTAGTGTTTATGGGTAAGATTTTGCCTGTTTACCCACTTAAGTAAACTGTGGCATCTCCTAGATGTCCTTGCATATTGCTCTGGTTTCCTCATTTTGAATATTTTTTTGGATCTAATGGTGGGACAATATGCTTTGAAGATACTGAAATTTGGCTGTCTATTTTGAAAGAAATCTTTTTAATTTTTATGAGGTTTTAATGATTCTCTTCTACAAATCCTTTTGGTGATTAACTGCTCAGAGCAAGAACTGTCAGTCAGCAAACATCTTGTTTCTTGTTCACAGGAGTGGAACTTATCCATGAGAAAAAAGGGATATGCCATTTAGAGTAGTCAAGATTTCTCTTTGGTCTACGCAACTTTTTTGTTATAAAGATAGAGCTGAGAAAGTCCTTCTCTGATTTTTAATTTAAGGCAATACATCAAATTCTTTCTATGTTCCTTGGACCATTGATCTGTAGTTTAAAAAGCCTTATCACTTATCATGGGTATTGGGAATCCTTGCCACCTAGTGTCTTTCTTTGATAATCAGGATATAAATTCTAAGTTTCAGTCTCTTTCTTGAAGGAGTTTTCTGAAATAGAAGACCTGTGCTTTTGACCAGTCATCTTACTTGATCTAAATCTGGATTTTAAGGATGAAACGTTTCCCTGTTGCTGGGTTTCCCTCTATACCAAAACAGTTCACTGTTATGTTAACAAGAATGACATATTAGAATTATCTCTTCTGATAGTTTTTAACTTCAATTTTTAAATTTTTTTTTAAAGTCTCATGGATCAGAACTCAAAAAAATATAAAAATTTGTCCAAAAAGAAATATCACCTTATTGGGTTAGCTTCCTGCAAGTAAATCCTCATTCCCTGAAAATAACAATTATAATTGGTCATTTGTATTTTTTCTAGACTGTCTTTCCTTGCTGATCCCTTTTAATAGGTCACGTCCATGCTTAGTCCCCATTTATCCATGTCCATGTTCACTTGACATTCATAAAGTATCTTACTATGAAGTGACATTTAACAACGTGCATGTTGAATCTGGGTACTTTTTGCTTGGCTTTGCATTCATCTTTCCACTTATGTTTTGAAGAGAAATTTCATATTTTCTTTGCTCTAATTCTGGTTGCCAGGATGGCTAAATGCCATTCCTGGAAGGGGTGTGTGTTAGAGTTGGCACAGACAGAACAACTGGCACAGGAAAAGGAAACCATTCCTGTGTCAAGGAGATTTATCTATTCATTATTTTAGAAATTATTATTGTTACCATCCTCAACCATTTGTTGTGAGGACCAAAGGCCTGGGCACCATTTTAAATAAAGATCAAGACCTGTTCCTGGGTGGTGCCCAAGGAACTCCTGACTGGACATGTTGGTACTTGATCTATGTTGGGATTATGAATTTGGTAGCCAGACCTTTAGCAGTAAGTAGAAAATAGTCTGGAAGAGTTGTTTTCAAACTGGAATCTGAAGAAGACTGTAGATTTTTTTGTAGGTGACCTTGGGGTCAGTAGTGATGGGAAGGGGAAGGACGGAGTCCTGCTACTTTGATCTTTTTTCTAGATCATGTCCTTAGGCGATTTCTACTGAAGAAATATTTCAGTGACTTTCAAATAAATACAGGTTGAAATACACTGCACTGAAAGCGTAAATACCATAGCTGGAGTTAAGGTAATGTGGACCGCAGTCTGTCTGTGCCTCATTTCTTAACTCCAGGTCTCATGGGTGCAACAAATGGTTGAGGACCAGTTGTAGCCCACTTTGCAAAACTGATATGGTTTTGGAAAAGTGACTATAAATATATTCTATTTAATTGATATATACTTTCTATGAGTAAAGAAAAATCACTCTTTTGAGGGTTTCTGTAGACAAGGTTTTTTTTTGGGGGGGAGGGGGAGGATAAAGTTAAGGATCTCTTTGTAAAGTAAGAAGCATCCTACTTCAGTTATTTAGATTTGAGGTTTGGATTTACATTTTCTTTGAGGGAGAGACATACCAAATAAGAGCGAGCAGTAGCATTGATTTCCAAAATTATTTGGAAAAAATGTAACATTAAGAGATACAGATAACAGAGGAAATGTAATGAAGCAGCAAAGGATGATAAGGAATTTTATTTACAAACAATGGTGAAACCAGTTTCCAAATTTTACAGAGTAAAGGAAGGAGACCATAGAAAATGAGCTAGCAGTAACTTGGACATGAGAGAAAGGAAAAGGATGCTTAGTATTCTAAAAATGTATTTTTTGAGACTTGATTATGTAACTTAGAATTTGAAGGCACCTATGCAATTCTCTTCAGTATTTTTGTTGGACTTGACTTTTTGGTTACAAATAGGGAAAGAGAGGTATTTGTGTTAACTGATTAAAACAGTGCTTCCTTAAAGTTTTTACTTTATATTTAGAAGTTATTCAGTCAATTTCATTTTTATAGCGTCTGGTTGAAATTTATAAGTTAAAGAATGACTATAAAAACAATGTTTCACATGTCCCTGACTTTCAATATATTATTGTTGAATTCTACTAAATTATATTCAGATGCGTCCAGATAATTCTAACATACTGCCTTCAAGTTAAATAGACTGTAAAAGCAGTAAAAAATCAAGATAATGCAAAATTAGAAAACTCATAATTTGGGTTTAAATTAATAAGTTAATTATAGATGTCAATAACATATTTGTGACAACTGAGTAACAGCAATAGCAGAAAAGATATTCATTAATTTAAATCCTAAAAAAGTCAGGCAGCATTAAACATTTTCACAGGGATACAGAGAAAGATACCCATGTTGCGTTATTTTTTTAAAATCTATTTCAGTTAAATGTAACTAAATGTTGAAAGCCATGTGTACATTTTTTGTTCACTGTGGAATTCCATTTACTTTGTTTTAGTAATAGTTTCCTGGTTCTGTCATTCTTTTTAAGATTTGACCTACTTGGGTCAGGCATGAAAAAGGGGTTGTGGCAGACTTCTGGCGGAATGCTTCCTGAAGAGCAGGTAGAGGAAGAAGAGGCAATGAGAGGCTGAGAAAGGCTGAGGAGAAAGGCAAGGGGATAATCTCTCAAGATACATCCTAAAATCCAGGGGGCCACCGCCTTTGGATGGATGACTGCTTTAAATGTTGTGGGGTTATTTTTTTTTTTTTAAGATTTATTTATTTATACATACAAGAGCTGGGATACAGGCTAGAGGCAGAGGGTGAGTGAATTCACCACAGACAGAGTGGGGAGTAGAACAGGTAGATCGACCGAAATGCACTGCTGAGGGGAGCAATGGGCAAGGCAGGAGAGGTCTGCTGCGCCATGTGGGTCCCCTCCCTAACCAGGGATCAAACTCACACCACAGTGTCTGCGGAAGCTCCACAGTGCGGGCCTCGACCTGCTGTGCCATCAAGGAGGCCTCTGCTTTAAATGCTCAGGAGAAGTTAAAGGGATGAGGCCAGAACTGTTCAGGGTAGACTTGGGATTTAAGTGGATGTTGGTAAACTCGGAGAAAAAGAGCTTCTATAAGAAGGCACAAGCAGAAGCAATTTGCAATGGGTTGCAGAATACCAGGAGATGAGCCAAAAGTAGCAGTAAACAAAGTGTAGTTTACAGGCAGTGTGATTGGTGGTGAAAAAGAAAATGAAATGAGAAGGGAATCTGGGTCAACAAGAGGTAGACTGTCGTACCATGAACTCTGTCTTACTGCTATTTGTAATAAATAATTCACCTTAGAAAGCAGTTTTCCCCTCTTCCTTACATTAGGCAAACATAGAACGGCTGTCACTTTTCCCCAGACTTCTTAACACATTGTTCTTTAATTTAATTTAATTGTTCTTTAATTTAATTCTTAACACATTGTTCTTTAATGTTCCTTTAAGGTCTCCTGGCTAGAATTTTGCACCTTTGTCTTGAAGATAGTCTGTTCTGTACTTGTGTACTTGTGCACGTACATGTGTATACTATGCTGTCTTGGTCATGACTTAGTACCAGAAATGTTATCTTGTAAAAATAATTGTGAGTCCTTTAATCAGATTAAAGAAAAAAAATTACACTCAACTTCCTTTTCTTAAAACATACAAAACTGAAGGATCAGGGTAAAAACCAACTACCCAAGTCTGGCATTTTTTAGAGATGGATCTTTAACAGATCCATCTGTTAAGACATCTTCAATGTCTTCTATGGTTATTGACCTTTTTTTAATCTCTTCTGCCACTTTGTAATTTATCATTGAGAAATTTATTGTTAGGGTAGAGGGAATAAGTATATTGTAGGCTGAGGAGAAAGAGTTAGTAAATGAGAAGGAATTTGTCACAAAAATAGGCAGGACTCCTATAATTTGGGAGAAAAATTCTTCCAGTGGAAGGAGTGATAGAAGTAAGGATGCAATTGGAAGGGTCTTAAAGAAAGAAAGACATCTACCCCTCCACTTGAGAAAGATGTAAGAATGGCAAACAAACTAAATTCAGAGGTGGATGAAATTGGTCATTAAAGAGGAAAGAAAAGAAAGCAAACCTTTATTCATATGTTCTCTGCCAGGCCTTGTGCAATGTGTTATTTAGAAATAATCGCTCTCAATCTTCACAGAACTCTGTGAGGCAGAATTTTCCCCTCTCCATTCCATAGATAAGTACACAGACAGGTTTGGTAATTTGCCCAAAGTATCACTTCTGGAAACTGTTAAACTTTTATTAGTATTTACTCAATGTGATTACAGAGCTTTCAGCCAAATATTTATTTTGTTTCCTGTGGTTGAGTAGAATATGTCTACTATTATGCATATAGACTTGTGTTTGTGCAAATTTGCGCACAAGCGCACAATGGCATATAAGACCTTATGTGTACTGAAATATACAAATATATACAAGATTAGGTGTGAGCAAATTCTACATCTACTTAACCTAGAAGGAACCCTCTCCAGATGATAACTATATCAATAACAACGGCAGCAGTTTCATGTTGTTGAGCAGCTCTGTACTTGCTGACAATTTCCATTTCATTTCTTTTTGGTCTGTCCATAAACATAAGTGGTAGAACTGTTATCGCCATTTTTATAAATGAGCTTATTGCAGTTCAGACTTTCAGAAACTCACCTTAGTTCTTGGTGTTGGTGTATTATTGAGCAGACATTCAAAGCCAAATTGAAGGAAATCACCTTACTATACCACAGCCCAGATCATCTCTTCAGTGATAATCACTTATTACCTGTCAAAATTGTTTGGGATACCTTAGTCTTTTCAGGAAAACAAAAACAAAAACACACTGTAATGATTACCACTCACTTCCCAGATCTCATACTGTGAATTTTCGATCTAGAGAGGTGTTTTTTGTTGTTGTTAAAACTCCAGTAGGTTGATATTCTTTGCCTTGCATAGTTTATTTGAACCATCAGAGTAAAATAAAACAGACCCCACTTGTATCTCACTGAAGTGGCTAGCCCAGTGCAGGCACAGGGTCTACCCTCACCAAATGTTTGTTGACGAAGCTCATGACCCTCTGGGTAACACATGCCCACTCAACAGGACTGAAGAGACGATACACCTGTTTATTTGTACAAAAATGAAAGACGTAGCATTTTGTAAAAATCCTGTGACCATATGACTGGTGATTTTTCTACCTTGTAGAAAATAAGTCAATGTAGACTGGAAAATTCACATTTCAAGAAACTTCAAAGATACTTGTCACGATCATACATAGTCACCTCCCCACCTCCCCCTTCTTCTTTTTCTCTTTCACTTTTCTGCCTCTGTGCCCACAGCATGTGAAAGCATTGAAAGAAAATAAGAATCTTAAACTCATAAACATACCTGCTTACCATCTGGCAGGCATCCCAGCAGTCTGGTGATCTCCTTAGTTATCCAGCAGATAGTAGAAAAACAAGAGTCCTGTGAAGATTTCACATGTTGCCATATCCCTGCCAGATGGTGATTTGTAAAACATGGACAAATGGCACTGGCTTCATTTCCCTGCGACAATCACAACAGAAACACTGTAGCAATGGTGTTTAATTTGAAAGCAACTTCAACTGAGTAACTTTTAAGGTATAAACATCTAAAGACTATTGGGATAAAATGTGTCATTATCTCTGGAGAGCTGGTCCTTCACAAAACTGCTATTCCTGGTGCTGGTAGCTTTGAGAGTCTCTCTAAAAAAAAAAAAAATCTGTGGAGGGTTGAAAAATGTCCACATCACGGGACATTTGATTACTACCTACTGATTCTTTACCGCAACATGATGTTTTTCTGTCATCTAATGATGAGCTACAGGGCTAAAAATTATATCGACAAATTCACCAATTGGGCAACTTCACATCAGGACATCAAGAACTGAATCTGGGTTGAAGCAGGAAATTCTACTCTCTACATGTTAATAAGACAGTAGATACTTTTAAAATAGTGTTTTCCCACTGGTTTTGGTTGTTCTTGGTGGTTGTCTACATGAAACTCAAATCACTGGGCAGTTCATATGGAAAATGTCAAACAAGTGGTTTTGTGTTGGGTAAGTACACTACCAGTTTGTGGTTCTAAGGTTTTCATCATGTATCTGTGTCAGACATCCTTTGCTTGAGGGGATTATCTTTTCAATTCACTCAATTATTTAGAAGTCCTCATGGACCTAGCAGACTAACATTTTGCTGATGTTCAGGGGAAATGATGGAAGAAAACCAACTCTTCATCCCTGTGGTAGCAGTTAGGTTTGTTTAGTGGTTTCTCTTCTCCATAGATAAAGTGCTGCCAATTTCTTCCTGATGATATGGATGCAAAGGTTTTACACAGCTCGTTTGTTTTTAGTGAGAGCTTTATTAAGTTATAATTTGCATAATATACAATTCACCCATTTGAAATGTATAATCTGTTATTTTTGGTATAATCACAGAGTTGTGCAAACATCACCACAGTGAATTTCAGAACAGTTTCTTCATCCCAGACAGAAATCCCATCTTCATTAACAGTCGTGACTCATTTCCACCCCAACTCCATAGCCATAGACAACCAACCAACCCCTGATCTAATTTCTGTCATTGTAGATTTACCTTTTCTGGACATTTAAATTAGATGGATCCACTGAACATGTGCCCTTTTGTCACTAGTTTCTCTCACTTAACATCATGTTTCCAAGTTTCATCCATGTTTTTTTTAATTGCCAAATAAGATTCCATTTGTCTAGACAGACCGTGTGTTTATCTATCCATTTATCTGTTCATGGACGTCTGAGTCGTTTCCACATTTTCTGGAACATTTGGGTTCAAGTGTATATTTTTATTTCTCTTGGATATATATCTAGGAGTGGAATTGCAGTCAGCTGATAACTCTCTGTCCTCAAGAAACACAAGGACTTTTTTTGCTTGTGACTTCATATATTATATAGAAGTTATACAGGGCATCATGAGCCACTAACACTGGCCAAGGACACTGCCCAAATATTTTACTGGTCATGGTCTGAGTTCTTCACCTGCACACAATTGCAAGACTACACAGGCTTAGAAGACAACAACAATGGGATTTATTTAACAAACCAGGGAAAAATAAAAGAGATACCCAGGCCAATAACGGCCTTTACTTCACCCAAAGCAGTGTCCAGTGTTTTCAAGTCCTAAACAAAAGCAGCTAAGATGACGTCTTCCCACCACTGAGGACAGGGAGCTCCTCTCCCAAACAATAGGCCACATGTCCAAGATGGCATCTTCCTGCCACTGCAGACACATAGCAGCCAGACTATAGGTCAGTTTCCAACTCACAAAAACTACAGAAGGCACAACAGGAGACACTTCCGGAGCTGTCAAGATGCTCCCAGCATAGCACCAGACAAGCAGCACTCAAGACAGCAGCTACAGCAGCTGAATGACCCAACAAACAGTCACACTTATGCACTTACCTGACTCTGGGTCTTCACCTTCCCTGCCAGGCTATGACAGCAGCAAAACCAGGAACTATTTCAGTTTCTCAGCTACTTGCAAAGCCTCTGAACTTTTCTTCTCTGAGGTTGGCTGCTGGAGGCCTCTCCATGTTCAGAGGCCAACAATAGCCTTCTGGAAGATAGGCACAGTAGGGACCAAAATACACTGACCCAAATGCTGACGATTCAAAAATGCTGAATCCCAAAGACTGAAAATCTGTGGCTGTTTCTCCAACCTCTTATATTTCTTATCAGTCACTCTACCCCAAAATGCAATAATGTTTAACATTTTCCCTGGGGCTATCTGTCCTCACCAGCAACAGCCTCCAGAGGGTATCACCTGTAGCAAACAGTCCCTGTCCTCAGTCACAGGTTACAGAAGGAGGACAGAGTAGGGCTTAGATATACTGACTTTTTATAAACCATTATTTTAATTCCTATTCCATAATAGTGGACAGGCACAGGTTTTAGAATTAGACACACCTAAATATTCATTCACAATTTGAAGACTTTATGACCTTGGACATATCACTTAATATATCCTTTTTTATTCTGTCACCTATAAAATGAACATAACACTCATTTTGACTGTAGTTTATATGCCCGGAATATGATGATGTATCAGAAATCAGCCAACACAGTCCTGATGCATTGTAACATTTCAGTGCTTGCTATTTTGGTACTTTGTTGCTTTCCTTCTGAGTACAGATGTGTGGAGATGGACTTGCCATGTCCATGTGAAGCTTTCTTGGCTGACTGATGGGCTTGTTCATATAAGAAACTCCATTTTTATATTTACCCTTTAAGGGTGTATTTAGAATTTAAAAATCAAATATATCAGAAACAGTGCTTGCAAAATTTTTTTTTTCTGTGACTATTGAGAACTTAGTATTAGAAATGACATTGGAATTCATAAGTAACCCTGACTCTTGCCTTTTAGTATTTGGGGACTCATTCCACATGTTGACCTTCTGGTAAGAACTTAGATGGAAGTATTGATCGGAGGACTAATTTAGTTGAGATATCATTAACATGACATTACATAGAGTTGAGGAAGGCTGAGAAATTATTTCTAGTTAGAATTTCAAGGTGAGGCATTTGCACAAAGAAACAAATCAATTCGATTTACAGACACTAGACCCGTAGCTAGCTCTGTAGGGCGATGTCCCCTTCATTCCATGGACATGAGCAGGACTTCCTAAGGGAGGTGCTGACAGTCACAAAGATCTAAAGTCTTTAAGTTGTCAGCAGGGCTGTCCTCCTGATGGGAGCATGGACCGTGATTACAGCACACAGAACCATTTGCGTGTTGAAAGATCATTAACGAAGGGGATTTCATCATCTTCTCCAAGAATGGAATAACCATGTGAAATAATTTTCTGTGTGCAAAATCTGGTCTTCTGTGTAACCTAAGTCCTTTTTGCTTCATTTAGAGTCCAATTCCATTAAATCCACCTTCCTGAATCAAATGTAGGATTAAGTAGCATGACAATTTGTTCAAAGAACAGGAAAATATATGTCTAGATTACCCAGTTTTTTCCCTTCCCCCCAGCTTTTAACTCAACAGCAAGGTTTACCCAATAAAACCCAGAGGTCTTCGTTCACCTGGTCTTTGGTGGTCATCCTGCCGCCCTTGTGAAGCTCTCAAGGTAGGTGAAGAAATTGAGAGGCTTTTTCATACCTCCAAAGGGAAAAAAGAGAAACGAAAGGAAAATGTGACTAGGTTAGGAGTTATGGTCAGATATACCCTTGCTTATGCTTAATTCAAGTCAAACTTTTAAGCATTTTTAAAACTGAGATAGCATTTATTAAGTTTAAGTTTTTGACAATTAATTTTGTTTTATTAATTGTATGCACTATCATAATTTTTCTGTATTTTTGTGTCCAGCCAAAGAGGAACATTTGGATTCCAATAATCATTCCAATTTGAATTATTAGAAACACACTACAATCATATCACCAATATTAATAGGCTTTGTAAAACCATCTCCCAAACAAATCATGCTTTCTTTTAAAACTAAGTTTGAATTTCAAGCCCAGATTACTTCATAGTGTCATTTTAAATCGATAACGTCTAGAAAGGGAGAGGGAAGTTCTCTTTTCAGCTCTTCAGCACAGACTCCACTTCAAGCCTGCCAGAAAATCTGGACCTGTTGCAAGTTTCACTTTTGCATCACCACTTTTTCATAATTCTCTCCTGTTCCACCCCTCCCCTCTGGTTCTATTCTCCTCCCCAACTCTTAAATGTGTCTATTACCCTCAGGCTTTGACCTTGGGCAGACTGTGAGCACAAAGTCATGTTATTTAGAGTGAAGTAACACCAGTAGTCAGGAAGGAACAATGTAGTTCAAGCCAGATAAAATAAATCTCTCATTTCCTGTCAAGGGACTGAGCCAAAAGCAATGATGAGAGACAGAGGGGGCAAACCGCTCTACTCTACTTGAAACACAGACTTGGGATAGACACAAGCACAGCCCCCCTTTGCAAACAGACAACAAAACAGCCAGAGCGACAGGAGGCACAAAATAGCTATGGAATAAACCAAAACATAGAAAACAGAGGGGGTCTGTGCAACTCCCTGGCCACAGAAAAGACAGCTCCATTTCCTGAGTAGGGAATCTTAAGGAGAGACAGGTTTGAGGGAGTTCCCTAGGCAGAGCCCGTGTGTCATAAGCTTTGAGACACATCTGTGTAGCTGCCACCTTTTACCAAGTCAGCTTCAGCATAAAAACCATCCCTTCTGATTTCTGATTAAAGATGGATTGCACATTGAAATTTGCAAATAACCATGGAAATATGGAGCTCTCATATTTAAATCAACAGACCTTTACAGGTCTTATCTGTGTCCCATTTTTAAGAAAGTTGCTTTTGACGTGAGGGCCAATTTATTAATAACCACCTATGGATTGTCTCTTGTCTATCGCTGCTGTTTAAAGTCATATCAAATAGTTAATCCCTGTAATCCTTAACGCTAAAGTAAGAAGGCATTATTGTACTCTTGTTTTATAATTGAAAAGCCTGGGGCACTAAGAGGTGACACAACTTACTTCAAGTCACAAGGCTAGTAAAGGCTGGATCCTTGATCTCAACCCAAGCAGAGGGGTCCAGAGTGTACTCCCTTAATTACTATGTTTTGCTGATACATGACCACTGTATTAGCCTGACACTGCACTCATCTCAGTTGTTTGCAAGCCCTGCTCCACTTCTTTTGCAATTTGCTCTTTGTTTTAGAAGTACAATGTAACTTCAGCATCAGCTCCAGAAGAAACATAAAAAATAGTAAGAACATGTTACATTTACTAACAATACCTATATTTTGCTTTTGTCCAGAGCTCTTCCCACATGGCAGGGACCAAGAGTTCATTCATCTGTGGCTTCATCAAATGTTCCTTATCCAGTATAGTAAGCACTGCAGTGAGTGATGGAGAAGTGTCCTGGATGACACACAGTCGATCAAAGATGTACTGTAGGTCCCATTTAGTATAGGACAGATACACTGTGTAGAAATACTCACAAAGACAGGGACATTTTCAAAGATGAATACTAGGAATATTTTTAACTCGATAGGATGAAATATCATTTAGCCTTTGCATCAAGCATTGAGAAGTCATCATGTGGCAGTAGCATTCTTTTAACTCTGTGTACCCAAAGACGCCACCACTTAGTGTCTTAGTGACAATGGGTATACATTAGAAAATGTGCATGCCATACTGTGACAACTTCTCTAAAAAGCACAAACTCTTGATTTATATGACCCTTCTTGGCTGGAAAAGGTAGCAATATTTTTCTCTTTATGTATGTTGTGTTGATCCTTACATGCAGCCGTATTATGCTACATATACCTGCACAAATAAGTTTCCTAAGTGGAATCTTTCATTTCACTGTTTTCTTCTCACTTCTTATCATAGTCCCCATAATGTAGAAGCTCCTCAATATAGTATTGTTAATTTAATTGAATACATTTTCCACATGCATATTAATCAACATTATGCACGTACACCTTTATATTTGCACTGTGATGTAAATAATGGATGATCCAGGCAAAATTATGCTATTAAATTTAATCAATAAAATAACAGTCATGATACAGCAACTTATTTATGTATTTACAGTGGAACTCCTCATGTCTAGGTGTGTATCTTGGGTTATTTAACTGAATCCATAGCTTAACTCTATGGTGCATTTCTATATTTTATTAGATGACTCAATAGAAAATGAGCATAAATAGTGAAACTTTATACTCTGAATATTACATAATTAAATTTATTATGTTTTTACTATTAACAGAAAAGATAGGAAAATAAAATGTAGTAGCCCCCTCCTTTCTATGAAATAATAAAGCAGTCTAAGTTGAAGAAGTAAGTATAGCTGACATTTATAATTTTGTAGCCAATTCCATAAAATTTTCCATATTCATGAAGAAGAAGCACACGAAGATCAAGAAAGGTTTTGTTTGTGCAGTGTATGATTATCTGAGCAGACTTGTGCATTGTTAAGATAGGAAAAACAAAAAGGTCTTACAATGGACTTGGGGGTCCTTTTCTTAACCCCTGGGGAAATAAAGCAGGAAGATTCTGCTGGATCCATTGGACATATGCGAGTGGAGTAGATTGTTCTAGCTCTGTTGTGCTTTCATTTAAATTAAATGCTTTTTCATAGACATTGAACTGTATTTTTTAAAATATGCACTCATTTATTATAGTAAGGAGTCATATGTATATTATACCTACCCAAATAACAAAATATTTGAACAAACTGAGAAAAATTAATGCGAATATTTAGATATGTTTCTGGCTGTCCTCATTAGTTGCACATACAGGTACCCTTAAATACTGTCTTTTACTTTTTGATATTTATTGACCTTTTTACCTCTCAGCTTTGTCATCTGTTGACAGAAAATGGGACTTTTTCTTAATCTAACCCAGAATGTTTCCTTTAAACAAAAACAATTACTTCCTTTCCACAGGAAATTTATGAACCAGAAAGTCTGTGGAGACAATTCATCTCTTCTTGAGGTAGCTTGAAGCATGTTGAGACTCTGGTGGGAGTAACTGCAATTATTTTTATCTGCACCAACATTGGGTTCTCAGTTCTAATCTATTTGTATTCTCTCTATTCTCATCTATTTGTATTCATAGTTAGGACTTGACACTTCAACTTTGATAAACATGAATTAATACATTGCCTTGAGAAGGCTGTTTGCTGAAGGTTCTGTGTGCTTCACAAAAGCAGAAAACAAGATTGTTGAGAAACAAAGAATTCCAAATATTAGCACCCATGACATCATAACCATAAGAGATAAGACTGAAATAAATACTCTTTGTATGAACCAAATATGATAATGAAAAAGAAAACTGAAAACAGAATTTCTTTACCTTTATTCATGAGGAAACACCCAATGAAACTAAATAGTATGGTCAAAATAATAAAAGGAAGTAATTTTTTATTCAGTGCACAAATAAGCTAGAGAATTCATTGCTGCCGGGGGCTGTTATCAAGACAAATGTCACCGTTAGTATGCTTTTTAACAAAGGGTAAACCCTTTTTTATGGGTATGGAGAACAGTGTAATTACGTATCTATATAAACTTTTAGAGATTTCAGTTAGTCTCCCTTCAGAACCGATCAATAGGTTTATCAGGAAGAAATATTTACAGATTTTGTTAGCATAGCTTGCTGTGAATAGTGAACTATAGGTTCTACTGTGACTATTAGGCAATATTCAAAACACATTCCAGAGAAGGATAACTATTATTCGATCTGTTTTATCAATTTGAACTGCTTTATTATTACTTTGTATATATGATACCTGAGAAGCACATACTGATATATTCTACAATTATTATGCTAAAGTCTATATTCAGAACCAATAATACCAACAGTTCCTAAAGTTACATTTTTTTTGTTTATAGGCCTTATGTATGCCTTCACGCCTTTATTTTGGTAATGTTTTGAGTATCAACTCCTGTGATAACTTTTATATTTAAGGAATTATTTTAAGAAGGTTGATTAGGGCCTCCCCTGGTGGCGCAGTGGGTTAAGCAACGCACTATGAAGCAAAACCGCAGCCACTGCAGCATGTGTTCGATCCCTGCTGCCTGCCAGAGAGGGGACCCACATGGCGCAGCAGACCTCTCCTGCTGTGTTCGCTGCTCCCCTCAGCAGTGTACCTCTGTTGATATGCCTGTTCTGCTTCCAGCTCTCTGTGGTGAATCCTCTCACCCCCCCACACCTCTGGCCTGTACTCCAGTTCTTGTATGCATAAATAAATAAATCTTTAAAAAAAAAAAAAAAGAAGGTTGATTACTCCCCTGGGGAATACAAACAATGTCAAATACAATTAAATATAATTTAAAAAAAGGTTGATTACTATAAAATAGAGGCAAAGTGCTCAGTACTGTGTTTTTTGCATGGTACATGCTTAAAAAAATGGGGTGAAACCATTGATGACTGAATTGAGGGCTTTTACAAGTATATATTATATGTTCATTTTAAAATTCAGTTTAAGACAACAGTTACAAGATATTATTAACCAGTATATTTTATAAAGCAAGACCTTCCCAAGAATTAGTGATTATTTTTATAGCCAGATACAAAATGGTTGTTTATTGCCTTATCTAATTTAAACTTTGACATGTTGATGTTTACTGAGTATGTTCAACTCTTTTTTGTTTCTTTCACCTATGTTTTATTTATTTATTGAAAGATTTTAATTATTTTTGCATAGAAGAACTAGAGTATAGGCCAGAGGTGTAGGTGGTAAGAGGATTCACCAGAGACAGAGTAGGGAGCAGAACAGGCATAGTTACTAAAATACACTGCTAAGGGGAGCAGTGGGCAAGACAGGAGAGGTCTGCTGCACCATATGTAGGTTAACTCCCTGGCTGGGGATTGAAGTCAGGCTGCAGTGGTGATAACACTGAGACTTAACCCCTAGGCCACCAGGGAGGCCCTTTATCTAGGTTTTATTTAATATAGTTTATGTAAGACTCTTTCAGTATTTTATTCACCATTAGGCTGCAATCATGTGAATAGTTTAGAAAGTAACTTATTCATATATTCCTGGACTTTTTAATCTAATTTGTACATATAAGAATAATGTTGAAAATAATGTTTAAAAATAAATTTTTTTCTTGCAGTTAAAAATTCACAAGAAGAGCTTAGTTTTGATAGAGATAAAATGAATGGTTTAAACATTCACTAAATATGTTGAACTTTAGCATATGTATGATGGCATCGTGTAACATGTAATATATGTTCATGTGTTTGTGTTTTATACATACAGTCTTTAATCAAAGGAATTGAAAATACTTCAATGGCCTCATAAAATTTTTCTTATAACTGCCAGTGTGTGTTAAGTCCCAATTCTTCTTTCTATCTTCTGAATCCAAGAATTTGTCATTTTTCTTTCATGTGATATCACGAGGAAGCAGTTTCCTGGAGCTTGTCATTTCTGTGTCCTCATCTTGACAAGCATTTTTAATATTTAGGACAGATAGAGGGACTGAAACTTGCACTTACCTAATATAGCTTTCACTCAGTTCACAAGCACTCAGTGAATTTTATGAAATGCAAAGCTCTTCTGTAGACTCAGAAGATAGATAACACCTTAGATATTCCCCTAACCATCCAAACTAGTTTTGGGGAATGTTTGACTCTGATGTAGAAACATGAGTTTATAGAAACATGAGTTTTCACAGAAATTCAGATTTTCTAGTGGTAGAAAGACTATTCTATTTTGATTACTAGTAAGGGGAAAATATTCTGAATTTTAGAGTTATATTAAATGTATTAAATTCTTTGAGGTAGTTATAAAATTTTTTACCCAGTCACAGGGCATCCCAAGTTGTTCAATGATTTTTTCAAAAATATTGCAGACGTATAGCTCAAGTAAATATTTAGTACTTAGAGGGATAGATTTGAATAAAAAAGTATGTTTTTCAATTACCAGAGAAATTTCCTGTGAATTATAACCAACTAAGTGAATTGTCTTATGACAGCCGGATGGCAGTATTACTGAAGTTATTTCCTTTCTACTGTGGGTAACTACTTACCATGAATAGACATGTGGTAAATTTTTTATCTTTTTACTTGATCCAATTTCATTGTAAACCATTTTGAGAGATGTCAAGTAATTTGACTAAAAACATACAGGGAGGGAGTTAGGATTTGGAGTAATTCAAACTCTAATTTATGTTCACTCCTCTAACTGCTTCAGAAGTAATATTAAGAACCAATCTTATTTTCTGTTGGCTAGTATTTTAAGTTTCCCTCAAAATATACTCATAATTATATATTAAACAATAGTTTCATCGCAATGTTTCTACACACATGATACAGTGCTATAGAGGGTTTTTTGTTTGTTTCTGGTATCGGTGAACTCAAGACTATTCCTTTTGCATTTAACTCATCTTAGTATTATCTTTACAGAAATCATTTCCTGTCCTGGGAAAATAAAGTGAACAAAACTGAGAAAAAGCTATACAGTAGACTGTCTTGACTGATGACATTGACATGCACTAATTTATAATTTTTAAAAAATGATATGTATACCTAGATTCCATAATGAGACTAACAGCAGTCAGACTAGGCAACAAGAGTCCTCCTTTATTGTATCTGCCTAGTTTAGCTTCCAGCATGGTCAAGACCCTGCCAATTAGACACCATGGATATTTGATAAAAATTTCTCGATAAAATGATGGCCTTTTTTGAGTTAAGTTGTGGTATTTGAATTTAATATGTTAATGCATTATCTTCCTTGTGTTTATGTCATGAGAACATGGCGAAAGATTTAAAAGGAGAAGGGGAAATTAATATGTGTGTATTATAGGATTTGGACAACACCTTCATTGATCTGAATATGCAGAGATGATTGTATTATACCAAGAAAAATATTTTACTATTTTTTGCAACCTTTTTAGTGTAAACTATCTCTGGTATACATATTTGCCTTTCTATTATAAAATGTGAACCACATGATGCTTGTTAATATACAAGTGAGGCTATTTTTAATTTACTTTTCTGGTTGTAACAGTGCTGCAGAGGGCTTTTTGTTTGTTTCTGGAATCAGTGAACTCAGGAATATTCTTTTTGCATCTAGCTCATGTCAGTATTATCTATGCAGTGTTGATTTTAGTGTGACCTTGAGCAGCCAACACCTCACAATATACTTTTAAAAGTTTTAAGAGCTATTTGTTTTGGCTTGTTTTAGTCTAGCAATTGAGAAATTATTTAGTCATAGCCAATCTTACTTAGACACAGGAAAAAGTACCAAATCATCATCTCGTTTTGAATCTCTGTTTTTTTGGGAGGCTTCATTACTTCTGGGGATATAAGTGACTCATGTGTTGGGAAAACTCACAATTTCCATGATTACTCACATTTTTTGACTTTAGTATTTACCATTAGGAATGGTATTTTATCCTGCCAGGGATATGGCAGGAAATGGGAAAGAATAATTCTTGAATTCTCTTTCCTAAAAAAGCTACAACTGGATAGCCTTTGCAATACATATAGGTTATTTTGGTCATTTTTAAAGCTAAGAACTCGAAGAAACTAGAGAAAGAACCTAGTTTAAAAGTAATTGTGGATATAACTATTTATAATTTTTAATTAAGATGTCCAGATAAAAATCATAGGGCATTTTATACTTATACATTATTAGCTGAGCCTGATGTGATATACAGCTGTACACAGAGTTGAGGTCTTGCAAATATTGATCAAAGCATTGCAATTTAGAAGACTCAGATGTAGTGAATGGACTGTTTCCATTCTCTATGCTGTGTCACTTAGAGTTACTATTAACAAACTTGAAATATTTCTCATTGGACTTCAACTCTAAAATGTGTAATTTCCCAACGTGGGTCATGGATAGAAGCTCTACTCTCAGATTTTTACCTTCTTTTCCTTGAATTATCCTGGGCTCCACCTGAATCTCTTTTTACTCTTTTGGAGAAAAATGTAAAGCTAAGTGGAGGTGGAAGTTCTCATTATGTCAATAGGCCTTACAAATGTTGCAATATTTGGTTGTGTAATTAATTTGTTTCACAAAGGAAAGAGCTCTCCTTCAGAGTTTTGGAGCTTGGAACCCCCAAGCCCAGTCACATGTCACAGGGCTATGGTGAAATCCTGGTCTATGGGTTATTGAGATTCACCGTGGAGCCACATTCCCTTTTGACCCCTGCTTTCTGGAGTGATCACTGCTCCAGAAGGTGACATAAAAGCCTGGGGGAATGAACATTGAGGACCCCTAAATTCCACATCCCCGCCACTGGAAGATCTTCCAGAGAACTCAAGGCACATGTTTTACTTTGAAGAAAGCTCCACCTCTACATGGTTTCTGGCTGAACAAAGGTTTATTTGGTGACTCATTTATCTCTATCTTCTACTGTTAATTTTGGTAAGATTTTGTTTTTGCTTCTCAACACTATGATGAAAGCCCTCATAATATTAAGAGAACATACAGGATGGTTTTGTAATACTTTGAATCTCCATTTTTAATCTTTTCTCCTTTTGCAATTCTTGGGGGGAAGGTGATGATTGGCTTCCACAGTCAATATTTACAGCATCAAGCATGATTATACATTTAACTGTCATATTGAATTTACTACTTTTTATCAGGATTCTGTGTGAAAAATTATAGTCAACTGAGTAATATTGTCATTAAATGTACATTTAAAACTATAGCATGTAATGCCACTAAAGTGAAGTAGTGTTGGAAGCTGGCAGACAGACACCAATTAGTCTCTATTTTGAGGAAATATTTTAGTGAAAATGAATAAATAATTCTTGTAACTATAGATATGTATAAGTGCACATTTATGAGCTGTAACATCTTTTCATAAAATTTTATATTTAACTTTTGGAATAGAAATAAGTTAAAGATGAATATTTTGAACTTTTTAAGTTAAATATCACTTAAATGATATATTTCATCATACACTTCTCACTGCATTTTATATTTGCCAACCTCCTCAACACTCCCCTGGGATGACTACGATCATATAGTGAACATTTTAAAGTCAATATGGGGACAAGGTGGCTCTCTTTTTTTCTTAACTCACTTAGCTTTCAGTTGCCGTTGTTTCCAAGCAAGTCATACCCTGATTCACAGAATTATTAAGTCATGAAGTGTTGGTACTGTCTATAAATGGGAATCCCTCTTGTGCTATCAATGAAACGCCAAGAAACAGGCTCCAAGATGGTTAATTTTACGTATCAACCTATCCACTCTTAGACTCACTCTCTCGCTATCTATATATCGCTTCTATGTTTGTGTATATATGTTATTTATTTGAATTGTCTTAAGTGCATATTTGAATAGCTTGCAAGGGTCAGAAAGAGTTCAAATGATAGAGAAAATGACTAGTCTTTTTCTTCCTTCCCTTCTCCCCTGTTGCTAATGCTAACTGATGAAGAGTGCCGGCAATGTCCTTCCATTTAAAGAGACAACCTTGTTCATTTGGAAAGTGTGACTGCCATGCTTGTGAAATACTGTAAATAGTAATTCACAAGAGGGTGAATTTTACTGCTTTTACATTGATAACAAGCCTTCTGAAGACATACTTTTATTCTGCTTAACTTAAGGGAGATAAGAATGGAATGTGTGTGTTAATTTAAACATCTGTACATACAATAAAGAATCCTTTATTAGGAAATCAGATCCTCTTATATATTTACCAATATTAAGTAACTTTCAAAAATGTTATCCGATACATGAATACTTTATTATTTTTCAGTTTTTCTTCCCACCACCTTCTTGAAATAATGAGAGAAGGGCTATGATTGTAATCTGAGTCATTGAATCTACAGTTTGTAAAAATGAATTTGAATCACAGAAGTAATATGACTTGCTTCAGCATTATCAGGTTGCAGAGCAAAGTTTAGTAGCACAGGATTAAATGTTGATGTCAACTAAATTAGGGGTGCAGTTTACTATGTATCAGATTTGCATGTAGCTTAGTGTTTCACATGATGAAAATATAATGCTCACATATAAAGGTGATCAGTGAACATAAAAATTAAAGATTGATACAGTTCTCAAGTAACGTACCAGAGAAATCCCTGTCAGTTACTTCAGAGCTTCACCTGATATCCCTTTGCATTGATTAGTGATTTGGTAAAGTAGAATAGAAGCATTTGAGGATGTGAATGCCAAAAGCTGTTACATAAGCATAGTATAGGGATATTTAATGACTCTAGCTGTCCTTTCTGCCCAGAGCCACCCCTCGTTAAGGCCCAGGAAGCAGTGGACAGTGACTCATGGTGTTGTCATCGATGGTCATTATTTCTAGTAAAGGGAACTTCCTTTTTATAAAAATAAAGAAAAATATTAATGGTGAAAAACACGTCATTCTATAATACAGTATTTTGTGTTGCTACTCAGTGTTGCTAACTAACATTCTGTATTTTAGAACTAAATTGGCATTTTGAAATGTAGTTAAATCTCAGTTTCATTAGCATGTTAAAGCCTTTAAAAATGCACTGTGTGTGTGTACCTAGTTTTTCTTTTGCTAGGGTTCTCCTATGTGTGTGTGTGTGTGTGGGGGGGGTAGCTCTCCAAGGTTGTTATTTCTGTATTTGTTTTTTTTTTAATTTGATCATTTATAAGAACAGAGGTGAGTTTGGAAGGATAATTTCCCAAGATGGCAGCAAACAGCACTGAACAAAACTTTCTCCAATTTGACAATATGACAGGATGCAAATGAAACCTTTCGCATTTTGTAACAAATGCAGGGACTGCAATAAGGTAAATAGGCATAGAAATTTTAGTTGCACAGAGTCAAAATATTTTAAACTACATAGTAAGGAAAATACTTTTCCTTTTTTATTAAAACAACATTTACATTTAAAGACCAGATGAGTTGTGAAAAACTGATTTTTTTTTAAGCATTATATGCTTTGTGATTTTATTTACAGTTATTCTTCCTGGATGTGATGGTGCTTAGGTTGTTTTCTGTTAAAATGGGGGTGGGGTGGGGATTCCATAGTTTCTTCAGAGCCCTTTGGTTATTGTTATTGTTCTATTTCTTTGTTATTGTGCTGCTACTTGATCTGACTGATAACGTTGCAATCACTCACTTCCTGAGATCCACTTAGGAAACCAGATTTTTATTTCTGATTTTGAGTTTTTATTTGTAAATGTGTCTTTGCCACTCTTAATAGTTAGGAGATCACGTGCCAGCTATGAATATATTGAATGTAAGGTAGGCTGAACTGTAAACTGTGGTTATCATGATTTAGCATTTACTGATTAAGTGCACAGAGGAAGAACAGTGGGCAAGACTAAAAAGTAAGTGGCATTCTAGTGAGATACAAGTTGCCAGAAAAGTTACATTGATTATATTGTTTTCTACCATTACAGCTAGTATGGCTATTATATCGTATGCACCAAGTGCTCATTATTTGCTAGGTAGAGGGGAAAACTGAAAACAAATAACTGTGATTTCAGGCCGAAAAGTCAAACGGACTTGGGAGGCTCTGGGCTTGCGGAGTCAAGAGACGCTGGGGTTTAACATTCTGTTTCATGTGGAGACCCACAGTTAATATGGTCCTTGTTGAAACTTAAAACAGCTCTATTAGTAGCTTGATTGAGAAGGGGAAGAGGCCTAGAATAAACAAAAGTGTGCGTTTTCAAGACAGCCTAATTGTATGCAGTACATCGCTTCCGCAGTTCCTTTCTAATCCATCACACTGTAAAACACGCAAGCACACAAATGTGTTCTATTAAAGTAGATAAAACTGTTAGGTAAGTACAATACGTAGGCTAAGAGGGGAAAGAGCATCTGTTTAACAATTCTCTATTGTTCAGAGGATCCCAGGCTACTCTGCCTGCCAGTCTCATTCAGTCCAGTTGGGTGTGATGCTGACTCGGTGGACAGGAAGGAGGAAATTCAAGTATTTGCTCACACCTTTTTCCAAAAGTTCCTCCAGAGTCCTGTTGAGAGCCCCGGGGGCTCGGGAGAGCTGGGATTTGTGCTCAGCAAGAGTGATGAGTTCTCAGTCACCCCCGTTCCAGTCTCTGTGGTACTGCCCAGGAAAGCAGCACGGCAGTCGGAACTAATTGTAACTCACTCTGGAAAGTCTTCATTAGCACTCGCACACATGGACTCCAGATGCGCCGACGGGACGGGAGGGCTGAGGCGTCCGGAGCTCAGAGAGAAACAAGGAGCTTCATTTTCAAACTTAATAATCTGCCTTTTGTTTCCGTGTGTATTGTGTTAGAGAAATGAGAGGGGAGGAAGTTTTGGAAAATGAAATGCCTTCTCATTTGCTCATTCTCTAGAAGCTGAATGGAATTCTTTGTCTTGAAAACATCAAAACTTTTTGTGACTATCAGTGTGGTGGGAATGAAGAGTTCACTTTCTCCATCAGAGTAAATGAAAATTACCTGGATTACCAAAACAGTTCTGTTTTTCTAAAGACTGAGACTGATAGTTCTAAAGTTGGGGTCTTTGAATAGAGACTGGACTTGTAAAATAGGTAAATGACCTGTAAAAACTGTTGTCTAAAGATTGTACACCCCAACATAGCATCATGAAAGCAAGAGAAGGCTCTTTTCATCCCTAAAGCTAATCCCAGTCAGGTCCAGCGTGGGTGGATTTACATCTTTTATAATGTACTACTGTCTCACTCTGATGGCAAAGAATACTGATTATAGACCCTCCGGTTTAAATATTACAGTTAGGCCACCTAAATCCTGGAATTTTGTATTTATTCCTATTACTATGTTCCCGATGAGATTAAATGAAATCTCAGGAATTTCTACTGCTTCTGAAAATGTTATTCACCCTCCTCTTATTTAACTGATAGCTGTATGTGTAGAATTAGTCTTTCTAGGCAAAAAAAAAAAAGTGTAGAACTTCCATCCTCAGTTGGAAATTTTTGGTGCTGCAGAAAATTATAACTTTAAGAAATGGCATGATTTGGATTCTCATTGAAAAACATAGAAACTTTAGCTGTACTAATTTGTGAGTGTAAATGAGTGCCTGGTTTGATAATTTTTTTCCTAAATTTTATTTTGTAATGATTATAGAGAAGCAAAATACTTTTAAAGTCAGATGTGAAAAATCTTGAATAAATGATTCGTAAAAATTTTGAATTCTAAAACTGAGAATTTTAAGACTGGCTAGGTATCTTATACAATTTTAAGGCCATGCCTTCCTGGGTGGAGGGGAGAGGAAGAGAGCACGCTATCATTTTCCTTCCTAAATCTGCAGGACAGCATTAAAGACATTTGGGAAAAAAGATAACAAGTTAGAAGAGAAAAATTATTTTAGCTAGTCTTGGGAAAGGATGCTTTATGTTCATTCCCTATTTAGATAAAAGACTCAGTGCTTCTTAACCATTTGGGGTTGATGGAAGCATTTAAAATTTTTCATGAAATCTATGGACCTTCTTCTTACAAATGTGCTTATGGATGCATTTTTAGTGTAATTTAGGACATCCCAAATCCAGCTTTTACTTTGAAACTCCAGTTGTGCAGAACTGACCTCACTGCTTTCTCCAAAGCATGGACTCTTGAGCCAGACAGACTTGGTTCAAACCTGACCCTTCTTCATTATCATCCTGTGACAGGACATGTGACTTCGCTTCTCTGGGCTTCAGTTTCCCATCAGTAAAACCAGGGGGGAAGCAATACTACCCTTCAGGGTTGTTAAGAGAATAAAGTGGATTAATATGTGGAAAGCTTATATCCAAACCTGACAGAGATGAAGTGTTGCATAGGTCTCATAGAGCAGAGCTATCGATACTTCTCAATTCTTTAACAAATAGAGCTGTTCAAAATACCTTGTGAAAGGTAAGATTAAACAATGATTACCTTCGTATTTAAAAAATAGTTATGTCATATTCAAACTTACATTTTGGATTTTTTCAAGCTTCTTTGCTAATTTCTGCTTTGTTCAGGAACTTTAAAAAAGAGCAGAAAATTGAAATAAATATAATATTAGAAGACAATGATCAACATATTTTAAAAATATAAATGCAGTTTGGAGCTCAACTCAAAAAGGATTCTCTGGTCAGGCAAAGCTGGGCAAAATGGAATTATATCTAAAAATAAAAGTGCTGGGAAACTTTTGGCTCTTGGCAACTATTCTATTAAGGTACATTTAACTGTGGTATGAAACTGATGAGGAAATAGTTCAATTTTAAAATAATTATGAACAGTTGCTAAGCAATATAGAAAATAGAAAACAACATGAATTTGCTATAAAAATGTCATCATTGAGTGGGAAAATTATTTTAAAATTTCTTGTTGTCTCCTATATGTAAGGATATTTAGTCATTATTTCTCATAAAAATTAAATATGACTATTTGTTTTTGAAATATGATTGGTGCTGCTTCTAGGTATTACCAATTTTTTTATTGACTTCCTTTATATTCTTGTATTTGAGTAAAGTGTTCTTATTTGTTTCAGAAACAATATATATATATGTTATGTGTGTGTGTATCTATATATATCCCAATATCCCACTAAACAATATTAAGTAGATGTTTGCTGCTCGTTAGTGTATGGTTTGAATTGTAATTATGTCATCCAAAGGGACTTATAAATATAGTCTAGTTAAAATGTGATTCAATCTTCAATCATTCACAGAGGCATACATTCATTATTATTCATTTAGTGTTTCTGAATTGAGCTCTAAATGTAATCCAAGTAAAGATGGAAGGATTTTACTTTTATTGTCATGATTTAATATAGCAGATCCCTTAGTTATCATCCTATACTAATCCAGGGATTGTTGCAACTTCTTAGAGTCTGTTATTTGATTTTTAAATGAGCCTGTTTATCATACCAGCAAAGTAGCATGTAAATTCAAGAGGTTAGAAAAAGATACCACATCTCATTATAAGACAATCAGCATATACTTTTCTACTGTCCACATTTTAGTTTGACTTTAGAAGACCCTTATTTCAGCTATTTGATAGATTATGACTTGAAAACTCTTATCCATGGCTCATGTTAATCTAAATTATAAACTAGGGACTGCATTCATCCAGGATTCTTCAGTAAGTCCCTGCTGGGCACTATGTTCAGTTCTAAAATTTCTCTGAATAGGACAGTTATAATCTCCTGCCTTTAGAGACTTTATAGGCTAGAAGAGAATAGGGTCATTTAAAAAGTACTATAATGTGAAAGTTTGGGCTCCTACAACAGTTTTGGCTACATAGAGTACAGAAGAGGAAAGTGTCATAATCTTGTCAACCAGGAAAGTTCCTTCCACCCCAAACCCCAGAAGTTATAGAATAGCATTTTCTAAGGTTTGGAAGTATGAGAAGGTTGATGAAATCAAGGAACTGCTGGGTGACAGTTATGGGGTAGGAGAGAGAAAAGTGAGCTTGTAGTCAACAGGAACCACATTGGGGAGGATTCTGGAAGTGGTTTAAAATAGTGAAATTAATTTTAGAATTGTGATGGTGATGAAAAGTATTTGGTGTGATGTGATTTGGATTTTGAAAAGATGAGTTATACAGTGGGTGGAGAATGTGTTGGAGGAAAGCAAGATTGGGGACAGGGAGACGGGAGCCGCACAAATTAGTGATCCAGAGGTGAAACTATGAGATTAAAGTAAAGAAGAACCAAGTTTTAATGTCAGAAGACTTTGGGGCAGGAAGGTGATTTATTTTATTTTTTTAAATATTTATGTGTATAAGAGCCAGGGTGCAGGTCAGAGCTGTGGGGGATGAGATGATTCACCAGAGATAGATTGGGGAGCAGAACAGGCAGATCTACTGAAATACACTGCTAGGGAGCAGCGGGTGAGACAGAAGAGGGTTCCTGAGCTATGTGAGTCACCTCCCTGGCTGGGCATTGAACCTGTGCTGCAGTGGCTGCATACAGCTTCGCAATGCTGAGACTTAACCCCTTGCACCACCAGGGAGGCACCAGGAAGATGATCTTACTGGAGGAAGAATGGGCATCTAGTGAGGAGGTTGCCATGTGAGCGCCTCTGTATATGTCCCAATCTTCCTTTCAAATTGCCCTGCTTTGTGGTTTTTCATCCTGGTCATAATATTTATTATCTTAGCTTCAAATAACAACTTGAGTAATCTAACAGAAAGGACCTTGCTTTTGGAAAACATGTTGAGAGAGGAATGGTGATCCACAGATTGACATCTTATTTTGCTATGCTTCTAAGAAAGGTAGAGTGACATGAAAACTGCCATCTACATTTAGAGATATTTAGGAGGATAAATTAAGAGGAATTGGTTCTTTGCAGGATATTGGGGTTTATCCCTAAATTTCTACCTTGCAAGGTTCTGTGAATGTGGTATCATTTTCATATCCTCTTCAGACACCACTGAAGAGGAGCAGGGGGAGATAATGAATTCAATTTTGAACAGGCTGGATTTTAGGTGCCTACCAGGCATGCAAATATGTGGAAGACAGGAAAATATGGCAGCATTGAGTCCAGGAGCAGATTTTATAGTTATTTTATACAAATGTTGCTTGCTGTCCGAGTGTAAATGACACATAAAACAAATGAAGAAAACCTAGTGTAGATCACAAGAAACCTCTCAATTTAGTTTAGTAGGCTGGAGTCTCAGAAGCCAAAGGAGAAGGTGTTTTAAGGAAATAGGCATGTTCAGTATTGACAGAAGTACAAGAGAAGAAGATGTGAATTGGTATCTGCTAGTCTCAACGATATGGATGAAGCCAGTGGATTAAGATGGTCTAAGTATTGCATCTGAAGCATTTTGAGATGTTTTGCTTCGGAGAATCCATGTTGAACAATGAGATGATATTTATACCAATAGTATATGAAATTTTCTGGATCCACCTGACTTTCAAATTACCTTTTAAGAGCATATATGTAGATATTTTTCTTAGCTGCTTCACTGCTGCTGTGGCCTTAGGTTTTATATTCCCAATTGCTTAAAACTCCTCTAAGCCTAGGGTGAGTTGGTAATAGGGCTGTGCACTATTCCCTCAGTGGCTCCCTTCCTTTTGGGTAGATGAGATGATATTAATGCTGCTGCAGATATGCAGGGGAGGATATAAAGAAATCTTCGCACACTTTAACACCCATGGCTAGAGTCAACAGCTCCTCTAGAGTCAAGGTTTCATCAGTTCTATCCACAGTACTAATGGGGTTTCCCAGACACCATTTAATTACAATGATTTTTTTAATGCTATCTCTAGATTTCTCTTTTATACTCAGAACAGCTAATGCAGAGTTGGAGAAACTCTTTTTGTGTTAAGGTTTTGGTGTGTTCAGGAAGTAGGTATCACGGAAACCTCCCCTCCTGGCCTTACCCATCAAAATCATTTCCTTTAAGAAGCAAAAGAGTTGAAGTGCCAAAGCCAAATTTAGTCTTCCTCTACTTCCTCTCTTACTATGTTTACCCTAAATACCATGAGATATTTTGCTTTTTTCTTTTTAAGAGTGTAGCTATGTTGAAGCTGGTCATTCAAAAAGTTATTAAGCTATGTTGGGTATGTTCAGATTCTAAGATTTTATTTAAATACAGTAATCCAATCTATTATAAGGATGTGAATTAGAGAGTAAATCTGGTCTCCAGGAGCTAATTGTTAAGTGTACAAAGTCCCTCTGTTTATTATTCTGTTCCTGCTAATCTTAATAGTCACCTTAGTGAGAGCAGGCTCTTTTTCTGATTCATTTGAGAAGAAAAGTGGGTGTTCACAAATGAGTATATTTATTTTTTCCATGGAATTTTTTTCAGTAATTGCACCCATTGTTATATTTTTAAGTGTGCTATTTTGTTTTGCAAGTTACTTTGAAAGTTGACATTTTATCATTGCCCACTTACTTATCAACTGTCAACTAAATGTGGGATGTGAGAGGATTGTTTTACTCCTCCCTGTAATAAGCACTAGGTACCACTAGGCAGGAGTAAAGAGTCTCCTGGCCTAAGAGGGAATCGTGTGAATATTGAAAAGCCAGAGTCATCCTTCTCTGTATTCAAAATAACATTTTCTTAGGAAAAACTGCTAGCAAATTTATTATGTTAACAAGAAACTTATTTATTATGTTTAAGCAAGAAACTCAGAGTTATTAACTTCCTATTTGCTTTAGATGAAACTTTGCATTGTTTCTATAACCTTCCAGATCTTTTATATAAGTTTAGGAAAATGCAGTTTTTCCTTTAAACACGTCTTGAGTTTAACATGTTTTCAAATTTCTGTCTGCTACACTGTTGGCATTATAATTTGTATATTCCTATCTTTCATTTCTCTCTCTAGTATTAGTGCTTAAGTACAAATCCCCACCCTTTCTAACATTGTTCAGAGTCTCTCTATTCGGGAGCTTTGTGATTTGTTATATATCTTATTTTTTTAAATATTATCCCTTTCTTTCCTTTTTAATGTTTCATACCTCAAAAAGAGGAGACTTAACATTTTCAGAGTATTTTCATTGGTTTCTTTATATGATTATGAAAAAAAATTGCAGAAGTAACTGCAAATTTTAAATTAGTAAATGGAAGGGTTTTAATAAATAAGTAATTATAGAATTCAAAGTAAGGTTTTTTGTATCTTTTCATTTTTTCTACATGTAGGTTATGTTCAGAAAAACTACTTTTGGAATTTCCTTTGGATAGAGAAATTCAGTGTGGATGACCAATCTTACTTTGCTTTGCTCAGTGACAATCTAGATATTTAAATTTAGGCTTTATAATCCTTTCATATTTAGGTCACATGATTTCTGAATACTCGTGTATGTTCTAGAGATTAAAATTGTAGCCCCTTTTTATGAGTTCTCTCCGACCCTAACGTATTATAGACCTCTTCTACCAGTTACCTTGGAAGCATCTGTGAGTGTAATAATTTGGAATTAAATCTTTAAAACTGTTACACTTATTTAGAAATGTCTTAAATATAATTAAACTTAGTCAAATCAACTTGTGTTTTGAAGTAAAATATTAATTTTGAGAAAATGCCTATGAATTCCTGTATTTTCTGAATTCTGGTAGTTATTTATAAGTTATACTACTTACTTTTCATAACTGTCATGTAACATTTAGGAGGTTAAATCTAAATTGAATTGCATTGTGTTAAACTTTGGTTTTACTTCAGTTAATGTGATACAGTACAAGTAGATGAAAATATACCGTATAATTTCATTGTCTTCACAGAAATGTATCTTGGTATTTTGATTGGATAAGTACAATTTATGATATACCAAAATAAATTGTAGGTAAAACAAAGTAGAGCTATGCAGATCAAGTAATAGTGTTTTTTGGGGAAAAAATGAAGTGGCTTTAAGAGAAACTTGAAAAATAATCCTCAGAAAGCTCTTGATGCAGCTGTTCTATCATGTGTAACAACATCTGAATATACTTCCTGAATGTGCTCATTATTCGATAGTTGCATGTCACACAAGAACATAGCTTACATGAATGCTCCCCGGGAATTATGACTCACAGATATATTTATAACTTTTTTGACATTTATTCAATTGAAATATAAAGAATAGTTTTCAGATTTGGGGTTAATTTGCAGAAAGCAATGACATTACACCTTCTTATATCTCTGATGGCAGAAATCATTATTTTCCTTTGATAGGTCATCCAACCAATCAAGAGCAATAAATGTCAAAGGGAAAGCATGCCAGTTCTTTACTCTTGAGCAGAAGTTTGTTGAGGACATAACTACCTCCTACGACTGCTGTGCAGTGGATGCTTCACAGTGTGGCACTCAACCTACTGTGCCACCAGGGAGGCCCTGTACTTTTTAATTTAATTTTATTGAAATTATCTATAATCTAGGGATAGTTCTCTTCTCTCTGATAATATCCTCCTTTTTAGCCAGCTCATGACTGCTCCCTGATGGAGCAGTGGTGTCAACTGAACCAGCCTTGCCATACTCTGAGAGGGAGATGTCATTAGCTCTTGTCAAGTTTTGTACTAGGGCCGGGGGGAGAAAACAACAATACATTTCTTTCAGCCCCTAACTGTCTTACAGGTGAATTAGAATGGCTACACAATCCCAACTGCATTTTGACCACTTCCTCTTATATAGTTTTAGAGTTTCCTGCGATCTTTAGGATGATACCAAAATCTATAACATTACTAGAGTTCAGTTTTTTTAGACTCTAGAGTCCACTTGCTCTTCAGATTCAGCCCATATGCCTTCTGCCTTGCCACCTATGTTGAAAACGTGGCCCCTTTTGGCCATGATAGAACACTTGTCAAGTTCTGTCACACAGTAGTGGCTCTGCCTTTATCTTTTCTCTTCCTACTGCTGACATTCTTATTGCACATTGAGAAAGAAGTGTGAGTTCCTCTGAAAGAGCTTCCATGACATCCTTTAATTATCTGTTTCACTGATTAAAATGCAAAGACTGGGGCTCTCTGGTGGCACAGCGAGTTGAGCGCCTCACTGTGAAACATCCACTGCATAGCAGCGCGAGTTCAATCCCTGGCCAGGGAGGGGACCCACATGACACAGCAGACTTCTGCCTGTCCAGTACTTCCCTCAGCAGTGTATTTCAGTCGATCTGCCTGTTCTGCTCCCTCTGTCTTTAGTGAATCCTCTCACCTCCTGTGATTCTGGCCTGTACCCTAGCTCTTGTATACATAAATAAATCTTTAACAAATAAATAAACTGTAAAGACTGTAACAGCAAGGTTGTTTGCTTTATCGTCCCTTGTCTCCAGTGTCCAGCATTATGCCTGAACATAGTAGGCACTCAGTAAATGTTGGTCCAGAAAAATAATGGGGTAAATGAATGAATACCTCAATATACATGAGAAATGCTATGTCCCATGAAAGAAGTCCTGAAAATAAAACCCTACAGGAATTCAGAGGAATAATGACTACTTCTAGAAAACATAAGGTGATGGCTGTTACTGCCTTCTGTGAAGAGGGTAGAGACTGAAAGTTCTGCTGTATCCATTTGGATGATACAAATCTTAAGTGTCCATAATTACTAAGTGCCTGTCCTACGCAGGGTGCTTTCTGAAGCATATCTTTGAATCGCTCAGGTAAGAATATAAGCGCCACCATTGCATGAGATTCGGGTGCTGATTCCATTAGGCCCACAGGCTCTCTTGAAATTCTCATTCAAATCCCCAAAGATTACATACTTTGTTGTTTGGAAGAACTCTAAATGGCTCCAATTTCATCTGAGGAGCACTGGGCCTTGAAGCTACAGCACAGTTTGTAATGGTCCTGAGAGGTTCCCATTAGTAGCACTTTGGTGTCGACAGGGTGGAAAGCGTTAATGCTGCAATAAGTCATCGCACCTTTGAACCACTTAAACTCATCTTACTAATGACAGTCTGCCATTCTCAGCGTGCAGAAATCCCCAGTGCCTTCTAGGAGACGAATACCCCACAAGTCAAGGAACTCTAGAGATGCAGGGCTGGGAGTGGTGGCTGCCCATGTCCCCAGGTGACCTGAGACTCAGACTTCTGTCCCAATCTCAAGCAGGACTTCTGATTGGCCCGATCTGCTGAAACCTGCTGAAATCTCATCCTCTGTCCTTTCACTCAGCTTCCTTTTATTGACTGGGCAGATGTGCTCTTCTCATCATCTCTCCATCGAGGGATTGGCTTATCACCCCTCACCCCCCATGCTCCACCAGTGAGGTCACCCCTGCAGTGGTTTTGACTCCTTTGCTGCTGGTGAAGACCTTTCTGGAAAGGGAGAGAGGGCTGTAGGCTCTCTGCCAGCAGTGGCCAGCTTCCTCCATAAATCCGCAGTTGTTGGGATGTTTTCTGCAGGGCAGATCTCTTCTTCTTTAATCGCTCGTCATAATGAAGTTTTTGTCATATTAAAGGGGAAAGAAGAGAAGCAATTGAGAATAGCTTGAGAGGACGACTGTGCCGGCCCTCAGGTCCAGTGACAAGAGGACTACAATGGGTAGCTTTCAGAACTACATATGGTCTTCCTTCTGAGGGAGTTGATTAAGCGACTCCGGATGAAATTGAAATCCTGTGATTTGACCTTTGTCTGGCCTGGGAGGGCTGCAATTCGCATAACAATTTCCTTTTGTTCTTTGTTTGGAGTTATTAATCCAACATGAGCCTCGAATTAATCAGGGGTAGTGCGTAGCTACATTTCTAATTCACAGCTCCGCTGCTTGTGTCTTTTTTAATTAAGGCCGAATGATAGCAGGCCTTCGCCCTGATTGCCACACTTGCTAACCACACATTGAGGGATGAAGAGGCTAAACAGGCAGAATGAGATTACTTCAAGGTTTCACTTAATTGTTTTCTTCCTTTAAGTAAAGAGCACTGACTGAACATTGTTAATTCCAGGCTGGAAGAGCTCCTTTTATGTGTTACTCATCTTGACTCTGGGCTAGGGTGGTGGGAAATCCAGATACCTGCTCGTACCCCCAGGTAGAGTGACCCAGGGTCTCACCCATGGCACTGTTTCCCGGATCGCTGTAAGCCACACAGCACATCTTGATGGGGATGTCAGTGATGGGGTCCAAGTTGGAGAACTCTGACCCCTAGTCACCTACATACAGATTAGGATTTGGTACTTGTGAGGCATTGAGGACTGTTCAACATTGATTATTCAAAACTCTGTAAAACACGTTGGAAATTCACTGTAATGTGACTTCTGTTGTTCAAGAATTCCATATCACATGGTTCTGTCTTCTACTTTGTTCGAAGAGATTTAATTACTGGAAGGACCTAATTATAGTTCAGCTTCACTAAACAGACTTTGCCACACAGTGTGGAACCCAGGATGCATCCGTGTGGGGTTTAGTAATAACGTTTTCCCTTTGGTAAAAGTTATTAATTGCCTCCATTCCTTCAACTGCTTTTGGTATTTTAGAAGGGAAATATAAGTTACAGATAGAGATCAAGTGAAGTTAAGTAAAATTGAACTCCAATTTACCAAGTGCCTATGCCTGTCCCTGACAGAACATAGCTTCTTAGAGTAGCAAATCAGCTCTGAGAGCCTTGGTACATTTAATTAACCACAGTTGCAGTGAACTTGTTAGGATCTTTGTACAACTCCATAGGTAACTTATTTCTCTCTCCAAGTGTCTGACTAGCCTAGAATTAGCCATGATCGTAGAGTTGAGGCTTGGACAAAAATGCTGAGCTGTGCATTTGGTTGGTGTGTGACCCTTTGTTTTCTGAGACATGGGTTTTAGAATAAACAAACAAGCAAAGAAACAACGGGAACTTGAGCCTCGATGTGTCATTTCATCTTTAAAACTCTATTTCTGTACCTACACATTCTATTTCAAATCCCAGAGTTGGTCATTTATTTCCCTAATCTCAAGTTAGTCTCTGGCTATAGAAACAGGAAGGTTTTCATTGAGTAAAGATCTTTATGTATTTTTCTATTGAATTGGAGACTGGAAAACTTACTGGCTTAAATGCACTATTTTATTTGGCCTCCTTTGTGGGTTGTAGTTAACATTATATTGTATTTGTTAATTTTTGAATAAGAATTACATGTGAAGAGGAATGCTTTCAAGGATAAAATTCTACTTGTGGAGAAAAGAGCCCGGAATTGGGGTTTGGAAAGTTAAGTCAGATTCAAGCTCTGCTCTTAACTTGTTCTGTGAACTTATATTTTGGAGTCTCATTCCATTTTTAGGGAAATAAGCAGGAATGTCCTTCTAGGTCTGGATTTCTATAATTCTAATAGTTCTGAAACAGTGTGAACTTAAATAGTGTCAGGGTTGGGGACACTCTCTGTGCAACCCCACAAGGCCCACTCAGACTCAGGGCGCAACAACAATGAGGTTTACTAGCAAACAGGAGGTTGAGCAGAGGAGAGCGTTTCTAGATCATGAGCGCTCTGCTGCTTCAGCCCAGATAGTGTCTGCAGTACCCAGTGTCCCAAAGGCTGCTAATGCAAGATGGCGTCGTGCCTGGAGGAGACCCATAGCTGGTGGCAGGGTGGCATGCAGGGGACCAAGAGTCAAGCCACACCACCCAGTGGAGGTGCAGTGCTGGGGAGGTGGTGCCACAGTAGCCAGCAACACCTACGGAATGTCAGACCTGATGGCACCAGCGGCCACAGCACCAGGAGGTGGTGCCGAGGATCAGAAGGGGCAGGCAGCTCTCAGCACCAGGAGCCACGGGTCAGAAGTGGCCTCAGTCAGAGTCTAGGCACACGCGTTCCAGCCCTTTGAGACTGCTGGTCAGGCCATGGCACAGGCTGATGGTGGCCTCAGCAGGAGACCTCGGAGGCAGGCCAGAGGATGCAGCAGTTGTTAGGATGCAGTTGGAAGCAGAGATCATTGCGGAGGGCTGGGAGGGCCACGAGATCGCTGAGCTCTTCCCGGAGGCCTGGCATCTTCCCTAGTCTGACTGCGAAGTCCTGAGTCCCAAGACCTGCAGCTTGGGGCCAGGGGAGCCCACGCAGACCCCACCCTGCAGCCTCATTGGCCCCTTTGCAGGTTCTACTGTCTGATTAGTGCTGTCACACTCCAATCAGCTCGCTCCATTTGTCAATGACGTGGCTAAATCAAGATGGGAACCTGGGCCTGACCTCAGGGACCGCAGAGCAGGCTGGGCCATGCTCTCCTGGAGTCGCCATCTGGCCCCACGTTGGTCCCTGAGCCAGGCCAGTGCCACCGAGGCTGCTGCGGCTGGCAGGCTGCACATGGTCCTCCTCACACCCATTCACGCCGGCCTTAGCAGCAGCCCCGAGGCACCTGTTTCAGTTTCTTCAGGATGGGGACGCCGAGTCTGACCTACCAGGTGTGTTGAACATTGGGTTGTCGTTCTAGAATATTTTCAGCTCTTTATTGTTAAGTCTGTCAAAAAGACAGGTTATAGTTCTCATTGATGATTAAGAGACACCCTCCCTCCCCTGCTCCTGCCGAGTTGGGGAGGTGGGCTGCAGAAAGTGATGTGCGTGTGGGTGGGCCGGTGTGTCAGACTTCGGCAAAGAGATTGGGGTGGGATGAGAGGAGGTGAGCAAGAAGAGCGAGCGAGCGGAAGTATTCAGCGGGGTTACATCACAGGCCGTGATGGTGCTGTTGCGCCATTTTCTCCTGCTGTGTCCAGCGGCCCAGGTGGTGCACTTGATTCAGAAAGGACACACCAGGAGAGAACGTGCTTAGGAAGAGGGGGCGTGGGTGTGCCATGGTGCAGTGATCTTACAGGTTCCTGAAACAATTGTAAAGAGAAAAACAAAACTACTGGCAACTTAAA
>JAGFMF010011760.1:8520954-8638454 GCA_019455555.1 Galemys pyrenaicus | reverse complement strand
TCAGGCAAGGTCTAGCAATGCCTGCTGCAATTTATTACATCACAAGTGATAAGCACGAAGCCTAGAGTCATGGGACTACAGTTAGTGATCATGGAGTTACAATGCTGATTCAGAGGGATTCAAGGACTTAGCACGAAATATTTCCACGCAGTACAGAATTCTCCGCTTTAATTTGTGATTTCAAAGAATTCAGATCCATCGTTTTATCAATTTTCACAATTCTTGCTCATTACAGGAAAGATTATAGACAAAATGAAAGTGGCTTCCTTGTCCTGTATTTTTTCTAGGCTCTTCTCTGTATGGAAAAACATGTCTAATGAAAGCTAATTTTTGAAGTTGACTTGGGAGTTGCTTTCATCGACATGACTTTTCTTCATTCTGTCTTGCAAGGGAACATCTTGATATTTGCCTGTATCACTATGGGTGAAGATTGTTTGAAGTAAATAAAAATAAATAGTTCCTTGTTTCTTAAATGGTCCATTTGCAAATTAGGATTCCAGAGATCTTTCATTTCTATTTTTCTTGCTGAAGTTTATAATTAGAGAAAAGTTTATAATTGTTTAAGCTATTATTAGCATATTAGTACTCACAAAATGTTGGGAAGTTAGAAGTGCTGCATTTCTTAGGAAGAAATGAACCAATACCTCCTGAAAAAAAAAATGAAATAAAGTCAAGAGACAATTTTCAACTGGATTGTGGTTCTTACATTAACTATACCACTGTAACTCTTCCCCCCCCCCCATACTTACATCACCAGTTAATAATAAAAACTATTTTTTCTTTGGCAAATGGCAGAGGGGATGGTTGATGCTACTACTTATTCGTTTTAAAAAGACTCCCAATTTCTGTGTAATTTAAAAGTTGACCAAGATAATGGGTGGGTTGATGCATGCTTATCCAAAGTGAAACTAATCACCTATTGCAGTTTATTTATCCTTAATTGTTACTTTAGAACAGTTACCATTAACCTGTGCCTCCAGTGTTAAGGTGATTTTATCTGCAATCAACTCAGGCATGAATCAGGTTGCAGGCACAGCAAGAAGAATGAGCAACAAAGGAGTTGTTACCACAAAGCCACAACTCTAAAAATGGGCCAGAGCTGTCAATATCTCTTCCTACTCTTCAAAATAAAAGTGAACAAAGAAAGACAGGAGCTGCTTCTTTTGGAGAAATAAAAAAGAAAACACAAAAAAGGGAAAAAAAAGACAGTTTAGTCACTAAGAGTTCATTTATATGATCAGTAAGCTAAGACATATTTTCTAATCCTTAGAAAATAGGAAACCATTGTCATGACATTGAAATGAATTGCTGTGGTGGCCATTAGTATGTAGATGAACTGAATCTGTATACATGTGTGCTTTATGATGGTGTACACATGTGTATTATAAGGAATATTGTTTTCTATTTTTGAATATTAATTCCTGTAGATACTCTGCAAATGTGCAGTTCTGCCTATGTGTAATTAACCTCTGATATATCTGATATTCACAATCACTTAAAGCAAGGTGATTAGTGATTATTTGTGATTAGCAGTTATTTGTCATTTGGAATTTAGTTCCCAGGATCTTTGACATGAAAACGCTTTTAATATTTTAGAATGTTATTCTAAGTTTTGAAGAAAGATTCCCAAAGAAATACACAATAAATGGTAGCAACAGCAAATTTATAGAAAGTGCAAGATTTTTTTTCCTTTTCCACCCTTGGTGATGATTATTCGTCCTTCAGTTTAATTTCTTGTGTGTCCTACTTAGGCTTTGAGGCTCCTACCTCCTATTTCGTCCCTCTTACAATATTTTTTTCTTATGGAAATCAGGCTTCTCAGGATGCAATGCAATTTATCTACCTTTTCCTTTTTCTCCCAATACACACACACATATAGTCATTCCTTTGTTTTCCATGTATGTGTTATCTCCAGCATGAACCAGGTATTATTTCAGTATTACACCTTGGGATACACCAGGTATAGTAAGACCACTAACCTGTGGAACTACATTCTACTAGGGAAAGAAGTCAAAAAGTAATAAACTGACCGACTGAACTTTGACAAATGCATTGAGTGATGAAAATAGCTTCTGGGATATATATAGTTATTTAATGTTTTTTTTTCTGTTTGTTTGTTTTCAATTAAGGATTTGTTTCATTGTGAGGAAATTCACAGGAAATAGTTCTATTTCTGCAATGGTAACTGAATCCAAAACTGAGACTTGATTTGAATGATTGACTGAAACTAAGAAAACAACAGATCATGAGGACCATGCAGGAGATTGGAAGTTACCCTCTTGGAAGAAAACAAAACACATCAAAAAAACCTGGAAGGCTATTTGTACTTTGCTTGTTTTTCCTTTAGTTATTCTTCAAATTTGTGTTTTAATTTAGAAGATTCTTCTAGTAAAATACTTGGAGGGTAGTGTTAGGAATAAGTTGGAACACAAATTCCTTTTCACTAAACAAAGTTTTTAAAACATCTTAAATAATTTGACCTAATATTTCTGGCTTATGAAATTTTTAGCATAAAAATTCTTGATTAACTAATGTAGACTGTCTTTAAGCTTCCATTTTTTTTTCTTTTTTTTTTTGGCTTTCAGAAAATAATGGAATCTCTAGCTGAAATATTTACAGATACTTTGTTTCTCATCTGTTTTTAGGATTTAGTCTGTTTCTTTGAAAATCTGAAAACCATAGATCTCATCATTCCAAATTTTAATTTATGTACATAAAATTTTGCTACAAATTTCAGCAATTTGTAGATCCCATGAATCTATGCAGTGGCCCTCAGATATGACCTAGATTTAGGTTAGTTGGTATGTCTTTAAAATAAGAATATAGAGGTACTGTAAATTGTGATTATCTAAGAATAGAAAAGTCTTCTGACTCCTACCTAGTCTGTTTTCCATTCTGGTTTTCTCTAGCTGTATTACAAACCATCCCTAAACTTAAATCTACAATTTATTATTCTCTCTCATGGTCTTGAAATTTGATTGGTTTTATCTGGATGATTTCCACTTGGGGCATCTCATATAGTTGTAGTCAGATCACAGCTGGGGATGGAGTCGTTTGATGATCTGACTGGCTGGATTTCCAAGGTGATTTCTTGTATGGAATCCTGTGTCTGGTATCAGAGCTGAGATGTCTAGAACAGCAGGAGGCATGACAGCTTTCTCCCTCCAGGCAGCCTCTCCACACTGCTAGCTCTTACAAAGTATGCAGTCTCTTACATTGCTACTGGCTTCCTCCAGAGCAACCATTTCAGGAGATCCTAGTGGAGGCTACAAGATTTATTATATCTTAGGAAGTCCTATGACCTTGGAAGTCATATAGCATCACTTCTGCTGCAGTTCTGTTGGTCAGAAAGCAAATCAGCCCAGATTAAGGGCAGGTGAGTTTGCATGGGTATGAAAAGTGGAAAGCATGGTGTATGCGGGAGGGGACACTTGGGAACTAGCTGTCCCCTGTCAAGTGATAGTCAAATTTGACTTTTGGAGAGAGACTCATTTAATTATATAGACATTTACCTAAAGTTTTCCAAATTATTAATATTAAATTATTCCCGGGAGATGGTATATTTTCTAATAGAGTAATTTCTCTTTACTAGTTAATATTAAGATGGAGGGTCATGATACCCAAAATAATCCTATCAGGGAATTGAGAGCTTGAATTTCTTTGCCATTTGGAATTAGATCTTAAACATGTATGTTCAGATTTAATCCAAGCTCTGCATCTAGGATGTCCATCCATTCTTCCTGGTAATTGAATTCCACTGACTGACATAATTAGGCCCTATCTGTTAAACCTGTTGTGTCAAAATCTTCTTGAAGTGTCTTCATTTACATATTTCTAACATTGCAGAAACAATCATAATAGTCGGTTCTGTCAAGGCCCATTGTAGAATGCTTTCATTCTCTGATTGACAGTGATAATAATTGATACTATGGGTCCTTTATATTAGAGTAGTTGTTTATTTGGCATAATATTCTAGAAAATGTGCACCGAAAGTCCTTAAAATGTGTTTTGGTAAAAGTAGCTTCATCAATTTTTCATCCATTCTTCACTCCTGTCATCTCAAATGGTTTGGATCAAACTGTCCCTAAATTAGTAGACTGGAAAAAGAGCAATCTTAGTGTCTTATTTCAAAGATTTTTCTGGTGTCTATAGTCTTGCCTCTCTGCAAGCATTTAGTTTACTGAGTGGCAGCTATACTTAAAAATATCTAAGGAGTTTATACCAAAGAAAATATTCTCTTTCTCTTGGCCCATGCCTTAAATTTAATTAGAAAGGCTTTGCAAGACCATTTAGTAACTAAGGAAACTGACACATTATAAAATAATTCAAAAATATAGAACTTGCAGGACTTAAGTACTCACTGCCTCTGTTTCTTCAGTAAAGATATTAATGCTGGTCAGTTAAGACCTATTTGAAGTTGTTTGAAGAGGACTAATAAAAAGATCTCCATTGCCTGATTATTTTTTTCAAACCAGTCATTGTGCAAAGGAATAGGCGGGACTTCTAATAGGTTATTTTTATTACTGATATTGGTGATATCCAAATGTGGGCAGAGGCTTGCTTACTTTGAGTGCCAGGATTAGGGAGATCTACCCTGGGAATTGCAGGAGTGCAGGGAAAGGCCTCCTTCCAGAGGCTGAGAGTCTCCTAGAACATGTGAACCCTGCAGACATCCAGCTCCCAGAAGAGGAAAAATCTGAGCAAGTGTTTTCCTCCTAGCTAGCAAGCCCACACAGGTGCAAAAGTTACTGTCCCTCCCTTAGAAAGCAGTAGTGGAGAGAACAGTGGGAAACCAGGAGCACACAATAAGGGAGCTGACTCCAAGAGTAAAGACAACAACAGAAAAAGCATTTTGCCACTCATTTTCCCCAATTTTTTTTGCTGTTGTTGTTCTCTTGCATCTTAAGCTTAATCATTAAACCATTAACGAGATAATATATAAAGAGAATTCTCTTACCTTCCTTTTCAAGACAATCTCCTATTTTAATATTCTTTCCATTCCACTGTCCTGATGAAAAGATGAGATTTCTCTTTATGTGGATGAGAGTGACCATGAGGTGCTTTGACAAACGTTCTCCTATTCACTAACTGCATCAGGATAATAATTCTCTTCCATTGATGATGACTACAAAGGCCTTTGGCATCAATAGCCCATTTAAATCAGCCAGTGATAAACCTAGCCAAAGGAATGAATCCAGAATGGGTATCAATGCAAAACTATTCCAGATGCAAATAGAGGGTTCAAGTACCATGTAGGGGATTTGTTCCCTCTATATTTTGTTCCTCTGGAGAATTTTCTGAAATAAATATATAGTAAATCTTTCTAAGCTTTGGTAATTTATAGCTTAGCTAGTGAAACAAATGTATATGTATATATTTACTTATGTTTGACCTTTCTGCATTTTATAAAAGTCTTCTGAGAGACAGTTTCAAGTTTTGTTGTGTGTGGTGATAGTTCTATCTGTGACATGGTTAATTTGTTCCGCAAATATAAGCTGAGTTGCTAACATGTGCCAGAGACTATTCTAGGGTGCTTCTGTTATTTACTAATGGATTGAAAAGAAATGTAATGAGGAAAAGATATGCAAACTGAAGAGGATGAGATAGGATAGAGGCCTTTTTAAGATAAACTTCCTCTTCAAGAGATGGCAACTGGTCATAGAGGAATAAGCCATGAAGATATCATACTAACCTAGAATTGCATGCCACATACATGGAATTACATCTGCAAAGGCTGTGAGGCAGAAACTTACTTAACATGCAACTTGCATTAGAATGTGACCAGATGTAACAAAAAAGATTGCATTTTCAACATGAATTTGATATTTAGTAGTGAGGGGGAAAGTCAGAGTATTTTACTAAAATGAAAGTGTTCTATATTGCGATGCTTTTTTTCCCCCAGTAATCATCCGATTAAAGATAATTGACATTGCTCTTCTTCAGTAGTTTGTAACAGCATCATTGAGATCTCATTTATGTACTTTGAAATTCACTTATTTTAAGAATATAAAACAGTGGGATTTTTTTAGGAAATGGTATCGAGCTGTGGAGCCATCATCACAATCCAATTTTAGAACATTTCCATCATCCTCAAACAATCCCCACAGGCTCACTTCCAATCGATCAATCTTTCCTCCCACTTCAGGGCTAAGGATACCAATAACCTACTATCTCTGTGGATTTACCTTTTTGGACATTTTGTGTAATTGGAATAATACAGGAAGCAATTTTCTGGTTTCTCTTTTTTCAATGAGTGTTTTTAAGGTTACTTCTTATATTAGATCTTATACATTCTGTGTGTTTCTTTTTAGTGCTGAGTAATATTCCATTGAATAAACACATCTTGAACCATGACAACAAAATTGTGGTTACTGTGGGGTGAAGGAATGGGTGCAGGTGATGAATTTGGTGGTCATGAATGGTACTAGAAGTTTGGTGATAGATGTGGCATGGCATATACATTTATCAAGATGTGAAGTTCTACTCCTGAAACTTGCATGGTATTCTGAACCAAAGTTACATTTTAAAAAATTCTATTGACTGGGTAAACATTGTTTATTCTTTCACAGACTGGTGAAAACTGCACAATTTTTTTCCATTTTGAAACTATCATGATTAATGCTACTGTGCAGTTCATATTCATGCCTTTATGTAGACATATGTTATAATCTCTTTTGGTTAGATACCTAGGAGTGAAATTGCTAGACTTTATGGTTAATTTATGTTTATCAGTGAATGAAATTACTAAACTCTTTCGGAAAGTGGTTATTCTATATACTTACCACAATACATGTCAGCTTTCTCCATTTCCTAGTTCTTAGTCAATGTTTTTATTGTCTTCTTTTTAAAAATATAGGCATAATTGTGGGTATGAAATGGTATTTCATTGTGATTTTGCTTTTCATTTCCCTTCTGATTATTGTTTTTGAATGTTTTCATATTTTCTAGCCCTCATATGTGTTCTTTGCTGAAATGTTTATTCAGATCCTCAATGAATTCAGTGGTTTGCTAGTTTTATTGAACTTTGTGAGTTTTACATGTATTTTATATCCAATTCCTTTATCTTAAATATGATTTTACAAACACTTTTGCCCCTAGTCTTAGCCCTATATTTTCATGCCCTTACTGGTATCCTTTAAGAGAAAAGTTTTTAATTTTGATGAATTTCAATTTATCACTCTTTTATGTGTGATAAATTTAGACTTAAGAAATATTTTTCCAGTTTTGTTTTAAACATTTTGTAGCTTTAGTTTTTTTTTACATTTATATCTGTGATTAGTTGTGAGCATTTTTTTGTTTTGATGTATCTAAATTCATTTTTGGCATTTGGAAATGTAATTGTTCCAGCATTATTTGCTGAAAAGATTGATTTCTCCATTGAGTTGCCTTTGCAGCTCTGTAAAAAAAAATCAGTTGTCTATAAATAAATGGGTGGGTTACTAGATTCTTTATGTTTTTTAGTGGATCTGTATGTGTAACTTTATGTTCATAGACACCATCTTCATCTATGGTTTTGTATTATAATTTGAAATATTAAAAAGTATGTGTACTCCAACTTTATTCTTTTTTAAAGTTGTCTTTGGCATTCTGTGTGCTTTGTATTACCATATAATTGTAAAACCAACTTGTACATTTCTACAAAACAAAGCCTGCTGGCATTTTGATAGGGAGTGTGTTAGTGTGTAGATAAATTTAAGGAGGATTTCAATTTTTAATATATTGAAAACTTTTAGTTTATAAATATGAAATGTCTTTCCATTTATTTAGTTCTCTATCAATATTTGGTAGTTTTCTGCATAAAATTTTGTACTTCCTTTGTTAAAGTTATTCCGTAATACTTTGTTCTTGATGACAGTATTGTGAATATAATTTTTTTTCAAGTTTTGTTGGTTTGCCACTGGTTTACATAATTGTAATTTTGGAGACAGATTTGGGTTTATATGTGTCTCATATATATACGTATATATATATATATACACATATATATGCGCTTCTCTCACCCTCAGATTAATTTCTTAACATCATTTTCAGATTATTCATTGCTTATATATAGAAATAGAATTTAATTTGGACATTGATATTATATGTAGCAATCTTGCTAGACTCATTAGTTTTTCAATCCATGGATTTCTTCAGATTATATATATAAAATATATATACTTTACATATATGATCAAATAATTTGTGGTAAATATTTTTTTACAACACATTTTCCACTGTGGATGACTTACTTAAATTAGCTCAATGCCCTGACTGGAACCTTTAGCAAGATGTTAAATAGAAATCATGAGAGCAGATATCCTTAACTTTTTCCTGATCTTACAGAGAAAACATTAGGTCTTTCATCATTCATAATACAATAATAGCTTTTTCGTGTTGAGAAAATTTCCTCTGTCCCTTGGTTGAGAATTTGTATCATGAGAAGTTGCAGGATTTAGTCAATTGTTTTGTTAATTCACTGTGATGACCATGTATATTTGCTCATTTATTCTACTAATACGGTGTATTATGGTAATTGATGTTCAGTTACTAAAACAACTTTGCGTTCCTTGGATAAATTCCACTTAGTCAGGGTGAATAATTCTTTATCTCTGTTGCTGGGTCAATTTGCTAATATATTGTTGACCATTTTTATGTCTATTTACAAAGTGAATACTGATCTGTAGTTTTCTTCTCTGTGATGTTTTTGTCTGAGTGTGATTCCTGGGCAATACTGCCTCCATAAAATACCTTGCAAATTGGTCCACTCTCCTCCTGTACTTTCTTAAAAGTTTGGGAACTATTTGCTTCATTTTCTTTCTAAATAATAGGAATCATCAGTAAAACCATCTAAGAATTGAACTTTTGTTGAAATTCATAGTGAACTTTATAATTGCTAATTAAAATTTTTGGTAATTTTGGTTCTATTCAGATATTTATGTTTTTTCTTGAGTCAATTTTGACATCTTGCGTCTCTCAGGATTTCTTTTTCGTTTTATCTGAGTTGCTGATCTGTTGACGCTGTGTTTTGCTGAACGCTACTACACGGTCAGTAGTGATAGTTTCTACCTTCATTCCTGATTTTGATAATGTGTGTTTTCTCACTGATTTTCTTTGTCAGTTTAGCCATAAGTTTATCAATTTCATTAATCTTTATAAAAAGAACCAATTTAGGGCCTCCCTGGTGGCACAGTGGGTTAAGCAATGCACTATGAAGCAGACCGTAGCCGCTGCAGCAGGAGTTTGACCCCTGCCGCTGGCAGGGATGGGACCCACATAGTGCAGCAGACCTGTCTTGCCCGCTAGCTCCTCAGCAGTGTGTTTCAGTCCATCTGCCTGTTCTGTTACCTACTCTGTCTCTGGCGTATCCTCTCACCACCCGCGCCTCTGTCATCTACCCCATGCTTCTATGCATGAACAAACAAGTCTTTTTAAAAAAAAACAACAAAAAAAACTATATTAAATAAGTAAATAGAACCAATATAGGTTTCATTAATTTTCTCTCATTGTTTCTGTTTATAATTTTCTCTATTATTTCTCTCTCCTTCTACTTGTTTTACTTTAGTCTCCCCTTCTTTTTCTACTTTCTAAAGATAGACACTAAACCTATATACAAAAAGAAAAACAAACAAAAAAAGAAACTAAACCTATAAATTTTCCCTAAGCACTACTTCAGCATTCCACACGTTTTATTATATTTTTGTTTTAATTTAGTACACATTGTTTATAATTGATGTTTTCATTTCTTTTCTGGTTTGAATCATTCAGAAATGTATTTTTAATTTTCAAATTTCTTTTTTTTATCTCCCACATTTCTTTCTGTTGAGTTCTCATTAAAATTTATGATCAAATATTTTATATGATTTCAAAACTTTTTAGACATACAAGCTTTTTAAAATGACTTACTATATACTGTATTAAAATGATGCTTACTGTAATCTGTAATACAATCTCATATGTGCTGTGAAGTCCTTCCTGATCATTTGCTCTAGAGATTTCTACCGTTTACGACAACAGCCCAGGGCATAAAACTGTGGAAGTTTATGGTCCAATTCAGTCCATTCTTCCCTGCTGGCAGAAAAACTGAAGCTCCTTACAGGTCACCATGTCCTGGGAGATGCTAGAAGGAGTCCTTGGATAAAATGGCACACAGACTCTTCACACTGTTATTCGTAGATTTACTAGTCTTTCTTGAATAGATACTTCCCTATATTTTTATCTACCTTCATCATGTTACAGATTTCTAAAATATTTTTGACATTTTTACTCAATTTCTTTATTGTTCTGTGTAAAGACTTGCTGAGTCTTCTTCACTTGGCCATTTAGGAAAGTTCAGTATTTTTCTTTGTTGAAATTCACCTAACATAAAATTAGCCATCTTAAAGTATACAATTCAGAGGCATAGTCTTTCATAATACTGTGCAATGCTCACTTCTCTGTAGTTTCAAACTATTTTAAACCCACAAAAGAAAACCCTGTACACATTAAGCCTTTACTTGTTATTCCCCCATTCCACCATCCCTCGCAACCAGCAAGCAATCTGTTTCTGTCCTATGGTTTTACCTATTCTGTATATTTCCTATAAATAAAATAACACCGTAAGTGTGGTTTATTTCACATAGCAGCATATCGATTTTGAGGCCTATCCATGTTGTAGTATGTTGTTTTAGTGCTTCATTACTTTTTATGACTAAGTGATATTCCATCACACATAACATGTATATTCCATCATATATACGTACACATGCACACACACCATATTGTATTCACATACTCAGCTGCTATGTACATTTGGGTTGTTTTCATCTTCTGATTAATGAGAATAGTGCCACTATGAATAATCATGTATAAAAAATCATTTCCATACCTATTTTCAATCCTTAACATGTATACTCAGGAATACAATAGCTGGGTAGCTCTTTATCTTTTTTGAGGAAACACAGAATTATTTTTTGCACTGGTTCTACCATATCACCTTCCTGTCAGCAATGTATGAGTGTTCCAAATTCTCCATATTTTCACCAACATGTATTTACCTTTTTGGAAATTATTATAGTCATACTACTCTGTGTGAAAAAGTACCTTAATGTGATTTTGATTCATGCTTTCCTAATGACTAGTAGTTTTGTACATGTTTTTTTTTTTAAAGATTTATTTATTTATGCATACAAGAGCTGGGGTATAAGCCAGAATCTCGGGAGGTGAGAAGAACCACCAGACAGAGTGGGGAGCAGACTGATTGAAACACACTGCTGAGGGGAGCAGCGGGCACAGCAGGAGAGGTCTGCTGCACCATGTGGGTCCCCTCCCTGGCCAGCAGCAGGGATCGAACTCGTGCTGTAGTGGCTGCGGTTTGCTTCATAGTGCATTGCTTAACCCACTGCGCCACCAGGGAGGCTCAATTTTGTACATATTTTAATTCTTGTTCAAATTATAAACTAAAATCATAATCTCTGGCTTAGATTTCAGGTATCTGGATTTTTAAGTTCAATATACAAAATTGCCTTCTATTGCATATTACATGATTTCATTTAAAGTCTTGAATTTGCCTTGTCCTTATGCACAGTTGTTAATATGTGTTTATTTTCTTTAAATGAAGTAATAGTCATGCTGATAACAAAGTGAGTTATTTTTATGTGCATAATGCTATTTTTTTTATCAATTAAACTTTTTTATTTTCTTACACTGTTGTTCATTTTTGTACAGTATTTGATGTCTCCCCTCAGGTGTAGTCCCCGTAAATCTCCTACCGCTACATCAACCATGGACTGTCACCATAGTCCCTTGTGGTTTTTCCTCCCTTGTTTTGACCCCTTCAATCCCTCGTCCTTCTGTATGCCTCAGATCTATACTTTGCTTGACCTTTTCTCTTTGATTTTTTGACCCTTTGTTTGGTTTCCCTATATTCCTCCTATAAGTAAAACCACCCTACATTTTTCTTTTTCCTTCTGAATTATTTCATTGAGCGTAAGCCCTTCTAGCTCCATCCATGTTGCTGTGAATGGCATGAGATTTTCTTTTTTGATCACTGAGTAATACTCAATTGTGTGTATATATCACATCTTCCTGATTCATTCATCTGTTTTGGGCATTTAGGTTATTTCTCTACCTTAGCTATTGTGAACAGTGCTGCAACTAGCATAGGCATGTAGGTTTCCTTTCCAGTTAATGTTTTTGCGTCCCTTAGGTAGATTCCTAGAAGTGAAATTGCTTGGTCATATGCTAGCTCCATTATAGTAATTTGAGGGTCCTTCACATGACTTTCCCTAATGGTGACAAGTTTGCATTCTCACCAGTAGTATAAGAGGGCTCCTTTTTCTCCATTTCCTCACCAACATTTGTTGTTGCCATCTTTTTTAAAATATGGGCTGTTTTCAATAGTGTAAGATGATATCTCATTGTAGTTTTGATTTAAATTACATAACTATAATTTATATTGAGCATTTTTTTCCATAAACCTGTTGGCCATTTGCATTTCCTCTTTGGAGAAATGTCTTTCCAGCTCTTCTGCCCATTTTTTTTTTTTGACTGATTTATTTGCTTTGTTTTTGTTGTGTTGTGTAAGCTCTTTGTAGATCTTTGATATCAGTCCGTTATCAGCTGTATAGAGTGAAAATATTTTCTACCAGTCTGTAGGGTACTTCTTAAATTTGGTTATTGTCTCTTCTGTTGTGCAGAAGATTTTTAGTTTCATGTAGTCCCAGCTTTTTATCTTTTCCTTCATTATCTTTGCTTCTAAGGATGTGTCTTCTAAGATTTTTCTGAGATAAATATCATGGAGTGTTGTACTTAGGTTTTCTTCTATGTGCTTTATGGTTTCAGATCTTATATTCAAGTCTTTTATGTATTTTGAGATTTTTTGGTTTATTTTGTGTGTGTGTGTATGTGTGTGTGTGTTGTGAGGCAGTAATCTAGTTTCATTCTTTTGCATGTAGTGGTCCAGTTTTCCCCGCACCATTTGACTTTTCTTCTAGTGCACATACTTAACAAAGTGAGTTAAGTAAACTATTTCTACATAGTCTACAGTCTAAAGATTTGATCTGGCATCTATGCTGATATGACATAACATAAAGACTTAAATATTTGAAAACTTCATGGCTTATTCCATTTGGAGATTCAACTTACTATTAAAAATGTCTACTTTGTGTCAGTCATACAAGATGAACTACTGTATAATAGTGTGGACAGTTAACAAAGCTGTATTATGCACTTAAAAAGTTTGATAACGAGTAGAGCTTAATGTTATATATTCTTATTATAGAAAGAATAAGAATAAAGAATAAGAAAATAATATGGAGCAAGGAGCTTTTAGAGGTGATAGAAGGTTTATAGAATAGATTGTGATGATGCTTACATGGATACATATTTGCTTCTAAACACTCAATTTGTATATATTATGAACAGCTTTTATATGCCAAAATGCTCAATAATAAAAACCCAATTAAAAATGGGTGGAACATTTTAAATAGCTACATCATCTAATAAAACACATAAATAGCAATTAAGCCCATGCAAAGATTATCAACATTACTGCCCATTAAAAATATGAAAATTAAGATTATATTGGGATACCTATGAATAGCATATCTCTGATATATCTAAAACTATCTCTGTCAGTCTATCTCTATTATATATCTATCTGTTGTGTTCTCTTTGGTATATATTATGAAGTAAAATAAAGTTAAAAAAAGAGAAACAAGATTAAGAAATATTGTATAGTATGTTGCCATCTAACCAAGAGAAAGAGGCAAAAGCAAAAAAAAAAAAAATAGCTCTAGATATTCCTTTATCTAAAAGTCTAAGAAAACCATATTTTGTGATTTTTCTGTACAACGAAGCAGAGACAGGTAGAAGTTAAACTTTGCCAAAATACTTTATTTTACAGATTTCAACATAGCACCATGTAAATAGATACATTATTAAAACAAAATTAAATAAACATGTTTAAAAGGGTACTGGTAATTATTAAAGGCAAAATTAGCAAAAAGTTTTTGATATTCACTTTGGCCTCTGTATCTGAAAAATATTTTTAGGTGAATCCATTAACTGCTTTAGCAGAGGATTTGCTTTTCATGTAATGTGAAATTCTAAAATAAGATCAGATCACCTTTCGAACTCAAGTAGTCAACATTGCTGTTTTGCTTTCACATTTGAAGATGCAATTATCTTTCTTCCTGTTATTATAGTTGCAATAATTTGACATCTCACAGATATTAATAACTTTAAATTTACTTAATGTAAATATGCTTTTGTGTTTAAGCATGTTTTTTTTGTTTGTTTGTTTGACTGAGGAGCATGCGTTTTAGACTATTTCCAGTTTACTTCCCCTAGTTTTAGTTCTTTGAAAGACACCAGAAGATGTAATTTTATGAAAGATTGATGACAGGTCTTAAATGCAAGTACTCTGATTATTTATCCCAAAAGATAGACTGTACCAAACAGTGAAGGTGAGAAAGATAGTGAGTGTTCCACCTCACTCATTTCATTCATTCATTTATTCCTTTGTCTCTCAAGTAGTATGTCTTGTATACCTAGTATAAGCCCAGTGCCCCACTTGCCCTGGAAATGTGTATCATAAAGAACAATCTTCCTTTCATTCATGGAGTTTTCAGTCTCATGGGGAGCATATATATCATTAAAATAGCCATCCAAATCAATAAAATGCACCTTGAATCATGTGCTATGAAGCAGTTTCATAGATCTGTGGTTCTGTGGAATATTTGAAACTTTCAAGTAGTTAATTAGGCAAAGAGAGTGCAGGAAGATCTTTCCAAATAGATGAGGCAATAATTACAAAAACCCCATGTCAGGCAGATTAAGGTGAATTCAAAGCCAGAAACGAAGACTCATGTGACATTCAGAGAGTGAGAACATAGAGTGGTAGAGGGAGAAGATCTTGCTTTGCCTTGTGGATTTTACTCCAGCAGTATGATATATGTGGTCCTAGGTTACGTGGTCAGATTCACTTTAAATTTTTTTTCGCCCTGTATAGGTAATGAAGGTGAGTATCAATGAGTAAGAATAGAAAAAATAAGAGATTATTACAGTATTCTGAGCAAGTTGTCACAGTGCCTGGGACTAAGCATAGAAGATGGGGAGATCTGTTTGGAATAGGAATTTTTGAAAGGGAGAATGTCTACACTTGGATAGCTTAGAATACATAGTTTTATAGCACGTCAGTCTTAATGGTTCAGGTGGAAAAAATTAGGAGTCATGAAAAGTTAATTTCAATGAATATTGCCCTCTCCCCACCCCAAAGCATTTATTTTTTCCATCAGTATTTATATTCATAATTTTCTCACTAAATGTCAAATGTATATATTTAAATATCACATCTTCTGTTTCCTTTACTATGTGGCTAATAAAAACTTAATAGACACTAATTGTTGTCAAATTTGCCAAGAAAAGACTCTCACAAATCTTGTTAGTTTTTAACATTCTGTTCATTTTGGAGCCTATAATGTATCCCCAGCAGGACTGTGCTTGGAAGCACCAGGGACTTTTTGGAAGAAAATATACTTGACAGATCTCAGGTCAAACCATAATCATCCTTCACAAAGATTGATTCAGGACATACTGTAGGTAATAGATGTATTTTTATACTGTTGAGATTTATGTCACTTTGTTGTCCAATAGTTCTAGATATTTGTCCATCACATCATGAGCATCTACAGAGATATATGCAATAACAGCTTGTTTTCTTATATTAGACCACTGGCACATAAAAGCTCATTCCAACTTCTCCATAACTATGAATGTTTGGAAAATTTGATAATTGAATGGTAGCTAGTGACCATACGTGTAGATATATTAGCCTCACAAGAAAAAAAAATCTTATGTTTTTCATAATTTAGAGACCTTTCGTTGGCTGGCATACCTCTCCTTCTCACCTTGCCCTGTCATGCTCATATAGTTTTCCTCCTGGAACAATGATTACAAACAATAAGTCATCAGAACAAAATTGCAGAAAACACAGAATTGTTTAGTAATCCTAAACTATGGGAATAACTTGGAGAAAATAATTCCATATGTTTATATATAGATTCAAAGAGAGATAAAGGTATTAATTTGTATCTGTCAATCAACCTGTTACCCAATCATATGTCTTTTTGTGGTGTATATTTCAAGTTATTCAGTCAAATTTACTGAGCAAAAGGGCTAATTTCTTACTGCCTCTAAAATTTGAAAGAGCTACTTCAAGTTTTTCCATATAAGAAATTTCAAGAAATAATTCCTTTTATTTCATTATTGCTATGCTTCATCTCGCTCTAAAATTTCCTCCCTTTGCTATCTCAGGTATTTTATTATCCCCATGTGTCTTTGCTCATTCCTTTCAGGTTCCCTCTTCATGCTCTATCTTTGTAGAAACACTTTTATGTCTATTGCTTCCTAAATTTTCTTTCACTTCCAAGAATGTTTTTATCCAAAAATGAGGTAGGTTAAAAAAGTCAATTTCATTTGGGATACCTTGTGACATTGGGATAATGAAGACCTATATGAGGGATCCTAGGGAGAAAGATTACCGAGTGTGGACCACGGAGGTATCTGGAAGATGAAGTTGTCATGATGACAATTTGGAATCTTGTCTTAATGACAGCATTACTTGCTTTGCTGCTCCAACTGAAAAAAAAAAAAAAAAAAAAAAAAACATGGTGTCTGGGAACTAAATCTACATGTGTGTTCTGGAACTACATTTAAGGTAGTTACAAAAATGCCTGTATGGGTTTTTTGCTTAGTTTTATTTTATTTTTTAATGTGAATTCTCTGACCTACCAGAATTCTCTTCTTTAATATGGCTTATTTGTTGCACGTGAAAGTGATCAAAATAAGTTTTGGTGATCTGTGAAGCCAGCTTGTTAAAACTAGAACTCTGCCTTTCACTGACCATCCGTTACTGTGTTTTGAATAATATCAAAAAATGTAAAGTTCCTTCTACTGTTTTATTCTCAATTTGGCTGAGAGAGCTAACTATGGACCAGAAGGTAGATTATCACAAATCAAGAGTATTATATATAAGGGTATTAAATGTCTCGTGCAATAGTGATATATTTCTTTGTAGAAGGATTGCCCCAGTTCTCTGGTGGATTTCATTGTCTGTATGCCTGCTAATAAGGGGAAGGGGAGAGCAGATCAAGAAGTAAAATGTCAGTTAGTCTGGCCATTCTTTCTTCCACATTCTCTTGTGCAAAGTGGCTCAGCAGAAGTGTTACTGCAGGTCATCTCCTGTGTCATGCCAGCCTTCATGGAGGTGACATAGAGCTATCTGGCCAAATATTCCATGGAACTCAAGAAAGTTAACATAGGCTTTGAGAAGTTTTTATATAGTGAGTGTCCTTTCTTTTGGGCATCTGTTTTTCTGTTATAGTTGTGGACCTTGAAGAAGAAATTATAAGAAAAAATATATATTCAGTTTCAATGTTCTTCCATACCTATATTCTTAAGAGTTTGTAGAAAACTGTTTCTCGGTAATCTATAGAGTGAATATGGGCAGGGAGAAAAAAACTCATGGACTTTTTTATCTGGAAATTAGAAGCATTTGTGGAATATAGAAATATATTAAACTTCTGGGTGACTATTGCTATTTTAATAATTCATGTTATTATAATAGAAATTGTTCTTAATGACTAATTTGGAAATTGTATGTTAAATCTTATCTCTTTGACAGATTATTTACATAATTTGACTTTGAAGCTATCAATAAATATGTTCAAATTAATCTATTGATTAGGGAAAGAATTTTTTGTATCTCCTATCAGTTTCAGTGCAGACTTTCTGAAGTAATAAGCTACCTCAGGACAATAAGAAAGAAAGAAAAAAAAAACCAGGCTTTTAAAAGGATCATTGTTAAGTAATGATGTGATTGCAGGTGTTGGCTGGCCAAGCCTCGGTCCTCCCCAGAAAAGACACACCACTGACATATAGATTTTACGGAAACTTAGTAAAAGGAAGGCATTTTTTCCCTCTACTGAGCCCCTACCAACACTGATTCGGGTTTCCTGGGATTTATTCCTTCTGATTTTGCTATTGATGATGATATAGACTGCTGACATTATATGTGTGCAAGAAATACAATTTTTCCTAGCTGCTTACTGGGAAATAAGGGTTTATATTGCCCTGGCTTTATAGAGCTAAAGACAATTATAACATGTTATAACTAAAACGTCTTGACGATATATTGAAACCAGACTAAACCATTACTAGAGTTATAGGTCAGGTCAAAAAGTCTTTTTTAGAAGGGAATGATTAGATCTATGTTACTTATGTTCTATTCTTTTAAGTAATCAACCTGAATAATTACACAAAAAGTTTTTAAAAAAACTTCTTTATTTCTGTTTGCTGAATTTAATCCATTGTATTAATATATTATTTTATTAGCAAATGAGGGAAATTAAAATATAAGGACAATACTGACTCTGAGTTTCCAATTATCTATAAAGTAGCATTTTAATAGAGAGTTGCTGTTCTAAACTATTTTGTAGTTGGAAAAATATTATAAAATTTTTAGTAAAATTGTTTTAGGAAAACCTACACTGACCTGACAAGAGACTATTTATTTAGTGTGGATATTCATTTATGTCATGGCAGAATTATCAACATATTTGCTTGTGGGTTATTGCCCCAGACCGCATTAGTAGTGCTATGTTATTATATATATATATGACGTATATATCATATTCTAATTTTTCTCAGTATTCCAAAGGTCATTTGAGGTTTTAAATAAAGATTGGTCACTTCTATTAACAGTTAAAAATTTAATTCTGACAGAATCAAAGAAAACTCATAAAAATTATTTGATCTGGTTTGATTGCACTTCAAACATGCTTTATAGTATTTAGGGGCCTCCCTGATGATGCAATGGGTTAAGCAACACACTGTGAAGCAAACCACAGCCACTGCAGCACGAGTTCAATCTCTGCCGCTGGCCAGGGAGGTGACCCTCATGGAGTGAGTGGCAGAACTCTCCTGCCTCTTCCAGTGCTCCCCTCAGCTGTGTGTTTCAGTCAATCTCCCTTTTCTGCTCCCCACTCTGTGTCTAGTGAATCCTAAATAAATCTTTATAGTATTTAACATTTTACAGTAATTCTTTCTTGAATCCTCTGTCTTGTATGAGAAAGCATTTATTTTATTTTTTTAAAGATTTATTTATTTATACATACAAGCACTGGGGTACAGACCAGAGTACAGGGCAGTGGAAGGATTCACCAGAGACAGAGTGGGGAGCAGAACAGGCAGATCAACGGAAGCACACTGCTGAGGGGAGCAGCGGGCACAGCAGGAGATGTCTGCTGTGCCATGTGGGTCCCCTCCCTGGCCGGCAGCAGGGATCAAACTCATGCTGCAGTGGCTGCGGTCTGCCTCATAGTGCATTGCTTAACCCACTGCACCACCAGGGAGGCCCCTGAGAAAGCATTTATTAACATTACTTTGCATCCCTACTATGTGCTAGTCACTTTGCTCAATCCTAAAGAAACAATGTTTGTGTTCTTGAGAATCTTAGAGATCTCACTAACAAATAATTGAAGTGAACGTGTAGAATCATAGAAGCATAGACTATGTGCAGAAGTGTGGTTGGAATAGAAAGTGATGGGGTGAGGATTATTCCTTGGCATGTAGATGTCAGCACATGGATAATAGAATAGGCATTGAACTAGAAATAGCTTCATGAGAATGTTATGCAGGTTTCAAAGTAGATCACATTTAAAGGGAATAGGCTTAACAGATGTGAAAAGTGAGGTGCTATTTGCATGGATGGACAAGCAATTGCATTGCAGGGGAGTTGTGGGGAGTGTGATGGGAAATGTGCTTGGAGGATCAGATCATTAAAGTCTATGACTTTTACACTAAGGAGGTTGGACATTATTTTGTGGATGATGGGAAACTCTTGAAGAGGTTAGAAGGTGAATGTTAATACATTTTTCATTTTAAGTTCTCTTGTGAAGCCTTGTGAAGATGGACCAAATTTGAAAGAGAGAAGGGCCATTTAAGAAAAAAACTGTGGAAAATTATAGGGACAAATGCTATTTTCTATAGTCCTTGTTTGTCAAAATCTATCTTTATTTCATTCTTATTTTTTGCCTTTTTCTTTTCCTTCTTTCTTTTTTTCTCTCACCCCAGCTCCCTAGTGCATATCAATAGGTAATAATGACACAATAGAAATATAATTAATGCTTTTGTAATTAAGAATTTCTCCCTTATATCTCGATGTCTTCTCTTTCTGCAGTTAAGACACTTAACGATTTTTATGTTCTCGATGGCAGCATTTTTTTTAGATTTATTTATTTATTCATACAAAGCACTGGGTACAAGCCACAGGTGAGGGGGATGAAAGGATTCACCACAGACAGAGCAGGGAGCAGAATAGGCAGATCAACTGAAGTACTGAGAGGAGCAGCGGGCACAGCAGGAGAGGTCTGCTGCACCATGTGGGTCTCTCCCCCCCCACCCCCCGTCATGGCCGTGGCAGCAGGGATCGAACTCATGCTGCAGTAGCTGAGGTTTGCTTCATAGTGCATTGCTTAACCCACTGTGCCACCAGCCCCAATGGCAGCATTTTGTATGTCCTCTTTCTTGGATGACTTTAGCGTTTCTGAACTGCCCAGTTAATAATCTACTAACAGTCTGTTTCATCACTTATTCATGTGTCCAAAAACAGTTCCTTTTCCTCACTCAGTAATGTCCCATATCTGAAAACATAATTTCTATTTAAAACTCTAAGTGCAAGCTTCCGTTCCTCTAACTCCCCTCCAAGGATGCCACAAAGATGACTCTAAGAAACACTATTCACATGATATATGAGTACATTGCTAGGAATTTGATACAAATAATTTCCCCTGGAGTAGTGTTAAGGAGGGGAACTTTCTTTTTTCAACTAGACTGTACTTCTGTGACATATATATATATATATATATGGAATATATATATCATAGAACCTGATCACTCTAAAATTTTTGTTGCCAGTCCCAGATTTATGCTTTTCATTTGTTTGCTTGACATATCTACTCAATTGTCTGCTAAGGATCTCAAATACGACATGGGCAAATAGAGCCCCTTATTCCCTCCCACAGTGCTGCACCTCTATTAGTCTTCTCCATAAATCACCATAAATAACACCATCTTCCTACTCTTTCCTCAGCTCAAACTTGAGTTATTATTGATTCTTATCTTTTTTCTTCCACATCTAGTCAGTCATTAAATAATATAGAGCAAGCCAGTTTCCTTTATGGCTATGATATTATTTAGCCAAATCACCATAATCTCTCCATTGGATTACTGTAATAAAATCTAAAGCTTATATTTCTTCTTCCATTTTCCCTCTTACAATGTCTTATCCTTTCACATAGCAGCAAGGGTGATATTCTTATATGTGCACCAAATAATGACCTCTTCTTGCTTTAAACCTTTCATTGAATTCCCATCATCTGTTTTACCATGGCTTTCAGAATCCTCTATGTGAGGGTTCCCCTGGTAGCTCAAGGGGTGGAGCGCTGCACACTACCTCTCTAGAGGGGCTACCTCTCTAGTAAATTTTGTACCTACTGTGCCTCTTGCCTACTAGTCTATGCTTGTGTCCACTGACCTTCTGCAATTCAAACCCAACAAACTGGTATTAAGGTTTATTTTTATTAGTTGTATTGCTGGAACACTGGATTAATTTCCACTAATCTATATATAGTTGGCTTCTCCTTGTTATTCAGTTTCAGTTTGTCTGTTATCCTTTCTGGAGGCCATCTCTGACCATATAATCTGGCCATCTCATCATTTTATATTACACCATTCACTTTAATTTTCTGCATAGTTATTATCCCCCATTGAACTTTTCTCTGATTTATTTATGAATTTTCCTCTGTTTTTGTCTGTCTTATTTTGACCATGTCCATGCATTCCTGGATAATACCTAATACCTAGTAGGCACTAGTAGCCTTTTGAATCAGTCATTGAAATTAGCCTTTAAAACTGTAGCGTCAAGTAAAATCTGTTAATTCATCAAACTTTTCTATACTTATAGTTTAGAGAGGAAAGTGATTCTTTTTCTCCCTAACAGAGAATTGAGTGTTTTTTTTTTTTTAAACGAGTCTTTGATTAGCACAAAAAGACAAGAGATTCAAAGTAGAATCTCAAGATTTTGAGAGTGAGGGGAGAAAATGGAATATAAAAAAAAAAAAAAGGTTGGTTAACTCGATAAAGTCAGTAACATGAATTTCTGAAGGATCCTAAGTGGGGATTATGATCCTCAAACCATGTTTATTCCTTCCTAGAGCATTAAAAAGAAACATTCTTAGGTACCTTGAAAATCTGGTACCTACTCCTACTTGATACTTAAAAAAAAAGCTTTCATGTTGATGAAATAAAATTATTCAAAGCAGTTGTTTATCCTGTAGTCCAGTCAGCTGACCAACTACATCTTGACCTTTTCTATGGACTGAGTCAGCCATTTGATGACAGAGATATTTGTTCTTCTAAGAGTATATTATGATACATGTATTGAAGTATAATTGTTATTACTGCTACATTATCACATTAATTTGATTGAGGTTGATGATAACAGTGATTATTTTGTATTTAATAAGTGCCCAAAGTGAGGGAAGACCTGTCCCAAAAGACTGCTACTTTCTACTTATATACTATATTTTTTCTCTATAAACCTCATGAGGACAGAAATTTTATCTTAAGCTGCTTTGGATATTGCATGGAGGTCTAACATCAATTTCCAATAAAATCTTACTGGGCAAAAGTAAAGAATAGTTAATATACAGTGTTGGTTAAAAATGGGTTCTTTTTTTAACTAATTATTTGGTAGGCAGAATAATGCCCCCACAAAATATCTGCATCCTAATGCCTGCAACCCTGCAAATATTTAATATTATATGTTAAGGGAGAATTAAAATTGCAGATGAAATTGAGATTGCTAATCAGTTAAATTAAGATCATCTTGGTTTATCCAGCTAGACCCAGTGTAATCACAAGACTCTTGAGTGGGGGAAGGAGGATGCAAAAACATGACATTCTGAGAAAGACTTAACTTACCCTGGAAAATTTGAATGGGGAAGTGGATCACAGAGCAAGTAATAGAGGTAGCTTCAAGAAATTAGAAAAGGCAGGAAACTACTTTCTCTTTAAGATCCTCAAGAAAGGAGTATGAGCTTTCCAACATCTTAATTTTAGCTCAGTGGAACCCTTTGCAGACTTCCAACTTCCAAATCTGTGAGATAATAAATTTGGGTTTATTTTTCTTCTGAAAAACAGAAACTACTGAGAATATTTCAAGGAAGGGGGGAGTGTATTTTTCTATGCATATCTATGAAGGTTTTTCACCTACCAGTAGAAAGTTCCTTTTTGTACACTGGACAGGTTCCCTAGGTTACACATTATGAGAAAGTATAGACAAACTTGGTAAGTACAGACAAACTAGAAGTTGTGTGCTTTAAGTACACCCATCAGCTTGCTATTGGCTGGAGATTAAAAACAAAATACCATAAAAAATGTAAATCATCTTGATTTCACCAATATAGGATTTATAACTATTTTATAAATGCTGGGTAGCAGTTTTTCTCTTTAGGAAAAAAGAAATGATGCAAATAGAGTGTGTATATGAGCTTGCAAAGGGGGGTTCTTAACTATTTAAGAGAACAAACAATTTAAAGCATTTTTCAAACACTTTAAAAACACGTATTTACAAAGAAAACACTGAGGTACTAATTACAATTATTCTTGTTGGTCCATTAAATCAAATGCCTACTCAATATTTACTGTGCAACATTTTCAAAGTTTGATTTGCTAGCTCTAAAGCAAAATCTAATTTAAGCATGTAGTGCCAATTTAATGGAAGGCAGCTATGCTTACCACTATACCACCAACACTAATGCCAATTGAATGGAAGGCATAGGTTTACCAAGAAAAATGTCCATGCTTTGAAATTTACCCTTACTTTGACATTATCAACTGTTTGCTAATTTGAAAAATTTCAGTGGACTTCCTCATGTATTAGAGATTGATGGTAAGATACCAAACTATTCATCATCATTCTGTCTCTACTAATTCAGTGTAGTGAATGATCCTGGCTATTTCCCAAAAGGGTAAAATTCTCTGTGATTTCTTAAATTGTGAGCATGCTGTTTCTTTTAGGAAATAAGCAGACCTCCTTCAACCAGCCCTTGCTTCCCTCCCCTTTTGAGTTCCTGGGTTACCCAGGGCTTAGCCTCAGTATAGAACTCCCTTCCCAGTAAAACTTCCTGGCTCGTCCCAGACTGAGCTATGTACTTGTGCCATGTTACCTTGTGCATTTTGCTGGCTGTTATATCCAGACCAATCTCTGCTGTAGAACTTACCGCATGTTAAAATTCTCTTTTCCCTTATTTTTTATCTCAACCTGTAAATGTTTTTAAGGCAGGGATCATGCCTTATTTGTTATTAGTTCTCTGATATGCAGCACAGTACTTGGTATATAATAGATTTTTAATAAATAGTTACTAAATAAATGAAGCAATGACTATTTAAAAGATACAGAAAGGGAAGAAGTGTTGAGAGAAATCAAAGGAGAGAGAGGTTCTCCTTAATTTATTTTTTTCCTCTGAGCTGATAGTCTATAAGGAAGATACTTTACAAATTATGTTGTTCCTGGTGTTGCCGTAGATCATTCTTGGAGATTCTGATTTCCCAGTTCACACTTTGAGCTGTGTTTTATTTTTTAAAAGTTTATTATTTTTCAATTGCTATTGAAGTGCCATTATTTTACAATGTTGCTAGTGTTTTAATAATACAGGATTTCCATCCTGAAGTGTAGTCACCATAGCTCTCCCATAGTCCTCCACCACAGTCCACTGTTTCTCCCCTTTTCCCTCCCATTCTCGCTCTGAAAGTCTAAGATTAGTGGCCAGTTATTAGGGGATGGTTTTAAAGTTGTCTTGGTCTGACCCTTTGTGTGGTTTTCTACATTTCACATATAAGTGACACGATCCAGCATTTATTTTTCTTCTTCTGGCTTATTTCACTCGGTATAAGCCCTTCTATCTCCATCCCGGTTGCTACATATGGCGTGAGTTTATCCTTTTTTTTTTATTGCTGAGTACTATTCCATTGTATATACATACCACATCTTCTTGAACCATTCATCTCTTCAGAGAATTAAGGTTGTTGCTTTTTAATTTTTTTCCTGTTTAACTTTGTTTTACATTTATTATCTTAAAATAGGATTAAAGGACACTACTATAAAGTTATAAAAACAACTTTCCTAATTCTACATGAAGTAATTTGACAAATAACAAATTAGCACAAAATTAAAGGGAATCTGGTTTGTAGACTCTCTTTGGTATATCATCTATCCCACAGAAATCTCAATTTTTTTCTGTTAAAAAAATAAAGACCTGTCTTCAAGAATAACCTTCATATATTTAGAATGCCCTCATAATTCTGACTAAAATGGTTTAAGTGCATATAGTGAATGATCTCATATTTTATGCATTCATGTTATTTTCTTAAATATTAACATATAGTTTCTACAGAGGAAGGAATTTCCCTCCTCATCTAGCCCAATTCCTATTTTCACAGATGAGGGTAACTGATTCTTCTGTAGTAACTTTTCAGTTGACCTCAGAGGAGAGGCATAGACTTCAAAGACCAATCTTTTTGATTCCATTATTAGTCACAATATGCCAGAATGGTACAATTTGCTGCCATCATTTTCAGTGACGTGCTACCATTTCGTGATGTTTTAATGAAATTAAACTTCTAATCGGAAAACATGATTGGATCTTCAGAGCTATGGAATAAAGGTTGAGAGTGAGGGAAACAGGGAATGCTTATAAATCCCTGGAGTGCCACGCAGTCAGTCCCAATGCCCCATCACTGACATAAAGCAGTGAGAGGGGATTGCCTGCCCATTTCTAAAAGCACCTGCTTAAGCCTTCCCTTGGGGACACTGGCTATCAGCATTTGCTTCAGCATAATGGACTTCAATATTTCTTGCTGTTTGCTTTTCAAGATTAACTAAGGATCCTAGTCATGTAGGACTAGGGGTTTGTAAACATTTCAAAATGACTGATAAAGGCATAAAATGACACACCTGCTGGGCTGTCTGTCCCACACAGGGTAGCCACTGACTGTGACTATTGAGTCCCTGCAGTGTGGCTAGTTCAAACTGACATGCGCTAACTAGGTTCAAAGGCTTACTTATAAAGTATGAATTTAAAATTGGTTATTTCAAAATGTATATCACACATTGAATTGATTGTATTTTGGATCTACTAGGTCAAATAGATTATTGAAATTATCTTTATTCTTTTACTTTTTTATTTTTAAAATGATTTATTTACTTATGCATACAAGAGCTGGGGTAATACATTCCTGAGGGAGCAGCGGGCAAGACAGGTCTGCTGGACCATGTGATTTACCTCCCTGGCCAGGAATCAAACTCATGTCGCAGTGGCTGTAGATTGCTTCTCAAACCTGCAACTTAACTCCTTGCACCATCAGGGAGGTCCCTCCTTTTACTTTTTTTATGTGGCTACTTAGAAAACTTAAATTGATAGATGTAATTCATACATATTTTTCCAATGGACATTGCTACTTTAAAGAGTAGTTAGAGTTGGTAACATAAAAACTCTTGTGGCTCTCACATAAAAACTGGTAGCTCGCAGTCACCATGCCATAACCAAGACCAAGAACAGACCATGCAGCATTTCTGGTTTATTCAGAGCAGATAACCACTGCAAGGCTCTGGGCATGTTCATACACATCCATCAATGGAGATCTGGGAGAATAATAGACTTAATAAATAAAATCAGCAGCATTTTCTATCCCTAATATCCAACTCTCTGTTCCATACATAAAAAGGAAATGGAAATGTTATCTCCATATGAATGTTATAAGCATCCCAATTCCTTCTTCCTTCAAAAGTAGATGTAACATTTCTCCTGACTTGAGGGTGAAAATAGGGAGGTAGGAGGAGGAATGGTCCTGTAAATCATAAAAAAGGTCTTTTATGGAAAGCAGGCATTTTATGGGTATATTCATTTGAAAGACTTCTTCCAAACTTGTTTCCCAAGGCTTAAAATTAGAATTCAAGTTCAAAATGTTCTTCCATGCTCGCATCCTTCTCAAAGAGATCATATCACCATCAGTCATACTTCATTGACTATTCTAGATTCTGGTCATACATAGAAAACAGTATGGTCTATACCCTCTAGGTAGAACTGAGGACTTCTTGAATTATTAACTCAGTACTGTATGTTAGCATAGAGCACTGCCATAAAAACAACAGTGACAAAGGTAATATCTTTCCTCACTATAATAGGTCTAGATAATTTCACTAGTAACCATTGAGGACACCAGTAGAAAACAGGAAATTATGTATATGTGTTAGAATAACTATTGGATATTGAGTGAACATTTTGAAAAAATGAACATGAAATTGCTAATATTTCTGAGCCTCTTGAGGAAAATACCTAAACACTTCCATCTTGAAAAGTAAACCAGCCAAACAAAAACAGGCAAACAAACCATATCTTATATATTGGGGATTCACCGATCACAAATAATTTTTTAAAGGTTACATTCCATTTTTCCTTAACATTAAAAGTGAACTAAATTGATTAAACTAAACCCGAGCTGCTTAAAGTGTACACAGAAAAATAACATATTGTGGTGCTAGCAAGGAGTAGTCAGTCACTGTAGGGAACCTTCCTGATGAGTACCGAGGCCATATATTGACTAGAATATGCTAAAGCTTAGGAAACACAATCGAAATATTCCAGTTCAATAAGTAGAACCCAAACCTGTTACTTCTGATCATTTTGATCATTCTCTCCAACATATGTTAAAGAGTCCATGATCCACATTAACAAAATTTGGAAGTTGCCATTGGCATCCTGACGACTATATTATTCAATTTTTCCTGACCATCACTACCATGACCACAAGATATTACTGAATTTCACTTATAGAAAAGTTCTCACCTTCTGATTTCATTGAAACTAGAGCCATGGGGAATGAGCAGGCATTAATCCCTAAGATCTGTGGAAGAACTTTAAGGGAGTCATGTAGTGAAATTAGACTTGACCATGTAGTAGTGGATTCTGATTACTGGTTGAGGACCCCTGCCATACAAATACAATAGAAAGGTGTTATCAAATCTCAGAAGATATATTGTACTGACTTCAAACCTGGGCTACCTTGGCATTTAAAGGGACCCTCATTGGCTATGCTTGACCATGGCACTCATAACAAGGAGAAAATATGAGGGACCAAGGATGCATGCTCACCAAGATCCAAGATCTCAACCCCTTGCTCATAGAAACAGCACAAAACCTCTGCTGGGACTCACCCAGTCCTTTTCCCAGGCCAGCTTCCGTAGGAGACCTTAGTGCTGTGTGTGCTTAATTAGAGTCAAATGGTTCTTTGGAAGCAAGGTGGAGATAAAGAATATGTTTCATATGGCATGAGTAAAGTGTCAGGACTCTGAAGTGTCTGAAAAGGTAAGTGGGAATAGACCAAAAGTGTTGTTATTTGGCAATGTATTTTAGTTATTTGAGGACTAAGACGATCATAAAGTGGACACTTTAAACGTGTTTTGAGGGGCCCCCCTGGTGGCGCAATGGGTTAAGCACCGCATTATGAAGCAAAACGCAGCCACTGCAGCACAAGTTCAATCCCTGCTACCAGCCAGGGAGGTGACCCACATGGTGCAGCAGACCTCTCCTGCCTTGCCCACTGCTCCCTCAGCAGTGTACTTAAGTCAGTCTGCCTGTCCCCACTGTCTCTGGTGAATCCTCTCACTTCCCGTAACTCTGGCTTGTACTCCAGTTCTTGTATGCATAAATAAATCTTTTTTTTAAAAAGCATTTTGAAGCATTTCCTCAATAATAAGCTAGTATCCTTTGCTAATATTACTTCTATATTGGTGGGAGTCATTTTTTTTTACTGTCCATGGACTATTAATGTTATTAAAAATATTTGCGATCTTTTGTGTGACAAATACTGTATTAGAGTATTCATTTCTTCATTCAAATATGTATTAGAGTATTCATTTCTTAAATGGGGCATATCAAGGATATCTCCACATCTTAGCACATTCTGTGTAGATTTTAGAACTTATCTCTTTTCCCATATTTTACATACATGGAGAAACACTGCACTAAAAGGAATGAGAATATAATTATCACTAAAATTTCAGTAGCTACTGAATGAATACTCAAGACAATGAAGCAATATCTTCAAAGTTAAGAGGAAAACATATTTTGCTTATTGTATATCATTGCAAAGGGCACTTTCAGTCATGTAGTAACTTAACTCACTGTTTATAAACCCTACATGAAAAAAATTACTCAAGGAGAACTACCAGGAAGACGAAAGAAAAAATAAATCTTTGAATGACAAATATGTGAAATGTAGGTAATAGTCACATTTAAGTCTTAAATTTAGAAAGCATTGAATAGAAAATTGAAGGGCAAATACATGTAAAAACTTAAAGATGTGATAGAGAGTGCAAAGTCTCCTAAATATTATTGTAGTGGCTAAAAGTAACAAATAATTTAGAGTATGTGGAAAATTTTATTTAACGATTAAGAACATTTCTATTATTGGACCTCCCTGGTGGCCTAGGAGTTAAGTCTCAGCACTATTACCGCAAAGTCCTGAGTTCCATCCCCCTCCTGGGAGGTGACCCACATGGCACAGCAGATCTCTCCTGTTTCACCCGCTGCTCCCCTCAGCAGTGTGTTTCAGTAAATCTGTCTATTCTGCTCTCCACTCTGTCTTTGGTGAGTCCTCTTATCTCCCTGCACCTCTGGCCTACACACAGCTTCTTTTCTATGCAAAAATAAATCAATCTTAAAAAAAATAAAATAAAATTTCTATAATTACTGACCAGCCTTGAATTTCAAGTAAATGAGTAACCTAGTTTAGTTGTGGAACCCAGAGTGAGAAAAGTCTAAATATTCTTCCTGGTTTGGTTTTAGATTGGTTTATTATAAAGTCAATAAATTCCTGTATAGGTATAGAACAAGTATTTCATATTATTTTTAATTCTTTCTGTGAAGAGTAACTGGATACTGGATACTGATTGTAAAGGGCATTGAACAATCTTGAAAAATGATGTACAGCATTGACAGGAGATGGTATTTTGGGGAATGTGGTTTCCTTAGCCTCATGTTTTAGTTTTTGCATGTATTATTAACATTGACATTCTTTCTATCATTAACTCCAAAGTTTTGTTTCCTATATTAAAATTAAATCAAATGAAATGGTTTTAAACTTTGATATTCTTCACTGGTTTGCCTTTGATATTACCTATATTTGGATTTCATTTTATTTAACATTGAAGACATAAGTGTTGAAATATGCAACATGGTATTCTTTACTTTATGACTAAAAGACAAGTTTTTTGGACATTGTAAATATCGTGAGTCAATCTGTTCTTGGAAATTTACCAGCCAAAATTTGCAGAGGTTTAAATTAAGTTAGCACACCTTTGGGTACTCACTACAGCAGAATTTATTGAAATTAATCATAGTTATTTGAAACACTTGTCCTACTATGTTGTTATCCAGTAAGGTGTCATTTAACTTCTTAAATCCAAAACACATACTGGGCAATCTGTCCCATACTTGTGAACAGGTTGTTTCAAGTAGTTTGTTTGGAATTTGGAATTCACAACACATTTTCCTACAGAAATAAAGTTACAATTGTGTTTGGATAACCAGGCCAGCCCACAAAAGCCTATTTAATCCTCAAATTAGCATCTGGACTCCAGTTTTAACAGGTTTAGAGTTGATAGGAGGGTCTTAAGTTCAAGAGGGACAAGAAAAGCATTATTTAATTTTTCTTTTCTTAGGTCGCCTAGTAAAATAATGAGATTAATTTTGCTTCAGTTTCAGCCTCTCTATGCATCTTTTCCATTTAAAAAGAAAAAAAAAGTATACCACTTTTCTGTTTACTCAAACTTCTGTCACATCAACTCTACGTTTTGGGGAGTTGGGAGCTGGGAGAGTGATTAAAGTAGCAGAGTATCCTTTTTTAACATATTCCAAATTCTAAAAGTATTCCTTGTTCTCTCCCCTCCGAGCTTCCTCTAATATTATGTTGATAACCTCAGTGAAATGTTGGAAGAAGTTAATCCAGAGTAAATTAATTCACATTAAGTTGTAGATGATAGTCTACATCTTGCATAAATCTTATGTCCCTATGTTGTCCCTACTTTTCACCCCTAAGTGTGGATTTTGTCCAAGTATGAAATTAATGCTATTTCAGAGAAGGTAATGAGGTTAAACTCAAAGTTCACTCTCAGTAGAGTAGGATAATTTAGTATATTTGGGAAAACCACCCATCCCATCCATCTTATAGAATCTGAATCCTATTTCTTCTCAGTCCTTACCTCTTTTCCCTCCTTTGCTTCCACTATTGGTTTCTCACAGCTAATTCTATTCCTCTTATTTTAACCAGTAGATTTTAAAATAAAGTGGTTATTTTATTGGGTTTAGTTTTGGAAGTAAGTACAGGGTGGACAGTGTATGCAGGGTGTTAGAAAGGAGAGTTGTCAGTGGTTTTACTGTTCTTTGTATCCCCAGCATATGAAAGAGAATGATTGTCTTTGTATATAAACCTACATACTTCACTTAGTGACAACATGAACCACCTTCAGATGACTGTAATGGGATTCCATGTCACCTCTTAAGTAATATTAAGTAATATTCCTATTATTATCTGAATCTATTTATAATCATTTCATTTCTAAACACATCTTAAATCCAATGGCTTTACAATAAAATAACTAAAACCAGGCCAATCCCTGCATATATTTCTCAGATTCAAAAACCTTCTTTTTCTCCCTCTCTTCTACTGATGTCCATCCTCCTCTTCTTTCACTTGTATTTCTAAGAGGTTGATAGCATAGAAATTACTAAATACATAGTCTAACAGAGACCCTGTTCAACCATTTCTTCAAGATTTAGGTGAATTGTCTTATGTCAGTTTTTTTTTTTTTGTGTGTGTGTGTATTTTTTTTCTTCCCACTTTTGACAAAGTAGGTTTTAGGTTTAATTTTAGAAAGATGTTTTCCTTTAGTCAGCTCAGAGTGTGGCATTTTATGGCTACGCATGGGCTTCTTTAAGGTCCATGATCTGAAGGAATTTGAATTATTCCACTACATTTTAAAATCTACTGTTTCAACATAACTATTGCTGTGCTTAATAGTTAAGTGAGTTATATTAACTATATCTGAGGTTATAGCTGGAAAGAATTTATTCTAATTTACAATACATTAGAATTTTGTATGTAATTTGTGAGGGATAATCCTTTGTTAGGTTGAGTAATATTGTATTATTAAATTAAATACAAGCCTCAGTATAAAACTTTCACTCCTTTCTGGTCTTAACAACAAAATGTGAACAGTGCATTTTAAACACAAGGCACTTGTGCATTTTCTTCTATTTTATCCTAACAATAACCTTCTCAAGTAGGTATTATTATCAGCCCCACTTTATAGATGGGAAACTGAAGCACAGAGAGTAGCTTATGAATAGTAGAGATAGGGTGTAAAGCCAGAAAGTTTGTCCCTAAAACACATGGTTTTAATCATACTATCACACTGTTCCCCTATAAGGGAATACAATATATTCCAAAGTTTATGTAATATAAACAAATGATACATAGCAAAAAACTGGGTTTTTTTTGGTTTTGTTTTTTAATTTTTAATTTTTTAAAAGATTTCATACAAGAACTGGGGTACAGGACAGAGGTGTGTGGAAGGGTGAGAGGACTCACTGGAGACACATTGGAGAGCAGAACAGGCAGACCGACTGAAACACACTGCTGAGGGGAGCAATGGGCGAGATAGGAGAGGTCTGCTATGCCATGTAGGTCCCCTCCCTGGCCAGTGGCAGGAATCGAACTCGTGCTGCAGTGGCTGCGGTTTGCCCCACAGTGCGTTGCTGAACCCACTGTGCCACCAGGGATGCCCCTCACAGCAAAAAACTATGACTATGAAAACGCCAAAAAAAAAAGAAAAATCAAAACACCAAACCCACACTTAAAAACAAGGAACCAACCAACAGACACAAGCAAAAATATTAGATCTGGGGCCTCCCTGGTGGTGCAAGGGGTTAAGTACCTCATTCTGAAGCATTCACAGCCACAGCAGCACTAGTTTGATTCCTGGCCAGGGAGGAGACCCACATAGCACAGCAAACTCCTCCTGCCTCACCTGCTGCTCCCCTCAGCAGTATATTTCGGTCAGTCTGTTCTGCTCCCTACTCTGTCTCTGGTGAATCCTCTCACACCTCAAACCTCTGGCCTGTACCCCAGTTCTTGTATGCATAAATAAATAAATCTTTTAAAAAATTAGAACTAGACAGTGGAATAATAAATGGAACTCTAATCAATGAACTTGATATTTGGTTTTTCATGTCATATTTTATACTTAATTTTTACTATGTGTCTACATACATTTATTTCACTGTATTTCATTTTTATATATCACATCTCTACATATTTCATATGTGTATTTTGTCTTTAGTATTCTGGTCTGCCAAGTTTATTTTAAAGTTAATATACTGAATTGTCAATAAGAAAATAAATCAATAAAGGAAGATTTTGGCGGTCTTCTTTCACTGTGAATCAACATAACCTTTTAAGACTTTCGTAAACCTGCTTTCATTTAAACAGAATATCTGAACTGTTTTCTATTGCTGTATGTGTGTTTCTCGTGATCAGGACCACAGAATACCTACATATAGCTGTAAAAAATGAATGGAAATTGTTTTATTGTAGCTGACATACATGTAGTGGCATACAAGTGATTTAGACTAATAGTTCAGTTTATTTGCCAGCCTGCTTTTACACATATTTTTTTCCAAACGGATCTAGAATTTGCTTTCTTAATATTTTGTCTTCTATGCTTTACTAGTAACACATTTCAAACTTTTCTTGTATTAATTTCTTCTTCTTCTAATTTTTTTCTCTACCGGAATCTCCCTATTACAAAACGTCATCTCTAATCATTTATTTACTCTTTCTTTCTAAATTATTAATCAAATAATTTTTGAATTGTGATCTCACAAATGAAAAAAAAAATTCTTGCAAAATGATTCATTCTCTCCTCTACACTTCATATTATCATTTGTACCCAGAAGCAGAACTGTTTCAGAAGAGGTTTCAGAGAACTAAAGAATGACTTGTTTAGATAATAATATAGCTCTTTAAAAAAAAAAAAAGAAGGCAGTTTGGTTTTGAATTTATCTATGATCTTCTTTGATCCCATAATCCATTAATCATTTAATACTAGATGGTGTCTATATGAGTTTTTTTCTCTTTCAACTTGGGATGAAAATGTAGAATTTTGTCACTAAGATAAACAGCATTAGTGTCAACAACTACAGCAAAAACATAAAAGCTTACAGAAAGAAAAAAAATTAGGAATCTGTTCAGGGCATTTTCAGTGCTTTAGCTCTTCAGTTTTATAATCTGTATTACCATAAGGTTTTATGCTCGATTTCTGGATCGAAGTAGAAATGTTCAACTGACATTTTAACCTAAAGGAATATTGGTCTCATTTAGTCTTCATTATATCAAACTGCAGACCTAGATGGGGGCAACATTGGGGGGTAAGAGATCTCCTAGCCTTACCATCTTTTAGCCAAATAAGTGTAATTTTAAATTCTTTTATATTTGGAAACGCTATGTGAGATTTCATTAAATGCCTAAAACATTTATTGAAAGCAGAGATGAATAACTGCAGTAAAATTTCGAGAACCTATTGTTCTAATTCTTCTCTTTGGGTAAATAATGGTTCTTTTGGAGATTTAGTTTTTCCTTTAAAAATGGAAAATAACTATTATTAACTTCTTTGAAGACTATAAATACAGTGGCTATAAAGTGCTTATGCAGTGTGGTTATCAGTCAGCAACTCTCAGTCTGTCTGTTTCTCCCCAGCCCTTTTCAGATCTCTTAGTTGACAAAATAAGTAATAGACTTGGGAAGGGTAAAGGAATTAACAAAAAATCAAGTCCTCTCGCCATCAATCTTGAAAAGGCAGCCATTGGTTAGTCTACGTTTTCTACTTTCTAAACTTGGGGAAATGTGAAAAAAATCTATACAACTTTGCTCTCTGTGAATCAATTATATAGTTTATACTTTTAATTTATATACAGTTAAAGTTAAGTCTCTCTACTGTAGGAGAAGCTGTAATGGTAGTTGTGGTGGATGTCTCCCTGGTAAATTTGTAGTAGCTCCATAAAAATGAGTTAGCTGACATATCTAGTCGGATGGTTCTAATAAAATACAAAACACATAAACAAATAAACGAAAATGAAAGATAAGTGTTGGCAAGGATGTGGAGAAATTGGAACTCTTTTACAGTGTTGGTGGAAATGCTGTGGAAAACAGTTTGGTGGTTCCTCACAAAGCTAAACATGTAATTACCATATGACCCAGCAATTCTATTCCTACTTATATACCCAAAGAAATTGAAAACAGACACTTGAACAAATACTTGTACATCAGCGTTCATTGTGACACTATTCACAATAGGCAAAATGTGGAAACAACCCAAGTGTCCATCAACTGATGAATGGATAAGCAAATGTGTTATATTTATACAATAGAATACTCCACAGTCATGCAAGGAATGATACATGCTACAATATGGATGATCTTTATCATAGGCGAATTCATAGAGATAGAAGGTAGGTTCAGATTTAGTGGGGGTTGGATGGGGAGTTACTGGCTAATGGTTACAGCATTTATATTTGGGGTGATGAAAACTTTTTGGAAATAAAGTAGTAATTGCAAATTTGGATAACTAATTAGTGCCACTGAATTGTATACTTAAAATAGTAAATTTTGTGGAAATATATACATCTATGTATATATTTTTTAAAGAAATATGCCACAAACCATTGGATTATACACTTTAAATGGGTGCTTTCTATGTGAGTTGTGTCTCAGTAAAGTTGTTAAAAAGCTATACATCTGCATTGCTTTGTTAGGAAGGGAGTTATTCTGTTCCTTTGACAGATCATGACTGGCCCATACTAATACCACAGTGTAAAGTAGAATGAAACAGCACAACATAGCCTGTCACTGTGGTTAATGCTGCTCAAAGCATACATTACGGTTGATATGTGCCCTTGTGCATGCTGACATGCTGTTATGCAGTCAACAACTTCTGGATTTCTCTTCTCTTCTGCTGGTGAAGAGCTCACCAAGAACAATGCTCTTGTTTTTGTGGAGCTTTGTCCTTTGTGAGCTCATATAACATACATGCTTTCTGTTTACTGATTTGGTAGTAAACCAAAATCAAAACAGTGCAATCCAGAGCCATACCTGGCCATCATTGATATTGTGTCTGTCACTTGCTCTATCTTGTTTAATGTATCATGAAATTTTTTTACCACATGAAATTGTTTCTTTTCACCCTAACAATAAGTGAAATAATGAACACCTGTTGCTTCCACAGTGAAAACTAGGTTGAGCTAACTTAGTGTGGATGTAGAGAAAAGATACCCTGAAGATTTTAAATTGAAATGAGTTTGGAGTAGACATTATTCAAGTAAAAATTTGAATGAACATCTCTGCAGAGAAAATAGCAGAGAACGCATATCTTAGTTCAGAACTGATTTAGTATATCCTGTTAACAGAGATAAAACTGCCGTATCTCCAGGTTCATAGTAATAAGGAGGGTATTGCATAGACCATACTAAGTGGTTATGAATTTTATTCCGAGTGAAAATGTGGACTTTAACATGGGAATTAGCATGACATTGTTTTTTAGAAAACATCAGTTCAGGTACTGTGTATGGAAAATGGATCAGAGGAAACAAGATGGGTAGAGAGTAAGAAGAGGAAATTGTAGTACTTTAGCAAGGATAATAATGTTTTGGAAAGATATTAGCCAAAGATATTAGAGACAATTAAATGATTCAAAATATATTTAGGAACTATTACTTGCAGGCAAAAATAGATTTGGAAGTTTGAGGAAGTGGAAAGTATTAATAATAACTGAACCCTGTATTTTTTGGTTCAAACAATTGGTGAATGAATGTTGCTCCATTTAAAATTGGGGTGGAGAGAAAGGTAATGACTTTGCTTTTGGGAAATGTTGAGTTTGTGATTTGTAAGACTCGAAGTACAGATAATAAAATTAGAAGAGTAGTCAGATAGAGAAATATTATTGACATATAGATGTTAGTGAAACTGAAAGACTAAATGAAATTATCCAGTGGAAAATGGAAGAGAATTAATGTTCAGATCACACTGTTCCAATAGCAAAGGGTGGGCATAGAAGAAACAAAACCCAATGATGTCCAAGAAGGAGCAGATAAAGAAATAGTATGAAGAACAGGACCTATTATAATAAAAGTAAAGAGAAAAGAATGTTGAATAAAATAAAGCTTGGCCAAATAGCATAAGTATTGAAGTTTCCATTAGATTTAGAAATATGGAAGTCATTGTAAATCTTAGAAATAATTATTTGGGTGGCACTGCGTGTGCATGAACATCATCCCATATTTTATTAAGGAAAAAAATGGAAGGTGGTTATTTAACACTACCAATAAATGTAGACACTGTTTTGAGGAAGTTTAGCTATAAAGGTTCTAGAATCATTACTCAAAAAGCATGTAGAATCCATGTTCTGATTTGTTCAACCTCTGACAAATCACTTAATATTTTTGCTTTTATACTTTAATAAGAATAAATCTAATAATAGTACCTACTTTAAAAGTTGGTTGAAGAATGTTCATACTATTTAGCACTACAGTATTTAGTAACCATTTAATGAACGTAATTAAACTGGATATAACAATATCCTTGACACTATAGGAATCTTTTCAGCCACAAGAATAAATTTAACATTCTTCAAAAATTTTGTAACTAGGAATGCCAAAGCCAGGATAATCAGAGGGTAAAGTTAAAAACATTAACCTCAGTATATTCTAAGGAAACATTTAAATTTATTATCACTGATACTTAATTAAAATGTCTTCCAATTTACCATTCTATTACTTTATACTGTATATTCTATTACATCCTATCTTGATGTCTGATTGCAGAGATAGAATGCAATATTTTTATTTTAGCTTAGCATTATTGTGAATTTTTAAAGTTTTAACAAAATATTGTTTTTAATTAGAAAAGTCATTTATCTAGGAACTATTACTCTAGACTATACATTTTCTTTCTATTTCTGCTATATTTTACATAGTATGTGTATAATTTTATGAAAATAAACTGCTTTGGCAGATACTAAATCACTAGGTTAAGAAATAATTTAAGACATTTTGAATATTTAATATGCTTTAAAAAAATACCAGTTGAGCTTTTCCTTTTATTCCATTTAAATTGGCCTTATTTTAAGCCATAATGCATCTATTTTAAACAGAGATTTCTCACATTACACTTTGAAATGTTCAGTTCATTACTATGGACCCACCTAGTGTTGGCTTTTCAAAATCGTTTCCTAATGTGTGTGTATGCTTATGCTATGCATAATATAAATTGTATAACAGATGAAATGCTTAAATAATCTTAACATTTAAAAACTCATTTCAGAATCTTAATGTTTTTATTTCCTTTCTTACGGAATGCATTGTATGCAATGTAAACAATCTGAAAATAATTGACTATGGGTTAAACATACAGCTGCTAGAAAACATCTTATTGCTCTTTTCAGCATCATTCACTCAAGAGGAAAATATAATCATTGCTGTGAAGAGTAGTAGTATTGAAAGAAGTCATTTTACACAGGAGTTTCTGTGATTTATTTTATGTACTTGAGTTAGTTTTCTAAGTTTATAAACAATACCTTATCGGGCATAATAACTGCTAACATATATTGCATTTCACAGTTTACACAGCATTTTTTCATGTGTATTGCAATATTAAATATTTATATCATCTTTGCAAGGTAGGTATTGTTATCATCCCCATTATAAATGAGGCAATTGAAGGTCTGAAAAGTATTAGAGCAGAACCACCGCTTGAATATAGGTTGTCTGACTTGACATAATCAATACTTGTGTTTATTCACTTTATTATATTGCTTCCAAGATCCTGTATATAATCTAGTCAGTTATATACAGAATCAGTACTATCTATTACAGTTAACTATTTTCTTGGTATATGTATTATATAAAATTTGGCCTGGCTTTCAGGTATATAAAGTGTCAATGTTCAAAACTGGGCTATTTGCAAAGTACATTAATAAGAATGAATTAAGTTTACTCAGCAGTTCATTATAGTTTTTTCATTGCATTTCTATAATCCAACTTCTAGACAAATAAAATATTTTGTATAAATCAACTTAATTTTAGTGGATTTTTTCAATATATACATTGACATATAAAACTTATTATTTAGATGATTACAACAATCACTGCATAAAATTCCCTGCCTTTCAGTTTCTGCAGTGATTGTTTAGGAATAAGAAAGTTCAGCGCAGACACCCAAACAAACCTATTTAATACATTCCATTGTGTTATTTCATTGGTTACTGAGTTTTCCTCTGAAATGAAGAGGAGATGGAAAGGTGTGGGGGGCGAGAGGTGTTGGATTCCATCCTTTCTTTCTTCACACTCTTACCCCTCAACTCAGAAATCTATGCAAAAGATGACTTCTGCTTCTTTTTTATCTTGAATAGGTGATAAAGTAAAATGCATCGAGTGATAGCACAGCACTTCTAAGGCTGAATATATTTGTGGTCTCAGGAAGCTACAAAGCTGATTGTAGAAGTGCAAACCTAATTGCTTAGGTTTGCAGGTCAGCTGAGTGGTTGTGGTTGTGGTTACACTTTGAGTATCACCAAGGGAAGGACCAGTCTACAGTTTGTCTGGGGATTTGTCTAGTGCTCGGGTGCTCAACAGCTGGTCTTCAGTCTGAGGTGCCTACCACCACCTGGCCATGGTGGATCTCACAATGGTCCAGTGTCCCTTAACTGCCAAAATTGACCTTTAAATGCTTCAAAAAACCAAGTGACACTGTGAGTGAAGTCAGATGGGCCTTTGCTTCAAACTTGGTGGCGTAGACTCACAGACCAATGGGCTCCTGGTCACGCCACCAAGCACCGCTGGAGGCACTGAATATACGTAATTGCAAGGGCATCACTAGAAAGCCAGTCACTAGCCAGAGCTCTGCGTGGGAACTGTGGGGTGGGAGGGAAGCAAATCGGTTTGGGCAGGGAGCATGGTGTGCAGGGTGTCGGAGTGTCGCTGACTGCTGACGTCATGAGACCGCCAGGTATGTTCCGGTGGTGGAGGGGTTGCCAGGAGCCAGCCCTCTGCAGCTGCCGTGGCCCTGGTGTCTTCTGGGTCAGTCACGCTAGTGAATGCTGCTTGATTTTAGTTATTTGCCAGCTAGCCTAACAACTTTCTGTTGTTATGGGTCACGTCAACGATTCTTTGTTCAAGGTGGGTGAAAACTTAGTGGCAGCATGTCAATATACTTTTAATTTTGTAAATACACGGATGCCTTTATATTTCTATTTATCTGAACAGGCATATTTTTATATTTAAAATAACCAAATAAAGCCTTTTGGTTCTATTCGGGGTACTTGAAGTATTTGAAAAAATCAACAGTGATTGTACTGAGTCACCTGGTGTCGTCATTATAAGCTCAGTGATGAAGTATAGGCATCAATGAAAACATTCATGTAATGTTTGACTTTCCGCTTATGAACAATTAACAGTCTTCTCTGGGAAACATGTCATTTAGGTTCCTTTTTAAGACTGGACAGAGATGTAGATGTGTATATTCTTCTGGATAGCTTATATTTGAATACTTTTGCTAACAGTATGGTAAGGTATCTTTCAAGGAAACATGGAATAGGACCTAAGGATGTCTTTTCTGCCCCAGAATTGGTTGCAGAGTAAATATCAACTCAGTGTTTCTGAGGAAAATTTTAATTACAGGAAAGAAGACAATAAGTATAGTTGCACAGTTTGTTGGGAGAGTGAAACACTAATACCTATAGGGAAAAAGACAAATTGATGATAAAATAAGGCATTTCACAGTATATGGTATAAAATTTGACTACTTTAAATTATTTTAATATCCCAATATTAATCTTTCATAGTATACTTTAATTTGTTTCTCCAGCTATTTAGGATCATTTTGGTGGGATGATTCTCAAACTTTGCTTTGGAGTGAGAAACGTTTGGTGGAATACTGTCTTTGCCAACTGATGGACCCTGCCACACAACTCAGCCCTATTGTTTAGTTTGATTTTTCAGTTCTTACCTAACTTCCATTTTGTGTTTGTTTTTGAGTAAGTATTCCAAGGCAAAAGAGTTTCAAGATTACTACTTTTATATTTTTAAAACATTTATGTATTTTTTTAATCACACATATGCAGTGATGTCTGCATATGTACTGTTGAAAGAAATTATAAAAGCAGATGCAGAATTCAAGAAGTTATCCTTGATCCCTGAATCTGCCATATCCATACAGGAGTATTTTTAAAAATATTTATGTATATATTTATTTATTTATGCATACAAGAACTGGGGTGTAAGCCAGAGGTGCAGGGTGGGGGATGAGAGGAATCACCAGAGACAGAGTGAGGAACAGAAGAAGTAGATCTGTTGAAATATACTGCTAAAGGGAGCAGTGGGTGAGGCGAGATGAAAGAGATCTGCTGTGCCATGTGGGATAGCTTCCTGGCCAGGGATTGAACTCAGGTCCTGGCCATGAAAGCACTGAGACTTAACCTGCAGACCACCAGTGAGGCCCCCTACTTTATATTTTTATTAACCAGTTATAATTAGTTTATCAGCAGCCTGACTGTATTTTTAGAATTCTTATTTATATATTGTAGTCTTCTCATGAATAAACTATCCATTGAACACAAATTTTAGCCCTCCAACTTTTTGTACTTCTTTCATGCATGCATACAGGCATGCATTATAAACTTAGGATATGGCCCAGTTACAATCCAGTTGAACAATTCTCTGAAAGTTCTTTCAGTGAGGTTATTAAATTAGCCAGTATAGTTCTTCCTCATGCTGACTTACTCCTTTATGGATATGGCAGATTCAGGGATCAAGGACAACTTCTTGAATTCTGCATCTGCTTTTATAATTTCTTTCAACAGTACATATGCAGACATCAGTGCATATGTGTGATTGAAAAAAAAATCATCATCATGTTTTTGGCAGGACTTGTAAAAATATAGGAATATGGTGAACTTACTGTTTTCGACTACAATAGAACATAAGTAATTTCTTCTCATTTGCACTTTTCACAACCAGTTTTGTTAAGGGGACATTTCCTGTTTCTTTCTGTGCTTCCTGAACATGTTAATAGGATGGCTTCCTACTTGTTTAATTGGCTTAAGAATTTATTTAAATATGTTTAAATTTAGAGAAGGTCATTTGCCCCTTTTTGTAGTCAGACCTCTCCATTAGTGTCCTTTATATATCAGTGCAATTTCCTTTTAGAATAATTTGCTTGTTTTACTTAAACCAAAAAAGAGTGGGCATCATTTGACATGTGTGTTGGTATTTATTGTCCCTCATCATATATCCATAATATCAGAATGATAAGGGGAAATTATTAGGTTCTCTCCATTTAATGGTTTTAATTGGAAAGGAACACTGTTACATTCTGTTTTAGAGAAATTGTCAGTTGCTTTTTCAGTAAATCAAAATGTTCAGGTTGCTTATAAAGTTTAGCCCTTGGCGTAATGTCACTAATGATTTCTGCAGAACTTTGAAATAAAGCAATAGGAAAGTCTATCAACAAAGAGATATAAAGAACATTTTTAGATCAAAAAAAGATTCAGATCTTTGTAGTGAAAGGAAAGGACCACACTGGGCAATTGCATATTTGATCACCTTAAATGCAGTCAAAATGGCAGTGGTTCTCAATAGCCAGAAGCACACTGGATGCATGGGAAAAGGGAATGGCAGTTGTATTTGTCAGGGATTACTGCCATAAAGAAATTAATAAGGAAGTCTATTATATTATAAAGCAGCAGTTAGTTCATTAGTTTTCCCTCCAAAACTCTATAGTTTTCAATTTCAACTTTTTTTTTCCTCTCTCACTGGTGTATTTTTCCTTGAATATGCTTCTAGTTGATACTTTTCTTTTTTTTGATTCAATTCCTACTTTCCTACTGTGGCGATCCTATGTTGATTCTGAAATCTTTTTTTGTGAAAGAAAAAATAAGTGTGTGTGTTTGTGTGTCTGTATGTGTGTGTGTTTGTAGAGGATGAAGGAAGGCCATACAATTTATGGTTTCATTTTACCAGAGATGAACTCTGACTTCCTGGACTTTTAAGAACGTGTTTTACCAGTGACTGCCTATTAGCCCAAATCAATGTTTTTTTAAAATAGGTCTCTGTTGTGGAAAAAAAAAATAATTATGCTCTTTGTCATTTCCTGAAATTTATACTTTCTGCCTGAGTGCTTTGTTCACCTTTCATCATATATATATATATATATATGATGAAATCTATATACATATTTTTGAAATTAGAGTCTTTTTTTTTCCTGTGATATTTTTGGACCAAGTGAAATATCCCCATCTTTAAGTTGAAAACCTCTATGTAGGTGTTCTGTTGTTTTGTCAACATTAGTGTAATGTCCCTTTTTCCATCAAAAAATTCCAACTTGCAAACTTTTGCTACCACCATCACTCTGGTCCCTGGACCTTCACACTCTCTACCTACTGCTTCTTATGCTTCCGTCCTGTCCAGGGAAGCCTTTTTTTAGGAAGTAATGTTTAAACTTAGAGGTAAAAGTAATGATAAGGAACATATCTCTAGTTTGGGAAACATTGTCTCATGGCCTGGTAATACTGTTACAGGGCAACCCTAATGTAAAATGGGTTTGCCTGACTGGGTCCTCACCCACGTGCTTGAAAGGCACTTATAATGCCCTGACTGCAGGCACACACAACAAAGGTTAATAAAGGGTTTTATTTACAAGGGAAGGGAAAATAGCATAGTGAATAACACAAGGGGAAGAGAGGGCTACAGATCTGTAAATGTCCTACCAGTTCCTTGGAGCTGGAACCCAATGGTGCGCTGAGAGCTGGCTCCCTAGGAAAAAGCAACCACGTGTCTGCTTTTATACTCAGCCTGGCTGCTTAACTCTACCCTCAGGTCCCAGTGATCTGCTCTTCCATAATGACTCTATGGGATTTGTAGTTCTTGGATCTTGCAGGTCTGGAATGGGAGTCGAAGTCCATAACCTATTTGTGTAATCCATACAGGAGGGTCTTTCCCCCTAATAATACCAGCACACTCAAACTTAGGGTCCCCCAGTCTCCTGACTTTAATTCAAAATACTTTCGTGGATGTAGCAGGACTTTGGAAAGATCTAGAGAATACAAAAATAGATAGCACTACATTTATGTTAATAGAGTTTAGATTCAAGTGCTGGAACTTAGGTTGTGCTGGGTATTATGGAAGTAACAAGAAGGATAACAGGTGAGGGAAGAAACAGCAGATTGTTTCCCAGCAGCCAAACTGGTTCAGTGTAGTTGGAGCATGAAGCTCATTGCAGGTAGGGAGAGAAGGCTAGATAAAAATTCCATGCTCGACCATGAAGCATTAAGTATGACAGTTCAAGGACTGGTTTATAATAAGGCTATCATTTCTCAATGTAAGTTATATTCAAGCCTCTTTAAAGAAAAAAAATCTATATACCCCTAAGAATATATTCATTGAGGTTTTTGAATTTCAGTTAAAGAAATGTTACAGAAGATAAAATGCCAATGAAGTTTATGTATGAAAAAATCTTTGTGAATTATAATTTACAGTGTATCCAATATATAAATTAAAGCTTAAAAAAATTCTCTTATTAACTGCAAACTTCTGAAAATACATCTATTTGGATTCTGGTGATCTGAATTTGACTAATATTGAATATAGTTGGTAGATACCTGTTAGAGATTTTAGTTTAGTTACATATGTATTTAAATTGAAAATCAATAGATTCACATTCCAAATAAAGAAAAAAATACTGAAAATTTAAAAAAGTATATGATGAAAAAATTTTAATCTCTTCCCACTACTGTTCATTTCCCACCTCATTTTCCCACACCATTATAACCACTTTTATTTCACTTTCTTGTGTGTCTTTCTGAAGGTACATTTCTACTACTAATGTAATGTACAAGAGAGCCTGTTTGTATAAGTGATAAATATGCTGTGTTAACCAATTGTTAACAAACTACTCTCTCATGTAGTACAAATATTAAAGAATATTTTCTTATATGTTACATGAAGGCTCTGCCTTTGTAATTGGTCATCTGCATGCATGCTTGATTGGACCAAAATGGGTACCACATGGCTCCATGTATTTTCTCATTCTAGAACATTGATGGATTTGCTTCTGTTTAGGATATGTGGTTCATGGTGGGAGGCAGAAACAAGAGAAGGTGGAAAAGAAGATAAGGTGACTTAGTCAAAACATTCACACTGAAAGTTCATATTCCACTCACTAACACAAGTGACATATTTAAGACAAAGTCAGTGGAGTGGGAATAAATTTTTATAAGTTGATATGTTAGAACAATGGTTATCACCTTGTACTGGTAAACTGCATTTTACTCTTAAGGTAGTTGTTGAATATCCTATTTTTAAACTATTTCCTTAAGTTATGTTACTTGCCTGCTTTACCACTGGCTCTATTGGGTCATTAATCTTTTACTCATTGAGAAGAGCTCATCACATGTTATTAAGGCTAACTCTTTCCTTTTTTTTTCTTCAACTCATCTTAGTCCTTTTATTTGTTACTAATGTTCTTGTTCTTCTGAAATTTTGGATGCTTAGATTTATCTTATATTTGATGGCTTCTAAATTTTGATCCATTATTAGTAAGACTTACCTACTCAAAGATTATATTGGAGTTTTCTCATGTTCCCTCTGGTAATTTCATTCTTTTCCTTTAAATTTTTATCCAGTCAGAATATGCATTCCAGCTTGCATTGGTCATTAGGTAACCATAGAACTTTTGTTGAATGCCACCTATATCAGTTACTAAACAGAATGTATTAAATTTCCCCTATGTGTAGGGGTTTTCTCTCTACTTTCCAATTTCTGTAGTTTTTAATACGTTTAATAAATATCTGTGTTTTAGTCATTGAGATTCTATATTTTAATTTCTGGTAATCTGAGCTCTTTATTCTTTTTTAGAGTTTTCTGATTCTTCTCTTTTTCCTATAATCTTTTGATTTATTTTACCTAGTGCTTTAGGTATATTCTAATATGTTAATTTAAACTCATTCAGTATGTACATTAATTTAGGAAGAAATTACATTTTTATGATGTTGATGTTACCTACTTGGGAATATGGTATGTCTTTTCACATTGTTTTTCAGGCATTGTTCAAATAGGTCTTGAATGTGAATGACCTCATTCTTAGATATTTTGTCTTTTGTGTTGCTAATGCTAATGAGGTCCTTTTCTTCCATTATCTCTTAATAACTGGGTGTTATCATATATATGAAAGCTATTGATTTCTACATATTACTTTTGTTCCCCACTGTAATTCTGAATTCTCTTAGCTTCAAGCATTTTCAATTGATTCTCTATGTTTTACTAACATCTACAAACTAATTTTAAATCCTTGAAGTTAAGAAATTGGCTGTCTTATTTTAAAATCACTAGTCACTTAAAGTCTGCACAGAATTTTGTTTTACTATATAGCACTTTTATCACTTTGCTTTATATCGGAGATAAATTGTGGCCATAGTTCTCTTGTAGAGTGTAATAGGCACTAGGTTTGTAATTAGAAGACATGGTTTCAAATGATAGTTTTGTCTTTTTTTTTTTTTTAAAGATTTATTTATTTATGCATACAAGCACTGGGGTACAGGCCAGAGGTGTGTGTGGGGGGGTGAGAGGATTCACCACAGAGAGCTGGAGCAGAACAGGCAGATCAACGGAGGTACACTGCTGAGGGGAGCAGCGGGCACAGCAGGAGAGGTCTGCCACGCCCTGTGGGTCCCCTCCCTGGCTGGCAGCAGGGTTAGAACTCGTGCTGCAGTGGCTGCGGTTTGCTTCATGGTGTGTTGCTTAACCCACTGCGCCACCAGGGAGGCCCAGTTTTGTCTTTTACTAGCTGTGTTGAAGTTAGCTAATTGTCTCTGTTCTTTATCTTTTCTGTGGTAAGGAGTTAATGTCAATAATGGGAAAACATTTCATATTTATTTTGAAAATTTAATCTTTGTGAAAATTACAGAATGGCACTCTTTGGTTCTAGATCATAATTCCTTGGGAAAAATTTTATTGTTGTACCCTTACTTTTTAATCACAGTGCTCTGACCAGAGAAGATGCTCATATGAAACATTGTCTGTTTGAATTCATTTTTTAAACATGTCTAGTAAGATATAGCATACACTCAGCTCTATACCGTTGCTTACTAAGGTGACTTTTTCATTAAGAATAATTGTCTTCTTATAAAGATTGAATAAATCTAAAGTTCACTTTCCAAATATGGGAGCACATTCTTTACTTAGATATTTTTAAATTTTTTACATGTTCTTATGATGTTGGCAAGTCATGAACATGCTTATATATAGTGTCTTGGTCTGTGCTTTTTAAGATAGATTTTACAGTAAGTTTTTCTGATTGTACACTCATGTTTTGCTTAGAACTAACTAGCATTTAGATGTTTTTAACATTAATATGTTACTTGATACCTAAATAATTCACCTTCAGCAAAATGTACGAATATTAGTTTATCTTTTTCCCACATATGAAAGTATGCTATATAAACAATAAAACCTTAACACATTTACATGGTGTACAGTACAAATATAAATTGAGGATTCCACACACACACACATTCTCTCTCTCTCTCTCTCTCTCTCTCTCTCTCTCATATATTGAATATTTGAGAGTATCCATTTTTTTGGTAATGTCTAGTTTCTTGCATTTTCATCCTGTGCATAGTCTGACTGAATTAGTTTCTAAATGATGACAGTAAGTCATTTTTGTTAACAATAACATGAAAAAGGAAGCTGTCTTATTTGGCAGGAGTTCTTCCGAGTGTCCACAAATTCATTTTTAAAACAAAGTTTCTTGAACAGAATTTGCCTGTCAAAATTTCTAACATTTCAACTTTATAGTTTTTCTTTGAGCTTCTCATTAGATGTTTTGAAACTTTTCATAAATGAAGAACTCCATATAATATCTTCTTCTATATACAAGTAAGTTATTACCATATTACACTCTTAAACTGCTTTTAATTTTCTCATTGAATTAGGTAAGGGTAATAGATGTAATTGTGGTTATTAGAGAACATGAAAATGGTGGCTTAAAATTCAAGCAGAAAAAATTTCAGAAATAGTAGAATTTAGAACTAAAATTAGGTCTTTATTTTGGTAAGAATTTAGTTCTTCTGGTCATTTTTAACTTTAAATTTAGCCTCGTTAACTTCAACTAAAAAAGGTTTATTTTCCTCATCATCTTACATTGATGTGTGAATATAGAGGGTTAAAATAAATGACAAGAAGTACTCTTAAAACTTTTTTTAAAAAGAGATTTATAAGGGGGATGAACCATGGAGACTAAGACATTTGATTTTCGAGTTACAAGTTGATTGATCAAAGAAGGGATTGCATAGTGAGAATTTGTAAGTTTAGAAAGACCTTAAAAATCATTTTCCCTAATATAGTAAAGATTTAGCCAAGAACAGGTAACTAGAAGGGAAAAATAGAGACACTCTTTGAACCCAGGCCTCCTAACTTACCCATAATTCATTCTCTTGTGCTATTCTAGGTATAAGCAGAGTGACGTAATTTTAGGTAACATTTTCACTTACTATGAATAAGGTTTATTTTTCATTTGCCTAGTATGCAATAAAAGGAAAATATAGCGAATAGGCACATGTGATCAACTTAAAATTGAAGCTAAGTATTCAAATGTTTTCACACTCTACTCAGTTTTAGCTCTTATTTCTGCTCTGATTACATATAGCATCTATGGTGGAAAAACTTCTGAAAGATGTGTACTAAAATAGCAGAAATTATGTAATAAGAATCCACATGGTAGCAATATTCAGTTGGTGCTTCTCACTTTGTGCTGCCTCTAGGTAAAATGTCAATGGATTATAGTCTCTGAATTTTTGCTCTTGAGAAATTACAATACAGGAAGTTTGGTAGTAAAGAGCACTTTTTATTTAAATGCTCTTTTCTTGCGTTATATTCTTTACTTACTAGTTTTCTGATATATATTACCATATATAGCTATCATAACTGATGACCATGAGACTTAATGATAAGAGATGATTGTGTAATGAGTAAAAATTTAAATTGTAAATTTAGTTAGTCTTATCTTCCTAGTAGATACCCTTTATCAGACATGTTATATGGGGACCAAAAATTCAGTCCCTTATATGTTCCCTGGATTTCTAAAAGTTATAAACATATTAAAAATGAAAATATTTAAAAGTTATTTTGTAAAAGAGAGCCAAATTCCACAATGAGTATTACTAAGTCAGTCTGATGTCACCGTGTCCATTTTTAATTGTTGTATAAAGAATAATCTTTCATGACTTGTTATTTGTAAGGATGGGGTGGGTCATCATCATTCAAACTAACTTTGTCTAAAATTTTGATCTTCACTTGGCATTAAAACATACTTATTAAACACTCTCCTATGAACTCAATATTTCATTTCTAGTATGCTGTATTTGAGATAAATTAGCATTTGGGCTTTGTTTGGAACTATAGAGGAAAGATGGTATAACTTTGTGATTTCTTCTCTCTGCCCTTAATAGATTTGAGATGACAGACATAGTCATAACATTCACTTTATAAGCTGTGATTCCCTCATTTGTAGTTGTGTAATAGGGTGGTTTCTAGGAAATGGGGGAAGTTGTTCCTTTCCATTAAAAGTTTTATATGGGACCTCCCTGGTGGTGCAGTGGGTTAAGCAATGCACTATGAAACAAACCGCAGCCACTGCAGCAGGAGTTTGATCCCTGCTGCTGGCCAGGGAGGGGACCCACATGGTGCAGCAGACCTCTCCTGCTGTGCCCGCTGCTCCCCTCAGCAGTGTACCTCCGTTGATCTGCCTGTTCTGCTCCCCGCTTTCTGTGGTGAATCCTCTCACCCCCCCACACACACCTCTGGCCTGTACCCCAGTGCTTGCATGCATAAATAAATCTTTAAAAAAAAGTTTTATATGTTTGTCTTAATACTGCGGATGGCAGAACCCATTCAGAGAGTATAGGTTGGGGGTTCTGGGGTGCTCCTCTCCCTGCTCTGTAACAGTTGGAGTAATACAAGAGCATATCTCTTATAGTTTTTAAATGCTAAATGAATATTAGGTTTTCTTTATGTGTATTACATGACTGGTAACATGTCCTCAAAAAAAAAACTGTCATTTTAAATTTATTTCAAATTGTTCTGAAGGAGATAAAATTAAGATATTAAATGGTATTCAACCTAGTTGGCCAAAAATGTGATCTAAGAACAACCTGGGGCCTCCTTGGTGGCATAGTAGGTTAAGCAACACTCTATAAAGCAAATCCTAGCCACTGCAGCATGAGTTTGATCCCTGCCTCTGGCCAGCAACATGACCCACATGGCGCAGCAGACCTCGCCTGCCTTGCCCACTGCTCCCCTCAGCAATGCATTTCAGTCAGTGTGTCTGCTCTGCTCCCCACTCTGTCTCTGGTGACTCCTCTCACTACCCTACACCTCCTCTGGCCTGTACTCCAGTTCTTTTTTTTTAAAGATTTATTCATTTATGCATACAAGCACTGGGGTACAGGCCAGAGGTGTGGGGGGTGAGAGGATTCACCACAGACAGAGCGGGGAGCAGAACAGGCAGATCAACGGAAGTACACTGCTGAGGGGAGCAGTGGGCACAGCAGGAGAGGTCTGCTGCACCATGTGGGTCCCCTCCCTGTCTAGGGCAGGGATCAAACTCATGCTGCAGTGGCTGCGGTTTGCTTCATAGTGCATTGCTTAACCCACTGCGCCACCAGGGGAGGCCCTGTACTCCAGTTCTTATACACATAAATAATTAAATCTTTTAAAAAAAAGAACAACCCAAATGTATTTTCTAATTAACCAACTGTGCACTTATATGTTGTTACATGCTAATTCCCTGACATAAATGTAATAGTAGGAATTGAATTTTAGTTCTTTAATGAGATGATATACAGCTGATTCTTAGTTGTTGTTGTTTTTTGAAAAAGTTTTTTTTTTAAAATTACAAGGCTGTAGTGTAATCTAAGTTCCAATTTGAAGGTATATGTGATGTGTCAGTGGTACGCTCATGAGGCGTTTGGGGAATGTCTCAAGTTGTTTGGAAGTTATTTTTTTTTTTGGAAAGAGGAAGGATTCTTTTTTAGTATTTTTGTGCTATAGTAAATAACAGTTCAGGGGGAAAGTAAGTGAAATTTTTTTAATTCCTCTAGTGTTAGGTTAAGTCAATATAATGTTGGTTGTTTTTGACACTGATCAGCATTAAATTCACTGTCGCTACAATATTAAAAGTTTTATTTCTTAAAAATAACCTTCCAGTTCCCCCCTAAATGTGAAAACTGTGGCTTGATGATGGGAACTTATATCAGATATTGAAAGTTTAACGCCGTCTATTACTACAGATTTCAATTTCAGTTTTCAAAATGGAAGTTTTTGTATTCTGTCCTAAAATAGGGGACTGCAAATACTTCCTTTTAAAAATGAGGAGACATATTAGGAATGATTGCTTGAATTGATACAAGGAAAAAGGGTTAAATTTGTCAGTATATTAAGCTTTTAAAAGTTCCTGATATACTCTATGGAATTTTTTTAGCAGTGTTCCTTAGCATATCTTATATATCCGTAGTCTGTGTGAGTCTCCTTTTTTTGGGTGCAATGGAAGCAACAAGAGTTCAAGAGCACACTTTTCCAGGTTCATTCTGCTTTTCATAATACTGAAGCAGCAGTATCAGAGAGATTCATTAAATGAAAATTTGTTTTATGGCCTTTCTATTGTAGTTTGTTGTGCTTTTGTCTTCTCTGAGGAGGTATTTGTATTTATATATGTGTATTTGTAGAACACTTTTATATTTACCACCAATTTAATTATTGTTCAGTTAAATTGTCACCACTGTAATTTGTTCATTTACTTATTTATTTCGGTTTTAACTTTTTGTACCAAATTTATTTTAGATGGCTTGGATATGAAACACTTAAGTTGAAGTTTGATCAAAAATATATTGACTTCTTTAATTAGACTTTGTTACAAATTTTTCTTGAATTACTCTTTTAAAGCTCTAGTAACTAACACATAAGTAAACATTTAATAGATCATATGAGTGTTCAGTCTTTCTAAAGTGTCTCAGTCTACATATATTAGGAAACCTTCAGGAGTTCTTCTTATGATAGTATAGCAAATTGCAATGGGTTGTGTTAGTTCTGATGTAGAAGTGCTAGATATATAATCAATTGAATATTTTAAGCTTTTCAGATAATTGAGAAAAAATATAAAATTAACTAACATTATGTGCTTAGTCATGAATACATTTAATATTTAAACAAGTTAACATTCAATATAAAATAAAAGATTTATAAATAATAGTGATCTAATATTGACCATTGGATTATTGGATCAGTTTAACCATTTAATTAAATTACCAATGGAAGAATTTGACAAGAACATTTTGAAACTCTTTTTGCTGATACTCAAAAATCTTGCAGAAATGCTGGCTTGCAAGATAGAATTCAAGTGGAAGAAAACCTCTATGAGCTAAGGAAGTATATTTAAAAATATTTATTTATTCCACGCAACCATCAAACACATTACTTAGTGCCAATAAGATTATATCAAGTTTAATTTTATTAACCATTACTTGAAAGCCTTTTAGATTACTTGAAAAGTGAGTAATATCTTGGGACTTTCATTAAGCTATAAACCCTGGAGTGTTATTTTATTTTGTATTATTGTGTGGGTGAAATAAGATCTACTTTCAAGTAACAAATGGGTCACTAACCAGTTGTATGTCTTTAAATTCTTTTTTTCCAAGCTTAAAACTGAGAAACTTAGGGATATATATCATACCCACTTCTTTCTATGCTGCTCATGATACATGAGCTAATCTATGTGAACACAGTTCCTTAAGAGCTCAGAGTCCGTTAGTTCAAATTATCAATACTAGCATGATCGTTATTTGGCAGATTTTCTGTCTAGTTCCTAATCTGTTTCAATTGATACAGCAGGGATGATTGTGCAAGAAATAATTTGTTTTTGAATGGCTGCAGGAATGTTTATAGAAATGAGTTGCCATCTTAAACTAACTTCCCAAACATCCAGCCTTTCCCTGTGTGTCCTTTGTGTTTATTTAGCATGTGAATACTTTGACATACATATCTTATGTATCTATAAAAGTGTAAAACACAGAAGATTCTTCTAGGGGCAGCTTTCCTGTATTTTATTGTTGGCCTCAAAACTCTTACTTTCTGTCTTACCTGCTCTGATGACCTTCTGGATTCAAGTTTCAGGAAGCAAGCAGAGGTAGTAGCTAGAGCAAGACAGCAGCTGGGACCATAAGGATCTCAGCATCCTGCCTTATGGCCATTATCTTTGTTTCTATCTTTATGCTGCCACTATGTCTCCTTCTTGTGTTCTCCCTGATCCTCTTCTTACTGCCTCCTCTTCTTCCTGACTCCAGCCCCCAGTGGCCCCTGTAACTTACCCTGCCTCCTCCTTCATTTTTCTCTATTGATACAAGATGAAAGAAGAGTCTCTAATTAGGAAATATATTTTAAACTATTTTTTAAGTATATGAATCTAGGCATCTACTATCCCCCAATTGCCATAATTTCCATTAAAAATAGAAAAATAATTTTATAGACTTTATCAACTAGGGTATGTTAGATTGTAGGCCCATTAACGGCTGAGAAATAGATATTTACAATAAATAATTTTCTCTATGTAGAAATGGGTTGTTGCTGTTACAAAAAAAAAAAAATTGAGACTAATAACAAAGTATAGTGAGTAATAGCTTTCCCCTTCCCCAACTGCTGAAAATGAAAATCATGTCAGCATCAAGTCATTTTTGCCACATCCCTCGTTAACAGCTTTTTAAGGGTGGGTCATGGTTCTGTGTTTTGTTAGTGTCTTAACTCCATAGTGACATGCTTAAATCTTATTCCACATCGATTTTGTAGGTTTATTTTTTGAATACTCCATGTGTGATAGATCTCATTATTAAGATTATCAACTTTGACAAAAATGTATAAGCTTTGAATGAAGAATAAATTTACTGGTATGAGAAGCTTAATAATTGATTTTGCTATTTGAAATATGCATTTGGTGTGTCATTGTGTATGTCTAAAAAAGTAAACTTACTGTCTGCCTGTCGCCAGGAAAAAAAAAAGTGGGACCTAATCAAACTGCTGTGGGGTCAACCCTTGTGGTTTTAAAGGCCCTTAATGTTGTCCAGCTGCAAAATAAAAGGACTTGGGAGGGGAAGTTGGAAGGAGTAGAGGGGGTGGGGGGAATGTGTGGAAAAGAACAGGGAGTCTGGCTTTTATTTTTTTTTTAAGTGAGTTCAGTGCCAGCCTGGACATTGGCTGTGCAGACTATTGAGCCATTGTCTGCTCCATTTCCAGAATAGCCCCCAGTTAATCACTTCGGCTTTGAAGGGAATTTCCTCGTGGAATTCTCCACAGAAAATCTAATCAACTGACCTGCCCTCTCAACAATGGAAGGCTTTTTTTTCTCTCTTTCCCTTATTGGGGCGGGCTCTGTAATGTAGCCTTTTGTGCAGAATGAACCCTCCCAGTAGGAGTGGAGAGCGTGTGTGAGTGACTGAGTGTGTGTGTGTGTGTGTGTGAAGAATGCATACTATCTCATGTTGGTGAGTGTGTGCTTACTCCCTGACCAGATGCTGCGGTGCACGGGGCAGCCACCATCTCTGCATGCGTGTCTGTGTAAGTATCTGTGTGTGTGTGTGTGTCTGTGGGTGTGTGTGTGTTTCTGTCATTTCATGTCAAAGGTACATTACCTGATTACCTTCCTCGCCTGCCAGATTTTTATCTAGATAATTGGAACTGCTATGGAGGCTGTGCCTTGCCAGGCAGCTTAGGCTCTGTAAAGCCATAGTTTGTCCACCTTGTTATCTGTGGCTGCCTGGGCAGAGGAAATTAAAGAGCCCCACAGGCAGGGAGCGCTTCCTAGCCCTGACCTCCCCAGGAATCCCAAACAGGACAGTGTGCTAGTGCAGTCTTGTTTTCAGTTTTGGGGTTGGTTTGGGTTTTTGTTCGCTCAGTGTGTGCTATTCTGGTATGTGGGTACCTATTCCCCTCCACATCGCACGTCGTGTTTTATGGAGTTTGGAGCTGAGGAAACTTTGGTTGGGTTGCCAGGATGTTCGCACCACTTTGTGGAAAGCACAAGCTAACAGTGAGACCGACAGAGTGAGTGACAAGTTGTTTACAGGTTTCCTTGAAGGGGCCTCTGCTATATTTCAATCTGTCAAAGTTGCTTTTCTTCCCTCAGAACAATGCCTGATTGTTGTGTGTGAGAGTGTGTGTGTGTGTGTGTTTCCGTGTGCGCACCGAGAGAGCTGAGGAATATCAGTTCTTTGTGTTAAAATGCTATTACTATCATTTAATTTTTTCCCTTAATTAGATGACAAATGCAGTTTCATCAGGCTACTGTTAGTATACAGATCTCTCTTTTAAACAGCAGGAAATGCATTGAATAAAGTCATACTGATGTAAGTGTGTGCGTGTGTGTTGTGTGTGTATGACTTTTATTATCTAGGATAGAGAGTATGGGAGACGTGTTAAATGAGTTGACTTCTCACATTCGGTGATATCTAGAAGACAGAATTAAAAGGAAAGGACAGGCACCGAGAGGCTGTCTAGTGCCTTGCAGCCGAGGAGCGTGCGGCTGGCTCCGCAAGGGGGGAGCGCCAGACCTGCTGCTGGAAGTGCGCTACCCCTTTAAGAGACTGGTCAAGGAGTCCTAGGAGAGGGAGAGGAGGGGGGGGAAGGGGAGAGGGGGAGGGGGGAGAGGGAGAGATTGAGAGAGAGAGAGAGAGAGAGAGAGAGAGAGAGAGAGAGAGAGAGAGAGAGAGAGAAGGGGAGAGGAGAGGAGAGGAGAGGAGAGGAGTGGAGAGGAGAGGAGAGGCGAGACAGAGAAAATCAGTTGGTTTAGAAGGTTTGGACTCACTTGACAGGTTCAGTTGGAGACGATCCTAGGTGGCCGCTGTGACAAAGGGAAATTGTGCTTTTCCAGCATGCTTACTGACCCTGATTTACCTCAGGAGTTTGAAAGGTGAGTACAGTTTTTCCCCTCTAATATATTGAAGTCCAACTCTCCCATTTTACAGTAGTCTCTGAATCAATTGGAAGATGCTTCCCCAAAACGTGTTTGTTAGAGAAGCTTTTAGCTAGTGCTTCTGCATTCTTGTTAGCTGATTTTTGTTGTGGTTGTCCGGACCAAATTGAACTGATTTGCAAAGTCTCCGAGATTTCTGCTAATGTTTTTAGGTTGTGTCCTACAACAGGAAATTCAATGAGCATTAAGCATCACTCTCCCCCACTCACTGCTTCCCTCTTTCTCATTCACACTCTTACTTTCTCCCTTCATTGATTTTTCTCTCCTTTTCTACATCTTTTTAAATGCTTTTGTGCATTTTTCAATATTTCTTTCTCGAGATTTCTGGGGGTGACAAAATTTTAGTGGTGGTTAAAACGGAGACTTTAAGTTCCTATTTGATCCTTCTGTAAAACTTTGGAGGCTGCTCAGCAAAACACATGACCTTTTGTTGATATAAGACAGCAGTTGTGTTTTTTTTTTTTTAAGAAAATATAACATCATAGTAATCTATTAGATTACTCTTAAAATGTCAAAAAGAGGGGAAGTGGACGATCCGTTCCTAAGTTTTAGTGGCCACTTTTTGCGCTAGCTGTGTTAAACTGAATTTTGGCTTACTATTATTTTTCCCTTTTCTTATGATGGGAATAAGTATATTTGTAATTAAGCAGTTCCTATTTAGAGAATATGTGCACTATCTTTCCATTTGATGTTGTTGCAAGTAAAAGCAGGGCTTTGCAAGATTTTAGCCCTCTTGGTGTTCCTATAAGTACACATTGCAATTTTAAAATTTGAGTTCTTATCCCAGCATAAGTTCATTTCTGGAACTATAAATAGAATTATGTTTGCCATTAAAAAGAATTCAAACTTTGTATTCTGTATGGTGAATTAAAAAAAAAAGCTATAAAAAGCCAGGATGCATGATACTCAGGCTTTTTTTTTCATTTTCATGAAAGCTACCTTCTGTATAAACATTTGTTGTATCTGACTATGCAATGCAAGCTAGGTGCTAGACCAGCTGGTTAAAAATATGCTAAGTCAAGCTGTTCATCGCTCAAACGACTGAATTTGATATGAAAAGACGAAAAAAGAAAGGACAAAGATTAAAACATTCTAGAAGTGAAGCAGTGGAGTAGAAGAGGTTATTAAGTATAAAATAATGCTTGGATGTGGCCATATAATAGGGAAGCCAATACAGGTCAGGGAAGAAAGTAAAATAGCCAGCATAGGTACTTTAATACTGTCCTCTTTCAATCTCATGTTCTCTTTTTCTCTCTCCCTCTCTCTAATTTAAGATACATCCTCACTAGATATTCCATTGAATGGTTGAGCTTTGTTAACAGTTTTGAATTAATTTCTTCAAAGTTCTGTGTATTAACTCTTTAAATAGTTAGCTTTTGTTTGCAAATATAGCCATTTCACATGGAGATTCTGATATTATTTACGTTGGAACATAATATTGCCTAAAGTAGCAGTTTGTTGATTTAATGCAATAAGTTTTCCAGCATGTGCAGAGTAGCACTTAAATGATAATATTCCTCAACTCTATCCTTCTTGGAAATAAAACTCTGAGTCTGATTTGTAAGCCTGTTAACAGACTGTTCTTATAAAAAGGTAGTTACATATTAACAGGCTGTAGCTTATTTCTCTATATAGGCAAGCTTCCCTGCTGTGACCTTTATTTGTATTTTTTTCAATTATCTCTTTTTAAACTAAACTTTTCCCTTTCCTATTCTGGTACTCAAATCTCTTAACATTTTTTTTTCCCCCTCCTGGTGAGCATTTCATTTTTTTGATCACCCAGAGGCATGCTTTACTAACTAGCTAATTAAATAAACAAGTGATAATCAATAGAGTTGTTAGTAGACAGCATATTTGGAAATTTTAGCTAAAATAATTTTGAAAAATGTCATACAGTATAAAATTTCTTAATAAATTCCCCTGTGGTTGTAATTGGTAATACATACAAAAATCTCAGTAAATCATTACTATTTGTTTACATTGAATTTTTACGGGTGAGTGTATCTACAATCACCCACATAGAGTATATCACACAGACTCAATATTGAATATTTGTATTCTGCAAAGGAAGCATATATACTATAACTACATTATCACATATAGTAAGCTTTTTCCTCCCCTTTTCAACTATTTGCAACTTTCATTGACTATGTGGATCATTTCTATCCCATGTTATTTTTTCCTTCTGTTTGTTCACCTGCTGTAGACGAGTTGTTTACTCAGACTTAGTCAGAAATCTGAAAAGAAGGTTTCTAAATTTCTTGATGAAATTGGGAACTTTGCTCTAGAGAATATAATTAAGTTGCTTCAGATTCATGTATTGTAAAAGTTTTATTGATCTATTTTTCTTATATCTTTGGTAGGGTCTTATCCATCCCCTAGAACTCATTCCAACCTGTAGATTATTTGGAACTTTAAGGAATATTCAAAACTTCAATCTCAGGATCAAAATTTGGATTTAGATTTTAGTACGTCTGCATTTCCAGTCCTAGCTGCAAGCGTGGTCAATACTGTCAGACTAATAAGCAGTTGATAAAGAATTGAGAAGTAGTCACAATTTTATTGTCTGCTAAAATGTTCAGGGTATAGAGCAAATTGAACAGTGATTCTAAAATGTAAAAAAGTTATAATATTTTATTTTCAAGCATCCCTGTCATAAACTGATTATGATGAATGGAAAACACAACTTTTTAGGTGGGTGATGAATAGGCAAATTATGTTCTCAGGAATCTTTATAAGCAAAGTCTTTTATATCTTACTATTCAGAGGTAGCACAACAGGCAGCATGCTCTCAATGTTAGTAATAGCATCATTAGAATGAACACGTGCACTCTTAAAATTTTTTAAAAGAAGACAGTGAGTTTATATATTTTAGCCTGGAAACACACAAAAAATTGTGACTTAAGCTTTTTTTCCCTTTGAGAATACCATTTCTTTCTTCATATTCCTCGAATGAAAAGAATTAAGATATTTGCCTTCAATTTTGATATTTGTTTGAATGGAAGAGAAAGCATTTTTGATACTGTCAATAGCATGATGCTATAGTTTTCTCCTTTATGTAATTTGTCCTATTTGATTGTGATGTAATAGTTTTATGACTAAACTACTTGTTACACTTTCTAATTGCTTTATGTTAGAGACTTAATTAAAAAGCAAGTGTAATATGATTGCTTAAGACAGTCAGATAATGTCTGCAAAGAAAAAACAGAGTTGGTCTTGAAGGTAGTGGAATGAAGCACATCAAGCTTACAGTGTCACCTACTTGATTGCTTCTCTCAAAACGGGTGCAGACAACAAACTGTTTTCTACATGTTGAAGGGAACCTTACAAGAATAAAACCTTCTGCAGTAAAAATTGACTTATTATTCACCTTATATTTCCATCAAAATTATTTGTGGTCATACTAATACAGAAAAAAAGATTTGTGTTGCAAAACTTTTATGTATTTTTCTAAAGAAAGAGTATACATCAGGTATTATAAAATTCTAATATCTAAAATTACGAAAAATTACTATAGGCAGGCTGCAAGAATATCTCTCCCATCAGCGACACATTAATTACCTAAAGTTTGGCCGCAGTAGTAAAATATTTATTACCCAGACAGATTTATTCAGCTTAATTAGAAACTTTTAAACCATTGTGATCTTGAGTGATAAGTCCATGCAAGGTGCAGGTAACTCTGTAGGTATGAATCAAAGGACAGTTGTCTGTTCATATTGTTTTACCAAATCACAACTGTAAAACTGTAAGTTAATATTATTTTTTAGAATGTTCTCATTTCTGCCCTTGTCTCTTTTATTTATTTTTCCTTTACTACTACTTCTTGAGGAAAGGTGCCCACAACTGGTGACACATTTTAATTGCCATCTCAGTAATCTGCAAGCTAGCTGAGCTTAGATATTTGTTTGGACTGCAGCTTGCTGGAAGCAGGGCACAAACCACACTTCATTCACACTCTCACTGGAGTACTGTCCTATAGACTTAGCTGGAGCCCTGACTGATTACCTAGAACAATTGAGGGTTAAATGGTAGGTAGCCTTGCGTACTGCTCAGCGTTTTGCAGGTTGATAGACACAGAAATGTGTGAATGTTATGTACACTTCTTATGTTGGTGCGTTCTTTTCGTGTCTTCTCTCTTAGATATAATAAACAGAATAAAGCATTTACCTGTTCAGAGGGAGCTTTTAAGTAAAATCTATATATGCTTAATACATGAGAGGTGCAAATAATAAGACCTGTTCTAATAGTTTAGCACATTACTCTTCCATAGAGTTGGAAGTTATTTAAAGTGGATTACATTGATAACACATTAAAAAGCAAAATGACATCCATGGGTAAAGTCTGATTTTTATTATCTGTTCTTTCCACAATCAGTTCTCCAGCCACCTAATGGTGTGTTGTGTAAAGCAGATGTGCATTATTATAGGGTGGGCAACTCCCTTTTTATAGATTAGTTAGATAACTATAACTGATGGATTTTTTTATTTCTTCCATAATTTCTTACTTATTTATAATTTGAGTGAGGTTCACTAAACTGCATGGAAAATAAGTCAGTCTAGATTTTCCTCTAATATTAAGGCATGTATAGTTCCAGAGTGTCAGGTCTCTGACTCAGATGAAGGCAGTCTGATAAAATGATGCGCATCGATTTAACCCAAACATGAAGTATATTTTCCTTTTAGTAGGAACTTTCGGTAAACTAGAGGTGGACTTAAACATGACTAAGTCTTCTTTCCTTTGTATATTCTCTCCTCTTTCCTTTTCATCTATTGCACCTATTGATGGTATCACTAGTACTGAATATAAAGTTTGATTGTTTAAAGATGTAAATGGACAAGTGACATTGCTGGAGAAGGAGAAAAAAATCAAGGCTGATACTGTTTGCTGAGGTGAAGTGTTTATTTGTACCTATTTTAGGTGAATGTATCTATTATCAGAAACTGATAATAGATCAGGAGAAGACCTTTATTATCTCTTCCACTTCTGTTTTCTTCTGCAGCTTGGAAGCTGTTCTCCCTTCCCTTCAGCATCATCTGTTCCTCTCTTTACTTACTAGTTGAGAGTTCATGCATCTCCTCTTGGAGATACTGTGGCGTATGGTTCTGCTTGTCCAATAGGGGGGTGTTGCATTTCTCCACATTCAATATCCCTTTCCCTTGGAGCCTGTGAGTAAAACCTCAGCAGTGCACCCTGCCTTTGCCAGCCTGAGAAGTCCGGGACTTAAAGTTGTTCCCAGCTCTTGCGCCTTCCTTGTAGAGCTGCATGCTGCTCGGTGGGCTGCCGAGAAGGACCAGACCGAAACAAGATTTAGAAGAATTCTGGTGAGAACTGTTTATAGGGATATGGTATTTTAAAGAATGTAGTAAACAAACAGAATTGTGGCATAAACAAAGATAATTAGCATAAACAATGTCGTTTTAGGACAGGTGGTTTAAAAAAACAAACAAAACAAAAAACCCAAATATGAACCCAACTTGAATGCTGCCAGTTTGGAACCACTGAACCTTAATCTGTACTTCATGAGAATTACCCAGGTTTGTTGATAAACTTGTTAACTTGTTTTTTCTGTCTCTTTTGTATCATTTTCCGGTCATTATGCCCTTTTTGTCACCCTGCTTGAAAGTAATTAATCTATTACAAGGTAGCTTAAGGACTTTTTACCCATAAAACATGACAGAAGGAAAATTGAAAACAAAAGCTTGTAGATGTTCATAGACATTTGAAATCAGTGTTGAACCTTAAAACAATTCAGTCTGAAACTCGGCTCATTGTATTTCAAATCTTTCTTTAATCTAAGTAACATTTCACTTGCTCTTTAGTGTTAATACATTTACTTTTGTCTTGACATAGAATTCAGAGATTTTTTTTTTTCTGTGACTGAATCATCACTGTGTTATATGTTTATTTCTGTGCTGCTTATTTCTTCTTATTCTGTAAAACTTAGAGAAGGTGGTACAGCAGTATATGATTGCAGTTGGTGATCATGCAGTATGCTAGTTAAGGGGAATCACATTATCTAAGCCTACTCTGCCGTCGTGATGAATTGCTATCTGGAGACATTTAGGTTTATTACTAAATGACATTTTTCTTAATGCCTTGTACTGTAATATTTTGACTTCAATGAAATGTGGAGTATGGCAAATAGAAAGCTGTTTATTTTTCTTGCATTAAGGACCAAGCTTTTTATTGAAGTTAAAAATATATATATATTTTTTTTCTCTTCATTTTCTGATGGGGACTAGAAACCAAGAATTCAAAGTTGGTATCTCTGGTATTTGGTAACCCTTCCCTTTGCTGAAATGAAAGAATTTGTGAATGAGGTTTGGTTTCTTGGAGTTATAAAGATGTGTGTAAACTAGTAAACCATGTCTCATTCATGTGCAATGTAGATTTCTCGTACTTCAGGGACAAAAATAATTTGGCTACTAACGAGTTAGGGCTACCTGCCAGTGCCAACACATACTGTAGGTAAGAAGAACACTATAAAGAAAAGCTGCTGGCAGCAGAGCCTTCGAAACTTTCATATGTAACAGCGTTTCTATTTCTGTTCTTCACATCTTTGAATGTGTTTTTTAGAGAAGAAAATGTTAAAAAACATAAGATATGATCTTTCTTTAAAATGTATTAGTAGCTTCATTTTAATATTTCTCATTGTATGGCTGCATAGGGTTTCATTATGTTCTATGCACATGTGTCTCCCTTATCTATCTCAAGGATTTCTGTGCATTGAAATGCAAGAATCAGATGAATTGAGATTAGTTGGAATATAAAGAATTCATTGAATAGCCACCCACCAAAAAAATCAATCGCTCTACACTTTAAAAGATTTTGCTATTGTCAGTTTAAGAGAGTTAGGGATCTGAGCAGCAATTTTATAGAGGATGTGTTCTATCCTTTAGGGGTTCAACACCATTACTGAGAAAAGAAAAAAAAGGGTTAATTTGTTTGGCTTGTTGATAATTTCTTCATTTGATAGTAAAAGAAGGCACAGGCCCCAACAGTGTTTTCGTGATATATTTTTAATCAAAATTTATTTTAAAATGTATTGAATTACTTACTTTAGTCCAGATCCTGATTTTGTCTTCCGTTTTTGTATTAATTAGGAAGAAAATACCAAGGGGATAGGTTGTTAGAGCACTGGTTCTGGGACTTTTTCATATGATCTGTTGACTTGTTATTTTAAACAATTTTATATTTAATTAAAAAAGCATCCTAATAAAAAAACTCAAGCATTGACAATGAGAACATGAATTGAAAAAAAAAGTAGTGCTTTATTTATGCTATTAATTTTTTACTTACAATTAATATAGGTGGCTTATCAGTGTTCTAAAACATTTTAATTCTAATTCTGGAGTTAAGGTATTATTTGTTTGCCTATAATTCTTTGGTCATGCACCCTCAGCCAGAGTTTGTTGGGCAATAATTGACAAAGTCCAAAGACTTTTTTACTCCTTTCCTGATGTCCCTTTGTTTTACCCCTCCCCCTAGTTATTTGCTGAGGAGTTTCATAATATGTTTGAAAAAAGTACAGAAAGGTGTCGCTTAAAATTAGCATTGACAATATTTCTTTTCTTTTTTATCTGTTCTGCTTGAGATCCATGTTGAAGACATCATGATAATGTACAGTGTCTGTTATTTTGCAGAAAATGAAATGAACTGATGGTCAAACTATTCAAATTTCTGATTCATTCACTTAAATTGGTGTTAACTGAGAATGCAGTATCAGATTTCAATTGTTATATCTCTCATAACATCATCAAGATATGAGGAAAACTTTTATGTAATATTCAAAGTATTCAAAGAACACCTAGGAATACAAAAACAATGATAACCATGTTATTTCTGAGGGAAGAAGCTCTATTTCCCTTTAGCCCTAAACATAGCTAAAATTTGAGAGTGGAAAAGCTATTTTTTGGAAGCCCTAAGGATTGTGGGATATAAATTTTACAATTACTGGGAAAATAAAATGGATCTAATTTGACCTATAAACAGTTTAGGAATATTTAATGCTTTAAAAGCATTCTTCTAGAGGAAAAAAAGCATATACAAAAAATCCTGATAGCAATTAAAGAATCAGAGTGAAAGAGCAGAATATACAGACTTTTATAAGTAAATTATGAGATAATTGGGAGTCACTAAATTTTGGTGGAAAATTCATTTTGGCGAATGTAATAGTTACACATTAAGAAGTTTAGAATGAGAAACTTTTCACTTGCAGGGTGATTGAATTTTTAATATATTGTTGTTTAATAAGTCCTGCGAAATCCTGATAAAGCTATAGTTTGGGAGAGAAAGATCTAAAAGAAAGAAATAGTTCACAGACACATAAGCTAGTTTCTTCCTCACTTTCTCATTTTCAACACAGAGTCCTATGGCATAAAATAGTGTTTTAGCTTTTAAAATCTGAAGGTGGTGTTGTGGCACATGTTTAATGGCAAACTTGAGTTCAAGAAATTGGGCAAATCAAAGTCTGTTTGAGTAACATTTGGAGATATTTGAGGTTCAGATAGAAAGTTGAATGTTAGGAACTTAATGAATGCATATGAAATGGAGAGGTTTTTGTGGATTTCGAGTATTCCTTTTAAAGTATAGAACATTATCCTCTTTTGGTAAAAATAGAGTATCTGATTTTTTTGGGAGGGGTGGGTGTGGGTGGGGGGGATTATAACATAATACAAAGTGCTGTTAGATGTGTGTAAGGATCTTAAGTTCTGGTTCTTCCATACAGTATATTTTATAAAATGTGTAGATAGACTGGAACATTTCTGAATGATGAAATTTCATCACATTGAAGTGCATTTGAGCGCTTCCTAGCTCCTCACTCCAATGGTCAGAATTCTTGCATTTTATGCAGTATCTCATATAACCAGCCTTGTCATGTGGAATCACTTCTCAATCTACCTGCCATTTGACTGATGGTGTACAGAAAAAGTAACCATAGTGTATTTTAGGAGTTCTCAATTTAACTACTGTATATAATTCTTATTTATAATTCAATGCTCAAATTTGCTGTGAACTATTTGCAAGCTAAGTGTTCAAAACTTAGGTACATAAGATCTCCATCGTCAACCATAGCAAGTATTGTGAAAAATAAATTATATGTGGGTTAGTGAACAAGGTCTCTGGGGATTGTGAATAGCATGAAAATGGCCTTTATTTAGTCAAAGAGCTAAAAGTCCTTAAGGAAAAGATAAAAAGAAATGATTGGATGGTGGCATTTAGTATACACGGGGTCTGTGGACAATATATGTCTTTGCACATAAATAAAGCATTGGGCTGGCAGGAATGACTAATATTACAAACAGGTAGTCCAAACAAAGATTTTAAGTGGTTCTCAAAATAAATTAAACAGCTATTAGTGTTAGCATCTGGCGGTCAACCTAATATGCATTAGTTGGCGGTTGAAAATTTCACGAAAAGACATGTTAAACCTTATGAAGCAAAGGGGAATAGCCAATGAAAGATGCAGTAATAAAGCTCTATATCATCAAAGAGAATAAGTTTAACATATTGTTAATATTTTACATTTGGCAGATTGCATGCTTTTTTAAAAAAACCCATGTTTGGAAAATAGTAATCTTACCGTCAGCAGTATGATCTTTGATAGCATATTCAAGGACTTTCCTTGTTATCTCTAATTTAAAATGTGACTGGCATCATGAAGCTCTTGTACAAATTAGTTATGTTTTAAATACAGAGTCATATATTTGGTATACTGTAGAAATTGGCTATATATGAAAATTGAGTCTTTGCTTAATAATTATGATGTAGAACTTTTATTCTATTCCTGCCACTTTTAATTTAGGAACACAGAATGGGTGTTATTCTCTTATTCTCCTGATATACAAAGGTTGTAAAGAAAAACAGAAAAGAACCTTATTGAACCAGAACTGCATTTAGAACTAGGACCAAAGGAAATGTGCAAATATCCTACTGTTAAACAAGAAAGAAAATCTGGAAATCATCCAGTTGGACAACTTACTGCTAATATATTTCATAATCTAGCATTTAGTGATTAACAAAGTTGGCATATGTTCCTACAGTTTCTAAATGAGGAATTAAAACTTAGTGATGTGTAAGTCACCTAAAGCCTTTGGGTTTCAGCCATGCATCTATAAAATGGGCTTAAATATGAGGGTAAAATTATTTATCCTTCAGTGCTAATGAGATTTTTAACCTTATGAAAATTTACAGAAAAGTATTTGGATATGTCTGAATGCAAGCCACTAAATTCAAACTTTGAAGGCTAGGTTTAATTTTTCACAAATATAAAATGATAATCAGTTCAATAGAAATTGCTTTGTTTGATAACAAACTAGTCTGATAATGAAAATTATTTTAGCATATAAAATAATGCCGATATTAACTTATTTTAATTTGTAGTTAATACTACTGTAACTTTAATACTTACGATTATTGGTCCTAGATAACTTGACACCAAAGCAGTGATATAACCACAGTTTTCTCTGACTTAGCTTACTGCTAATAATTAAACATATTAAGAACATCCCTTCCCATTTTATATGTAAGAATTCTGGTACATTTCAAGTTGTTTTTGCAAGTAGAGTACATCAAGTATTTAATGTTGAATTTGCTGATGGAACATGTTCTTATGCTTTAACCTGGGCATATAAAAACGTAACTGTGTATAATCACAAAAATGAACCATTTTATATAGCAAATTATTGGACAATGAAAAGGGTGGTTTCTTTTTAAAGTGTTATTTGTGCAAATATCTTGAAAATTGGAAAAAAATAGCTTCAAGAAACTTGTCTATACAAATATAGTAGATTATAGATTTTCATAATAGCATGAGAGGTTTTGCATTAACTTCCTGTTTTGTATAGGTGAAGCTTGGGGAAATTCAAGACTTCTTTTTATAGGCAGCTGTATAACAAGCAAACAAAAACACCCAAGAAACAGAACCATCATTTTTGATATAAAATTGTTTTCCACTAATATAATCTGTTGAAAGCCAGAAGCCATCCAAAGTGCTGATACCAATTTAAGAAGATGATCTTTTGCCTTAATTATACATCTGGGAAATATTAGCTGAACATTTTGTGGAGAACAGTGAATACCTTAGTTGCCAGTTGTCTAAAATGCTGCTAATGATCGACATAGTGCCAGTGTTTTGATGGCAAAAACCTAGGCTGAATATGAATACAAAGAACACAGTTGGGGGAAAAAAGCACACATTTTATACAAAACAGATTTCAACCATCTGCTTGGCACTTAAGTTTGCAACTATAGGCAATATATGAAAGAGACCACTGTCCATGTTATGAATGGTATCACTTTTATTGGTACCTTAGAAAAACCATAGGGTTTTGAAAGCATATATAACCAATGATTTTCTTCAGCTAAATAATGAAAACAAGGGCCTTAGCCAAAATTTTGTTCCGTTTAAGCTCTTCTATGTCAGTCGTCTTTTCCTAGCAAAATGGGTTTCTCTAATAAAGTAGGTTTCAGTGTTATACCTCAAGATATTAAAATATACCAGACAACAAATATTCCAGTGGCCCTCAGCACAAGCACCCCAGATGGTTATGAGATAAAATACTGTTTGCTTTAGGAATAAGCTATATTCCTGAGTTTGTTGCCTGAATACTGTGGTGCATGTCAAATCAGCATGGAAGTTAATGGTCCAGAAGCACTTCTGAATTTAATGCTTTCCCATTTGTTCTGAATTTATAGTATTAAATCACACCAGTACTGTTTCATCACTAGTTTGGTAAGGAGAAATCATGCTATATAGTAAGTTTTAGGCAAAATCGAACTGTTTGACTTTATTGAGCTTTAAAGTTGTGGAAGAAATCATCAATAAAAGTAATTGGCAGCTAGAACTGATACACTATAATCTTTTAAGTTTATATACTAGTTGGTAAGAGTTGTGTTTCTTAGAACAAAGTAAATAATAAGTAAATTTTGACCAATTAATAAGCTGACCTTTAGTATTTTCCTTCGCTGAAATATATCTTGAAAAATACATTTTAAATATCAGGATTATTTTTTTGAAGATTTATTTTTCTTTATGCACACAAGAACTAAGGTATAAGTCAGAGATGCAGGGGTGAGAGGATTCACCAGGGACAGAGTGAGCAGCAGAACTGGCAGATCTACTGAAACACACTGCTGAGGGGAGCAGTGGAAGTTAATGGTCCAGAAGCACTTCTGAATTTAATGCTCACTGAGGGTGAGACAGGAGAGGTCTGCCTGCTGTTTCATGTGGGTGAGCTCCCCAGGTGCCATGTGAGTGAGCTCCCTGGCTGGGGATCAAACTCATGCAGCCATGTCTGGCAGTAGCTTGATAGCACTGAGACTTTAACCCCTGCACCACCAGGGAGACCCTAAATATTAGGATTATTGATGTATTGGAATGTGTTAATTTATTGGTTTGACTAGGTTGTATGAATTACACCAGATATACTAATAATTATTTTAGCTCTTCCGGAAGAAGTATGTGATTTAATATGCAGGGTAAAGAAACGCTCTCATAAATCCTCCTTGTCTTTGTTTTCCAATATGGTAGCCACATGCCCTTGTTGAATGCTGGTCTAAATTGAAATTTACTGTGAATATAAAGTATACACTGGATTTTATAGACCAACTTTGCCGAAAAGGATATAAATATCTTACTAAGATTTTAAAATATTGATTATATGTTGAAATTAAATATTCTGTGTTGAAATTTAATATTTAGATATATTGATTGAAATAAAATACTATTAAAGCTATTTTAATCTTTTGTTTTTAGTTTTTGAATGTGGCTAATAGGAAATTTCAAATTACACTTGTGCTTCTTATTTGTGGTTGACATTATATTTCTATTGGATGACACTATTTTTTCCCTTTTGGTGGTAAGAAGAAAATTAAAATTTCTATCAGTATCTAGATTTCAGTAGTTCACAGCTCAGTAGGGTAGCAATGAGTCAGAAAGGCTTAATGTTTTTATTAACTAGCTTCCTTCTTGCCTTTCATCTACAAGAAGGTGACATTTTATTACTTTCTAAAAAGTCCTAGTAGTAGCGCTGACTTGTATAGAAGTTTCTATCGCTTACCCAATAAATGCTGTCAGTTTCTCAAAACTTCCCTGGAGTTGCAGTGGAAAGTAAGATGTTTGTTTAAGGACTGTATATATAGATTTCTTTAGAGATTAAATCTTGGAAAGTTAAAATTATATTTATTTTTTGAAATATTTCTGTGTGTATCTGTAATTTCTCCAATGAGTTTAAAGAAATTTATGGTTGGCTAAGAATACCTTCACCTTCTGCATCCCACCCGATACTACACAGAGTTTGTAAAATTGACCCACATCATGTGATCCAAATTCTTTCTCCATGCATAAAGAGATAAACACTTGTAAAGATAGTACTTATAGAGATAGTGTAATGATGTACTTACAGTGATAGATATGAAGACAGCACTGACATTTGGTCTGTCCTTAATATGTGCTAGATTTATCCCCACAACAATCTTATAAATAAAAATGTGAAACAGAGTTGTCTGATTTTTTACAGACAGTAAGTGACAATGCTGGGATCCATACCCAAACAGTTCAACTCTCAGACCTCACTCCTAACCATCAAATTGCAGCATTGATCTAGATAATGAAGTACATTTATTTATTTATGCATTTATTAGTGGCAGAAATTCCTTGATTCACTCAACAAATGTAGCTTATTTGTTATATAATACCTATTCCAGGTATTAATTTAGTTACTGAAGAAATACTTAGTGTAAATACTATAAATAAATAATAGACACTGATTGTAGTATAAGTTTCTAGTTTCTATTCTCTGAATAAATTTATTCATTCATAGCAAAAGGTGATGTGCTAGGTGATGGGTACCCAAACATGTAGGCATTCATTAAAGGTTTTTTGATAAGGATTCATTGGGACTGTTTTTGAGAGGCTCTGATTTGATTTGCATTGGTTACAGTATAGATGGAAATTACTTACCTTGAGAAGTACAACTGTTTAAAAATTTCCAAGTATCGCTTACATCCTTTTTTTTTAATGATTTACTTGTTATACATAGAGCTTGGGTACAGGCCAGAGGTGCGGGGAGGGGGAGAGCTGGGGTGAGAGGATTCACCAAACACAGAGTGGGGAACAGAACAGGCACACCAACAGAAACACACTGCTGAGGGGAGCAGCAGACGAGGCAGAAGAGGTCTGATGTGCCATGTGGGTCCCCAACCTGGCCGGCAGCAGGGATCTAACTCGTGCTGCAGTGGCTGTGTTTTGCTTCATAGTGCATTGCTTAACCCATTGCACCACCAGCTTCACTTAGGTCCTTTACAATGATCTGCCTATTGAAATAATATCTTTATGAACTGGCAGTGTCTTTGCTCAAAATTCTACCTAATTAGTTTTTGCTGTTTTGGTGATCAAGAAGCTTCTTTACAGTAATTTTTTAAGTGTATCAGTGTTCATATCTCATATAGAAAATTTTGATATACAGTGATACAATTAATAGATAATATCTTTTTATCTGATCACTTTGAAGTTATTAGAAGCCATGGTATCCTGATTATTGAGTAGCAGCCAGGGGTACTGGTAAATTTGAGTAGAAAACTCAGTGAGGTGTGATAAAACAATATGATTGGAAGCAATAAGGTATTTGTGGATAGAGATAAAATGTGACTTTACTTCACTGGATTTTTAAATTTTATTATTAAATTCTTGTTAATGTAGTTTTGAATTGTTCCATGAATCTCTGTTTTAAGTCTTGATCTTTTCATTGTTTCCGTGTGTAGATATGGCTGCATCTTCGGTGCTTTCTGTGATTTCTTCATACCTTACTGAGTAAAAGTGATATAACTGTAGTTATAGGTAGGTTTTTTTAGTCAGACTGCTTACATTTATTTTATAGGTTTACCACTAAGTATTTTTGTCTTGTTTGCAAATTATGTAAATTCTCCATGTCTCTTTATGTCTTCACTTGTGAAATGGGGATTAGAATAATTCCCATATTTTAGGCCATATTATTAAATAAGAAAGCCTTTGTGACTGAATATGCTTAAAATGTGTATTATTATTCCGTGATCAAATTTTAATCATGTAGAATTTCAAGAATATATGGCAAAAGGCATTAGACTGTATGCTGATATGTAAATATCACATACTTAGTAAGTAATGTTGGAGATGATGGTTTTTACAGGATTGAACTTGCAGTACTTCCTAAAAGGATTGTAAATATTCAAAATAATATATTCAAACTGTAGAATCACTTATAATTTCCATAGTATAACTTACACATGTATTTGTGTTATATAAAATATGATATTGCATTTTTTAATATTTCACATGTGTTATGCACACCATATATATGTATGTGTGTAGATAGGTAGATAAAATTAGGGAAGAAAATTATTTCTAAAACCTTCGTTATGAATAACTGTTAACTGACTCATAATGAGATTAATGGTTATAAATTTCTGATAAAGCTTTGCCATTTTATCAGTAATCACAATTGTTTTGGGTGATTCTGAGACCTGAGGTATTAATTTTTTTTGTATTCTAAAATTGTCTTCAGTACATGTATTGCAGAAGATTCATAAGGCATTCTCTACATTGCCATTTTTAGTAGACAGCAGATAAGAGAAAGAATATTGAATGATAACTAACTTAGTGAAGGAAGGCATTTCTATAAGTAGCTAAACTAATGTTTGCCAGGTATGTAGATTTCCTGGTGAAAGGATACTGGCAGAGATCTAAGAAAAGGCTAACATGTCCCTTAAACTATCTCCTTTAAATAACAGTTGTTACATCCAGGCTGTTGCTAAGAGATGAGGAACAATCAGTTCTTGACTGAGTTGTATTCTTGCCTAGATTGAGGGCACTCCCACCTCTGTCCTTAAAATTGACTCTAGGTTGAGGAGTACATAAAGATAAAGTAAGAATTTTCCTCAGAAAACACTTTTGGAGTTGCTTGAGTGCCTGAACAGACCCTGTAATTGGGTATAGTATAGTAAGGGTTAGCCTCACTTAAGTGTATTGCTTGTCTGTTTTAAATTGTCCACTCTGTAAATTCTGAGCAATAGGTTCTCTGGTTTAACTTTGAAAGTCATCCCAAGTTAACTAAATTGATTAAATTAACAGATAATTTTATATGCTTCCATATGAGTTAGTAGCACATCTACACTTAAAGCAATGTTAAACACAGAAATAATCCCATTTTGACTTATTTATTTAAAAATATTTAGTGAGTATTGCTATGGGAATGATTTGTTGGCAGAAAAAGCATGTGATTTGTCACTTTATTAATATGAGAATATCATTAAAAAATAGAGCTATTTCCATTTGTAAAACTAAAGTATTGCCCAAACTGATGGTTTTGGTTTAGGTACAAACTAAATATTTAAGCACTTACTGATAAAGATGGCAAATCCAACTCTTAAGTCCAGAAGACTTTGACTTTACATTCATTAGAACAACTGAAAACATCCTGCTCACCTAAAAGATGTCAGTTACTTCAGATATAGAGGTCTTCCTACTGTTTCCTTTATTCAAAACAGTTCCAGATCTACAGAGAAACTGAGTGAGTAGAACAGTGAAGATCCATACTGTTTTCATGTGGTTTCACTAAATACTATCTTTTGGTCCCTTTGCTTTTACTTTTGCTCTGTTTTCTTAATCTTTTGCAAGTAAGTTGCACACCAACACTTATAAAAACTGGGACATTCCCTCACTTAACTATATTGATATTAGAGCATAAAAATAACAAGGTAGTATTATCAGATCTAACTCATATCCACATTTTCTGATGGTCCCAGTAATGCCCTTTTCAGAATTGTTTTCCCTTTAAATTCAGGATTAAGTCCAACATCAGTTATTGGCATCTCTTGCCATATTGCTCCAGGTCTCTAGTTATGAATATTTTTTTCTTCCATATTTTTGTATTGACACTGACATCTTTGGAGAGACCAGACCATTTGTCTCCATACATTATCTCATAATCTGGATTAGTCTGATTGTTTCCTTATGATTAGATTCAGATTAGATACAGGCTTTTGAGCCCGGAAGTATATCATTGTCCTTTTAAAAACTATACTACATTATAATTTAAACTATCAAGAGTGGGTACCAACCTACCAAATTGAAATTTTTTCCACTCACAGAGTTCATTATTTTATTCTATGGAGACTTTTTCACCCTTGGTTTAGATTTTAAGAGACCTAATTGTGGTGTGAAAACTATTCTGAGTCACGATGGTTTGTCTTGTAGCTGTTTTTTACTAGTTGGTACTAGTTGAGAAAATAGAGCTCCCTTTATTCAAGAAGCCATTACAACTTCTCCATGAAGTCTACTCTGAAAATGATCATACCCAAATTTTGCAAATAATAATCTAAGGGTATTGAATACCCTTTCCTATTTTAAAATCTTTAAATTTTAAATCTTTAAATTTTAAATCTTTTGTTTGTAATTTATATGTTTTTTGCATGAAAATAAGAAATCTTTTTAAAGTTTCTGAAATACTCTAATTTGGTGGTGGACAGTTAGAGTCAAGTACAGGTTATTCATTTTCCATCTTAACTTCACCATGCTACTATTTAACAAAATATAGTAACATTATGGAATGGAGATCTCTTGTTACCAACATGTTTTTCAGTTCTCTAACCACTACACTATAAAGCAGTTATTCAAATAGAGTTTAGGAGTTTGAAATTTGTCCCTTTTGGAGGTAATTTGTAGCCCAGGATCTAGATACCTGTGTTTAAATTCTGGCTGTATATTTTATTACCTGTGTGACTTGGAGCTTGTGTGTTACTTCTCTGAATTTCGTTTTCCTCTGTAAAAAAAAAAAAAAAAAACAAAAAAAAAAGAGAACCTACTGTGGCTATTACGTAATTGAATATAAGTAAAATGCTAGGATAATATGCACTTTTAATGTTGATGATGGTGAATTATAAGTATTTGCAGTTATCAATAGAAATTTCTGATGCCTTTGAGAAAAGAGCTTTTTTTTTTTAAAGCACAATAAAATGTGTGTGCATTGCTTCATGAGATTTTTAAAAAATATTTATTTATGCATGCAAGAGCTGGGGTGTAGGTAGGTGAGACAGAAGAGATCTGCTGTGCCATGTGGTTCAGCTACCTGGCTAGGGATCGAACTCATGTTGCAGTGGCTGCCAATAGCTTAATAGTGCTGCCACTTAATCTCTTGCACCACATGGGAGGCCCTGCTTCATGGGATTTTTATTGAATGCTTTGAATATTATAAACACAGAACTTGTGGAAATTTAATAACGACATATATATGACTCTTGTCCTCATCAAGCTTACAGTCTTTATAGGGAGATGGAATTTAAGCAAACAATTGCAATAAATAAAGATAAATATAGAGAAGTACAGGTATTATGGAATAATCCAAGGGGATACAATCTTGGTCTCTGTGTTAGAGAGAACCTGTTGAAGAGGAGATGAGAAATGTTAAAATTTTCCAGACTGTCACAGTCATTAGGGTAATGAGATTAGTAAATTCTGGATTAAGGCTGCCTAGTATGTAAGACTAGTCGAACCATATGCAAGATGTGTTCCCTTAAGTAACTTGACACATTTGCCTTAATTTCATTTGTGAATGAAAATAATACTAGTTACTTCTTCATAGGGTTGTTCTGAAGATTTAAAGAAATGATTTATGAACAGTTAAAACTGTTCTTTGACATTTTAAATACCCAATAAATTTTGGCTATGCTTTCAGAGATTTTGGATTGTACAAAGTCCTGATAACACCAGCACAATTACCTGAAGAATTTGAAACACCTTAATTTATTTCTTGGATGTTACTGCACCATGAACCTATGTGGCAAATTTCCTTCAGTTTTTATCTCCTTCCACTGTAAATGGTTACAGAGCTGTCTTTTGCAAGTTTATAAGAGTCAGATCTTCAAAACATGAGTTAGAATGTCAAACTGAACATATTTATATTTTTCCTTGATGTGTTAGTAAAAATGGTGTTTTGTGAGAGCAAAAAATAGCCTAGTCAAATTGCTCCAATCCGATAAATTTTAAATGGGTGTGAATGAATTAAAAATGAAGCATTCTACTAGTGTTCTTGGAAAGCCTATGGACAAAGTGGGCTTTACCAACTTGAACAATTTAGCCATTTTCCTGCATGTTGCCCTCCTCTCCACATGACTCAGTAACATAGTTACATTTATTGGTTGTTTACCTACTTTTAATGCCCTTCATTCCTCTAGGTTTGTGAGGGTGAGAAAGGGAACCCCAGAATGCATGGTTTGAGTTTGAAAAGATTCCTTGTGTGGTCAGAATGAGGATGAGTGCAGAAATTGTGGCGAATTTGGGTTTTTGGTTTTGAACTGGCTGTTGTTTGTTCAGTTTTATTGAATGGAGAGACTATAGAAATACTTTGATAAAACCATTGTTATTATCCCACTCATTGAAGAAGTCTGATAAACTTCAATGATTTTTTTAAACTACAGAATTTCTAAATATAACATTTCTGTTGATCCAATACAAGCTGTCATTATGTTTGGACTAAAAAAAAATAGTACTAAAAGTTGTTTTCATAGGTACTAGATACCCCTAGGTGAAAACATGTATGCTTATTAAAAACAAAAATGTCTTATGGAAACATAGGTTATACTTATCCTGACATGTCCTATTTAATTATATTCTCCTTTCTGATCTTACATATGACCCAGTGGGATTCTGTAGCTTTAGAAAGGTTTTTTTTCCTTTCTTTTATAATAGGCTTATTTTCACATTTTCTGTATTGGATATTCATTGACAAAATGCTCAGATAAAGGTGAGCCCCAGCACATATGATCTTGACTCATATTTCTAAGTCCACTTAGTTTATTTGGTTATCCATTATTAAGTTCACACTACAGAATTTTAACTTTTTTTATTAGGGAAAAAAATTAAAGTTAGCCGATAAGGAACATTACCTTTTTAATAATTTCCTGTCAGTTTTTCTTTCTCTTTCACTTTAATCATTGTATAATATTTAACTTTTTCACATCATAGTTTTATAAGATTTTATGTTTGTTGGTTTTAACATTTTAAATATGACAGTAATACACATTGTTATTGTTACCTAAGGGGCTGTGCTGTGGAATAGTGTCGCATTCTGCTGCGTGTCCTACTTTGAATTCCTACATCTTTAAAATAATAGTATATATCTTTTAGTGTCAGTGTTTCTGGTTTTTAGAAGGCATAGTTTTAAAAAATATTATTTGAAAATCCAGTGAATTTATTATCTTCATTTGGATAATATTTTAATAGTCATAGTTACTTAAGTTAAAACATCTAATTGATTATGAATATACAATTTCAACAGAATAACAGGAAGCAGAAACTAAGACACCAAACTGATTGACAAGTTTTTCTTATTAGTTCACACTTGCTACTTTTACTATGAGAGCTGGGATGCTTTGTTTTTTTTTGTTTTTTGTATTTTTTTAAAAATTAAAAGCCAAATGAAAATGCTGTCTTACCCAGGAACAGTCAACTCTAATTTCCCAATTTTTAAATGATTATTCATGTGTGGAGTGAATGTTGGAAAGTCAAAGTATTTATATTGTTTTATTGTAAATGAATTTATGCTTTTGTAGACTTTGGCTTAGATATGTATAAAAATATGTTTTAAGGGTTTACAAATTTGTATATCCAGTAAGGGAAAGGTTTCATACATCTTTCCGGCGCCAATTTGTTGGACTATAATAGTAAAGAGTTCTATTTCAATTAAAGTGTGACTTGTCAAGTCCCATAAATTTCCTTGGCCTCACATAAGTACTGAGCTTCATTGAGGCCAGAAAGGAAAATCCACATATCTCCTCAAAAGGTACTTCTAGTAATATTTACTGAGTCTCTCAGATCTGTTTTCTTGGCTGCCTGAACTCATGCTGGTCCTGTGCTTTTCCTGCTCTCTGGCCCTACTCAGACTTCCTGGCTTTTACTCCCTGTTTTTTGAGGCCGATATGGCTTCTCTTCAGATTTAGTTACCTACTTCCCTGGGAGTCCTGTTCTGTAACCCTGTGTGCTTCTTCTCTCGCCCAACTGATTTTAACTGGGAGCTCCATGACTGTTAAGTGTCCTGGTTCCGGGCTCCATGGCTGCCTCTTGACGCGACTATTACTTGGGAGTACATTCCAAAACCATCCGATGGGCACTAAATCTTTCGGGTTTTGGAAAATATAACATCCTTTTGGAGTCAAATGATATTCAAGGTGAGCAGCTTTGTGAGTTTGTAAGGATCACTGTATTTTGTTGAACATATTATTTCCACACACTGAAAGATACAGTTTGGTTTTTGCTCATGGTCTTTAAAGTATGTCACTTATAGCAAACTACCAACTTTTTGAAGACCAAATGAAATAAATAATTACTATTTCATGTATTTGTTAAGGATGACTTTTAACACTGTTTTTTTTTGGGGGGTTGATGTAACAAGTTTTTAAACTATGATGGAGAGTGATATGTAGGTAGTATGTAGTCTCTGAGACAACACAGGAGCATTAACTTTTTGTAGTTTTCATCATTTTGGTAAAGTTAAGTCTTTTCCATTAATTATGAAAAGTACACTTTCTCAGATCTTGGGTCTTGTAGCCCTTCATATCAGTATGTATGTGTGCATATAGAGTCAGATGAAAAGAAGCTGTGAGAGAGACAGCAGGAGAAAAAAGGGAAAGATAAAGAAACAGGTGGCAACTTTGGGGACAAATAGACAAAGTGATGAAAATGCAAAGAATGGCTTCAATAAAATACCATAGATTCTATACAGAAGTGATATGCATGCGGTGCAAAGGAAAACCCCATCTCACAAGTAGAAGTTAGCAGAGAAGGAAGAACTTCATTAAGTAGCTGATTTTAGGTGAATCTGAGTGGTTATTTTGATGGTTATGGGCAATGAAAAGGATTTTACTAACTTAAAAGAATTTTTGATAAAGTTGATACATGTAATCCAACCTGTAATCCTTTTGGGAAAACAAAGTAAGGCATGTATGGTTTTTAAATCATGTTCTCTAATTGTGACTGTTTTAATTTTATCTTCATTTCTATTAGCTAAAGTTCTCCTTTATATTTTGTATTGTGTATTCATACATAAGAAACATGAATACTTCATCCTATTAGCTAAAGCAGATCTTTTTCTCAATTCCTTTTTGAAATAGGCTTCTTAGCATCTCACTCTCTTCTGAAGTTGTGGATCTGCCAATCCAAGTTTTTCAAAACTGTGCAGAATTCATGGATGACATTACACATATTTTTGACACTATTTTCTTTTAAAAAAATCACTGAAATCTATCATGAAGGTGATGCTTTACTTTCTAGGACATAAATGAATACTGTAATGCATTAAAACAAACTGCTATTTAAATAAAGCCAGATTTTTTGAATATCTAAGTATAACCCATAAATTCAGTTATCCTTACTGGAATATTAAATAAAAGTAGATTAAATCTTTGAATTGAGATTCTATATTTTTATAATATTTGCTTTTTCCATGTAGTTGATTTCTTGCCTGAAAAACGCAGCTTACTTTTTTTCTCTCCTCCCAGTGCACATATTTAAGGCTCTGGCAATTCCTATGGTAAAGAAAAGGGAAAGAAAGATATGTTTATGTCTTTTTTTCCTAATTTATTGATGAGAGAAACTTTCTCCTGAAAACACCCATTTACTTCTTGGAAGATGTATTATTTAACACAGTACTAAAAATGCCCGTGTACAGACAATCTATAAATGGATAAGTGAGGAATACCACTCCTGATTGAACCCAATTGAAGAGTAAGAAAATCATAGTAAATAAATATGAGCTAGTTAATAATTAAGATAAGAAGTCGTTTTGACGTCATGAAAACATCACATTAATTTTGGAATTAGTGAGGCAAGTTACTTACTCTTACAGAGTCTATTTATTATCTGTAGCCTACCTGGCTGATATATAGGATCTCTTTGAGTATGGTGGTATTTGGTGTTGATAGCTAGTGTGCCCTGTGATTGGTTGGTGATCAGTGGGTACTAGCCTATGGAACATCTTAATTATCTTTAACTGCAGGTTTTTGTGAGCTTTGAATGAATGAAATGAAACCTTATATGTTTTATTTCAAGATGTGTTTATTTTTGGGGAATTTGGGACCGACAAGTCAGTCTTCTGTCACTTCTTAAAAACTAGTACTGGTAATATAACCTTTGGCATTCAATATAAATATTGAAATAATTTAATTAGGTTATAAACTCTTATTTAAAAAATAGTACTTTAGTAAAAAGTATGTAAAAAAGTGGGTAAAAACCCTACATAGAGATTACTACTTACTGTTTGCATTATTATGCATCTTTAGTCTTAACTGTACCTTGAGGTGGCGTTCTCAAAGGAAAAGTCTCCTTTCTGGTACCAAATTATAATTATGAAATTATACACTAAAATTGCATGTGAAGTTTTTCTTGTTACTTAGGAGAGAACTATTACAGAAGATGATGTCAGGAACCAGCTATGAACCACTTTATTATAATTTTACTATTAAGGAGATATTAAAAAATTGCTCTGACGTATTACTTGTTCTTGACTAATACTAAGTCTGTTCAGTAAATTAATTGAAATACAGCAACATAGAAGTAAAAAGGCATCATATGCATTTTTAGTGTGTGAGAAAAAAATCCACTGGATTTTACCTATACTAGAGAGAGTAATTATTGTGGTGATGTGTGAAATCATAATTGTGGTTTGTGGCTATATTATGAGAAAGTATAAAGCTAGGATAATTGCAAAATTCAAATTCATGTTAACATGTTTGTAATAATTTATTGGCATAGTACATGGAAAATATACCATGACATAGGTTTCTATTAACTTATTTTATGAGACCAAAATATACTTAAAATGAAAATTATGTGGATTTCACTATGAGTTTAATCAAACCTTTGTCAGGTGGAAAATATTGACTAAGTATTAATTGCTGAATGACTTAAGCTAACTATTAGGGGTTAATAGTAGTTTAAATATTGATTAAAAAATCTCCCTGCTATATTCATTTTGTGAAGTTCTTGTTACGTTTTTTCAAAATTTCCTCCCTTATATTTAGTATTTTAGCAAGTACTCATCCTCTAAGGATTATAATAAATTGAAGGTAGAATACTAATGGCCTGGTAATTACAGAATTTAAAACATTGTAGTTCTTCTTCATTGCATTTGATTGTAATGTATGTCATTTTTACTCATAGCTGAGGGACAGTTGATTGAAAAAAAATAACATTACCATAGTATTTTTGGTGTTTCCACTAAAATTTCATTTTAATATTTCAATTTTTATATGTTATTTAATAGAATATTTATGAATTTAGTTTTGAAAATTTTATTCTACATGTTGCCTGTGTACCTTTTTGAGATTAAAGTGATCTTGGGGTGGTAGAAAATTGGGAAAGCTTACCATGGCATTCGTAGTCAGGCTAAGGAAGCAGTAACTGTACAGTATGTCTAAAGAGGCACTGTGACATTCATCGAATGACTTCATGGGTTAAATTCATATCAGCTTTTGGATATTTCTATTACCTTCATACACTTTAAAAAATATTTTTAATATTGTTGTTAACTTTTGGACAGTATCTGATTTCCCTCAGGTGAAGTACCTGTGGTTCTCCCTCCACCATAGCATCTGAGATCCATCTCCCCAGTCCCTTATGCTTATCCCTTGCTTTGAGCCCCCTCCCCTGCTGTATGCCTCAAATCTATGGTGAACCACAAGTTTTGTCTTTTTTCTTGACCTTTTGTTCAGTTTCTTTATATTCCACATGTAAGAGAAACCATCCGGTATTTATCTTTATCCTTCTGAGCTTTTTCACTTAGCATAATCCCTCCCATCTCCATCCATGTTGTAGCAAATGGCTTTCATACACTTTTGAGAATACTTAAAAACACAAACATCCATAAATATCTTCACACAATTCAATAGATATGTGTTGAAAATTCACTAAATGCAAAATCTCTTTTTTAAGACAATATTCGGGGGGAAATCAGCAGTTTTCATTTGAAAAGAAGAAAAAGTTCTTGTAAACATTGTAAAATTACATTATGTAACAACTATCATAGCTACTCAGAAAATACCATGGGAACTTAATGAAGGTAAAAACAAGTTCAAACTAAGAAATTGAAAGATTATGCAAAGGTGCTGGTTTTTGAACTAGGTCCCGTTGCTTGTATAGGTACTCGAGTTATCTGGCATAGGGTGGAAAGATTGAGCTATATGATCATGTGCAGTTTTGGACATGGCAGGAATCTTCTGTGATAAAGATCCCTACAGGGTGTAGGACAAACCCAGGATCTAGAGGGCACCAAGCCCCGGTGGTGACTGTTCCATAGACAGTGGGACAGGTTTAGTGTTTGTGCTGGGCCATAGATCACAGATGATCTTTTATGTCAGTATATCTCTTGGTCATGACCCTTCTGAATTTAATAGCTGCTGACAACGCCATAGCATCCTCATACCCTTGTCTAAGTACATTCTTAATGTTCAAGGAGTTTTTTGTTTTTTTAAAAAGATTTATTTATTTATGCATATAAGAGCTGGGGTACAGGCCAGAGTCCAGGGAGGTGAGAGGATTCACCAAACAGAGCGGGGAGCAGAACAGGCAGACTGACTGAAACACACTGCCGAGGGCAGCAGCGGGCGAGGCAGGAAATTCTGTTACACCATGTGGGTCCCCTCCCTGGCCTGCGGCAGGAATCGAACTCATGGTGCTGTAGCTGCATTTTGCTTCATAGTGCGGTGCTTAACCCACTGTGCCACCAGGGAGGCCCTGTTCAAGAAGTTTTTATTAAACAATCAGACCTTAACCTACTTCCTGGCTATTTAAACTACCTTGTGTTTAACTATTCATCAATTTCATCTTATACCTTAGTCTCTAACCATTCTACTTTTATCAATTCTGTGACTTTTTGTTATTTCTTTATCCTTTGTGTTTTCCTTTGACGAATAGAGAGTCTTGAAGTCCTCTGATGACTTCCACTCTGTAGGACTTTCCTCCTGGGTTTATGGTGTTCTCACAGCTGTCTTGACTAGATTGTTTTCTCTAGAGTGTGAGTGCATCAGCTAAGTTTCATCCATCTCTCTTCTCTCAGATCAAGCACATTATCAACATTCAAGAAATGTTGAATTGGATTGAATCTTCAAGCAATACAGATTTAATAGCAATTGAACTTATATATTTTTAATGTACTGCTATACATGACACATGTTACTTATAACTGTTATGGAAACTCATTTACCTCTAGGATCTCATTTTTCTCTGTATTGTCTAAAGACTGATTTGAACTTCAAGAATGCATATGAAGCAAATGTAGTAAATCATAGAGAGAAATATTTGTAGGCATAAGTGACCTGTGAATGCAGGAGGATTTCCTGTCCTCTTTCTATTCACACAAATAGAGATATTTTTTTTTTCTTGACACAAAACCTGGGTTTATTTTGTGAGCTGCTAATTCTAAATTTAAAGGGGAAAGATATAAGCACTGTGTGGGGGTAGAATTTCAAAACCCAGTAGCTTTTGAAGAATCTTAGTAATATTCTTATATTCTAAATGATATATTGATAATGAGTGGCATTATGGTACTAGACATTTTGTTCTTTCCTATTCTCTCTTCCTTTTTTTTTTTTTTTTTTTTATCAAGACTGTACAGGAAGCTATGTTGGCAACCAACACATTGGGTGGGATTCAGGAGGAGGTATAGTAGAAAGGAGTGAAAACAAAGATTGCTTTGGTCTTTTTTAAAGGAGGAACACACTGGCTGGTTTTATAGTATTATTCCTCTGAAAAAAAGTGGGAGCCCAAGGGGAAATTGTCCGGTGTGTCGACTAGTTCATTTTTTAGCCTTGCAGACTGTAATCATTTCTGTATTCTTTGCCCTTAATGAAATAATTGTTATATGCTGGAAGTTAGTGATTGCCGTTTTGGATAGAATGAAGGAGTTAGAAAAAATAAATTAGTAATGGAGTGGCGGGGAAGAAAAGACAGAACAGCTTTTCTGTTTTCCGGTTTGGATTCTGCTAGTGGCTTTGCTGCCTTGCCTGCAGTGATGGGTATTGCCAGAACTTAGGGAAAAACAAAGCTAAAATGGCAACATCTCTTAGGAAAATCTGTAAGATTGTAAGAAGGCTGGGTGGTTGTGGGGAGTGTGAGTTGGAGAGCAGATGCCTTTGGTCTGAGTTTCAGTCCTCACAGTCTGTTTGCTTTCTTGCTTTGAAATATTTTTTGTTTCTACCTCCTTGGTTTACAGGGAGCTGGGGAGGCTCGTTTTTGTTGTTGTTTTGAAATGTAAGTTTGCCAACAAGTGAAACAGAAAATAACTGCTGTGACAGACATGTCCTCTAAGACCTTTGCTTCTGAGGGAAACACCTCTGCTCCGTGTTTAAAAACAGAGGTCCCAAGATTGGGATACAGGATTTTTTTTCTCTGCAGTGTAATTTAAAAATGTACAATTGTCCCTTTGAATTTTTCACTTTTTTAAAAAAGGTCATATCAACTTTGAGGTTGTAGAGCAGCAGCTTTGCTTCTTCCATGATTTGCTTTTTTTTTTTTTTTTTTTTCTTTTAATTCTTAGGGCAGACTGTGCTAGTGCTGAACAGCTGCTTTAAATTCTACTTATGAACGGAAATTTGAGGTTTTTAAAATGCTCTTATTTAATCATGATCAGACCTTCTCTGATTGATGCAGTGCTCCTGTTGATTATTTTTATACTTTTTTATTAGGTTTTTTTGGCAGTACAGAGCCGATTCTAACTTTGAAAGGGTAGGCTAAGTTGATTATGTACCAGTAATTATTTAAACAGTATAGATGGAAGAATTAATTTATGTATCTGAGCAATCACACAACAATACTTTATATATCACACACTGTTAACCTCAGGTACATGCATGGCTTCAGTCGCCCTAAAAATGCCAGTCTAACTAGTAGTTTACTTAATTATCTAATAAAAAAAAATGTATCTTTCCTTTTTACAATGTATGTTATCAGCTTGGTTTATATGTCCTATCTTCATGAACAACCTTCTTTTATTTTGAATAATGCTCTGGGTCTATTGTACATTTATTTTATAAGGCATGAAAGTTACTAGGGGAAATTTAGTTCTAGATAAGTAGCTCAGATTCCGTCCACTAGTACGCTTCTTTATCCCCACTAGAAAGTTTCAGCAATCACATCTCAGAAGGGGTGGGCTCAGGGAGCAAGCTCAGGGCATTTGTCTTTTTTTTGCACTTCATGTGAAGACGCGTGGAAACTGTGTGAGGAAGCCTCTCCTCCATTTCACATGTGATCTGTGTGAAAGTCGTGACTCCTCTGCTCAGCTGAGACCTAAATCTAAATGAGAGATAGACAGCAGAAGTGAAATGTCATTGATCCATGGTGGACATTTTGTTTTAGAGGTTTGTTTTAGATTAGTATTTTACTATCCAGAGAATTACCTGGCTAGGCTATCCTCTTACTCCCATCAAGACTAGACCAGTCATGCTTCAAGCTGTGAGAATTAGAAATATGTTTTATGTAAATTAAAATTAAACAAATGACAAATCATTAGGAATATGGATCCCTTCCTATTGCATTTAGCAGAACGTATTTTTATTGTATTACAAAATTTCCTTTTAGAAGCTTATTCCAGCTAATACTTTAATTTTTTTTTTTCCAGTAGAGATGAGAAAATCTACTTCAGAGGTGTGTATACTGCCAGTGAATAGACTTTTAGTGCTGATTAAATCAGTGCTGATATTTGGTAACCGGAGCACTGACAATAGATTAGATTTATAACAGAGTCTACTAATCATGTGTACAAGATTTTCTGGGACAATTTTAGTGTCAGATATAGCAATAAATTATCCAAATCATCCAAAGATTTTGGATTTTGGAGTCTAAATTATGTTTTCCAGGCATCTTATTCATTTTTCTGTGGTACCAATGAATTTGCCAGGAGATATGCCATTTTTGGTAGATTCTTTTTGGTGAGAAATACTTTCTGTACTTAATACACATAATAGAATCTGCAGTGGAAACTGTGTAGTGGACTTTGGGACCAAAGTCTCAGGATGGAGTCCTGTCCTGTTGCCTACCAAAGGTGTGACTTTGGGAAATTCACTTCATCTCTCTTCATTAGCTCCCTCAACCACAAGTAGGGACAGGATCAGTTACTACAAGTTGTGGGCTTGTGAACAATTGATTGGTAGGAAGTTCGACAGATAATAAAGTACGTAAATAGACATAGAGATACATTGCATTTAGTGTGCTGTGTTAGGTGCTGTGTAAGGATTGGCTATACCTGTATTACCACAATTAAATGAAAGAACTATAACTTAAGTGACAACAAATCTGGAGATATTCTGGCATAGTTCTAACATCAAATATTCGATTCATTGTTGGGTTTAGCATTAAATGAGTGGTCTCAGCAATCACATCTCACAAGGGGTGGGCTCAGGGAGCAAGCTCGCTCTATTGTTTTTCTTTTGATTTACCTAACAGTAAAATTTTCACAAAATTCCACATTCAGGCCCCCCCTCAATTGGGTGTTCTGGTTACATAATTTGGCTAATAATTCCACCTGACAAACCATAAGCCTAGCAAAGTTGTAGCCGCCACTCCTATTATGGGTGTTGTTGCTGCTGGTTTTTATAGTGCCTCTGACACATCCACACACCAGAGAGCTGTGCACACTGTGCAAAACTCATTGTTCTTACCTGCCCAGTGCCTTTTGGTTTCTAGAGTTTCTGATTCCCAATTTTTGTTGAATTTTGAAAATAACATTGCCTATTTTAGGCAAAATGCTAATAAAAATCAATTATATACCGACTGTTGTGCTCTCATATAACCCCCTGGCTATAAGCAGGTAAAACATTTGAAAGGTGTAATCAAACGTGGTAGAACCTTACACCTGGAAATATATTAGACAGATATCCAGATTCATTACCTGACATGAGATAGGAGGTAAAGTTTTCATTTTTAGTTTTTGATTGATCCTAAGATTTTGATGATTTCTAGTTCCTGGTATTTAACTGGTAGTTTAAGACTTACTACGAGTCCTGTGTTGTAGAAGGTTTGATGACACTTTGAGGGAGGAAAGAGAGGATGTTTAAACTGCATCCCCAAGTTATCCCAAATTAGAAATCTCTAGGTACCATATGCTTTGAAATAGCTAGAGTAAAGGGGGGGGAAATGAGATAAAACACCAAAAAGTTCACTAGGAAATGGAAAACCGGAAAGTTAAGGAAAATAGTAGAGTTATATTGGTACTAGGTACAAAATATATCTCTGCATGTATTTGTATTAAACATAAATGCTGCCTAATAGCTTGAAAGAAGAATGAGTAAAGATTAATTATTTCAGACAACCAGCAGTAATAGGAGATAGCTCATATAACTTATTAACAGTTTTGTGGAATTATCTTTTTTTAATAATGTATTTATTTATGCACACAAGAGCTGGGGTACAGGCCAGAGTTGCCGGAGGTGAGAGGATTCACCAGACAGAGTGGGGAGCAGAACAGGCAGATGGACTGAAATACAAAGCCGAGGGGAGCAGCGGGCCAGGCAGGAGAGGTCTGCTACGCCATGTGGGTCCCCTCCTCGGCTGGCCGCAGGGATCAAACTCGTGCTGCAGTGGCTGCGTTTTGCTTCATAGTGCGGTGCTTAACCCACTGCGCCACCAGGAAGGCCCAAGGAATTATCTTTTAAAATGAAGAAAAGTATACTATATAATATAAAATATTCACATTATCAGTTATCTTCTAATAAAGACTAATTTATACTTAGATTTACAATTGGTAACTTCTTATGAAACTTCTTATTTATACTATTATAGTTTACGTTTTCTAACATTTTATACATCACCTTAAACCCATTAAATTCTGTTGCTTACCTTTGTATCTATCATACTAGGGCCTCTCTGGTGACTCAGCAGGTTGAGTGCTGCACTGTGAAGCATCCGCGGCACAGCAGGGTCAGTTCTATCCCCGGCCAGGGAGCTGACCCACATGGCGCAGCAGACCTCTCCTGCCTCACCCGCTGCTCCCCTCGGCTTTGTATTTCAGTCCATCTGCCTGTTCTACTCTCTGCTCTGTCTCTCGTGAATCCTCTCACCTCTTGCAACTCCCACCTGTGTCCCAGCTCTTGTCTGCATAAATAAATCAATCTTTAAAATATATATATATATTCATATGTGTCATGCTAGGAACTGTAGTAAATCAAACCAAATTTTTAAAGAAAAAGAAAATGTCAGTGTTCAGCTGATCAGTGATCAAATGACCCATCCTTTTAGAGGTGTACATGAAACTGTTTAGCATTTCTGAAACCCGATTGGTTTCATTTTCTTATTACTTCTTGAGGGAAGCAATTCTATTTTGGTTGCTTCTGACTGTTGAAAGTTTCTTTTTTACATTGACCTTAAAGGTAGAATTTTTAAATCTTCTGCTTTTAACTCTTTTCATCACTGTTTGTAATTCTTTTGTATACTATATAATATTGTAAATATATATATATATGCCAGTGTCCAGCAAAAAGGTAGCCTGGCACATAGTAAATACTCAACAAATACTAAATGAATGAATGAATAGTTCTCATGCTGTCCTCTAAAACCACAGATATTAAATCTAAAAAATGCTTCTGCTACAGCAGGTTACCTTTCAGTAGTTTTCTTTGATCTATGTAGTGGTTGGTGAATGCCATCTAATAGCACACGCAGACCCGTAAATAAAACTTCAGAAGTTAGCACTTCTTAAGGTATTTAAAAATCTCTGCTAATACTCCATATTCAGAAAATGCATGCAAATTAGTAAAAAATGTTTAAGACCTAACCTTTGATAGTGGTTCTGTGATTGAAGCCTATATTAAAAATGAAGTGGGTATATCTAATAATATATTCTTGATAATGCTCTAAGGGTTTTTAAGTATCAGGAAGACTTACAGTGATTATTTGTTATAAAACATTTGCCAATAAAACACTATTGCGATTCAATAGGCAATGTAATTTAAATATATTAACTTCACTTGAATGGTAGTTCTCATATTTGCTATCGTACCTCCAAAATACAAATGAGAGTTTATATTTCTTGATAGTACTGCAACAGCCATGCTTATTAATTCTGAATAGTTTCTAAATACTCCATGAGCTGAGGGGATATAGTCCATATGGCATGTAATTGGTGGTATTTAAACTATCTTGACATCACTCCATTTTGAAGTGGCTATTATTTCAGTCTGCTTTTTGGTGATAGCCAGCAGAAATCTACCTGAAACTGCATGTTTTTGATTAATATTCTCTCCCCAAATGATTGATGGAACTTTGTAACATAATTGTTGTTTCTTAGAGTGTATGCAGTTGTAACCCATTGTTTTAAAATATTTTGCATTTAAAACAAAAAAACATTTTTAAGTGAACTAAGTGGTAATTTTGAGAAGGGTGGTGGCCAAAATCACCGATGATAACTTAGTAGGGAACAAACAGCTTTAACAGTTTCTATAGCTTAAGTTATTGAAAACACTAGTTTCTTTTTGTTTGTTTTCCCTTTCACTATAGTGATGGCTTGATTTTTCTGGCCAAACATATCACCCTTTTTGCATTTAGCCCTATCATCCTGTCCTCAGTTGACCTTGTAGAATGCTAAGCATCTTTCTAAACCACACTGAGTTTCTTAGAGCTCCTGCAACAGGTACAGTGATACTATGTACCTGGGTTCCACATGTTTTCTTTACGGTAGAAAGCCACTTTAGAAGTCTTAAGTCCTACACATAAAATGGGAAAATTGTTAATGTGAATAGTAATTTCTAACAAAACTGTTACTATGACTGAATCTTAGAATCGAATGTCCTCTTGTCTTGGATCCTAAGGTTGCTCTATATGGCTATTCGGAAGTAAGAGTCCTACAGCACCACCATGTTCTGAATCCCCTGCACTGGCCTGAGGTGTATTACATGGTAGTAGGAATATCGCCTGTATATAGATCTTGGTGTCACTCAGTAGTCTGAAACTAAAATTATTTGAAGGCCTAAATGCTATGAAAATAGATAGTACAGGGCCTCCCTGGTGGCGCAACGGGTTGAGCACCACACTATGAAGCATCCGCTGCACAGCAGTGCGAGTTCGATCCCTGGCCAGGGAGGGGACCCACATGGCGCTGCAGACCAGTCCTGCTTCACCCGCTGCTCCCCTTAGCAGTGTATTTCAGTTCATCTGCCTGTTCTGCTCCCCACTCTGCCTCTAGTGAATCCATTCACCTCCTGTGACTCTAGCTTGTATCCCAGCTCATGTATGCATAAAAATAAAATAAAAATCTTTAAAAAAAAAAAAGAAACACGATAGTACAACTTTTTTGATAAGATTCAGAAATTGTAACCTTGCACAATGACTTCTAAATTTCGTATTTTTATCGAAAAATAAAGTTTGTGACTGTTTAGAAATATTAAAATAACTCTTGGCTCTTTTTTATAGATCCAAATCTTTTAAACACATATGACTTTTCATAGCTAATTAGATTGTGTCATACACCAACTTTAACTATACCTACAATTGACAGGTTTCAATTAAATTCAACTCAGTTGACTTCAGTTCCAAAGAGCAACAAGAATAATAAGTGGCTTATTGCAACAATAATAATAAGCAACAATAATGATAAGTGGCTTTTATTAAATACGTATCAGTGGATTTAGTACACTTCTGCATGATATGCATATTAATTTCCTTCTGTTAAAGAGTATACCTATTATTTCCTACAGTGAAAAAACTGGTTACGTAACCTAGTCGAGACCATGGGACTAAGAAATAGTATAACTAAGATTTGTCTACTTTGGTGTACTGTGCCTTGTATTGAGCTTGTATTATACTGATAAATGAGTAATGATATTTGTGACTCAAAGAATTTTAATTCAAAGTGAGTAACTTAGAGTAGGTCATAAAATTAGAAATCCAGAAGAGTAGATTCACACAGATTTTGGGTAAAAATTTTCTTCTAGATTTAAAACTCTATTTAGAGTTCAGTAATGAAAATAAAGACCCATTTAAATCAAGAATTCTCAAGTAGCTTACTTATTCTAGTATAAAAGTTATGCTAAATGTATTGTGTAGTTTTTAATTAAACTTTTTATTTAGGTAATGTTGGTTTACAACATTGTATATGGTATAAGGTGTAGGTTCATATCTGTCACCGTACCCCATCTACCACCAGACACCAGTAAGTAACCCTCTACCATGTTCTGGGTTTCCTCCACCTTGTACTCTCCAGCCCTACTCCCACCCTCACTGGAACCTCAGTTTTGCAGTTAGATTTCAAGGGCTTTTTGGTTTGATTTTGTCTGTTCCTTTGCTTTGTTTGTTTTTTTTTTTTTATATTCCACATATGAGTGAAATTCTCTGGTGTTTGTCTTTCTCCTTTTGATTTATTTCTTTTAGCATAATCCCCTCTTTTTTCACCCTTGTTGTAGCAAATGGTAAAGATTTCATATACATAAAAAAATATATGTTCAAAACATGATGTGATGATGTTGTAGAGACCATGCAATGTGTGTGTGTATATCACACATACATGCACACATATATTAAATAGTGGACTAATACTGAGTAATATTCCTTTGTGTATACATCCACATCTTAAACCACTCATCTGTTCTTGAGAACTTGAATTGTTTCCACAGTGTGGTTATTGTAAATAGTGTGACCCTGAACACAGGAGTACCTATAGCCCTTTAATTTAGTGATTTTCATTCTTCAGCTAGAGACCTAGGAGTTGAATTGCTGGATCACATGATAGATCTACATTTAATCTTCTGCGGACCCTCTGTACTGTTTTCCACAGGGGTTAAACCAGTCTGCTTTCCCACCAACAGTATGTGTGGTTTCCTTTACCTCCACACCCTCACCAACAAAATGCTATGATTAATTTGAGCAAACATTAAATGAATAAATTTTAACTACTAGCAAAGATTCTTAAAACAATTCCTTTAATAAGTAATGATGAAAGAAATAGATTTTTTTAACACATCTGGGTTCTTTGGAATCAATGTGATCTTGCCCATCAATACTCACATTTACATATTTTACAGTTACTGTTATTGCCTAAATGTCTGTGCCTCTTTCCTCTAATTCAGTTTTTCTTCTCCACTATGGTAGTCTAAATTATTTTTGAAAGAATAAAAATGGAAACATTTGCTTTTAGATATACTTCTAGGAAATTCTGAATTCTAAATTGGTTTAAAGTTACTTGTCTAGGCAAATCATATCTGTTTAACTAAGCCTCTTTGAACTGACATAAATTAATTCAAACTACTATCACCAGTGAAAACCTTCTTGGAATATATTATTGAGTATTAGTAATTGCAGATTGAATTCTTCTTTTGTAATGTTAAAGTTAATTTGTAAACAAACTACTAAATTACTTTGAAAGCACAGTCAGCTCCCTCCTGCTTTCCCGCTCTATACGTTTTCCAAACAGATTTGATTATACAGCTAGCACCAACAGTAGTTGATTTCATAGGAAGTGAATTGATCTTCAACTCTGATGATGGAAGAAGCACGTAATAACAGCTAATGATAATTATTTTGGAGATCCCCTCAGATGTTTACAAAGTTTGATTCCTTTAGAAATTCCCTCAAGTGTACTAGAAGTTGTTACTTTCCCAAAGTTTTAATTGTATTAACAACATTTAAATGTTGAATCAAATTGCTTCAAATTGAACTATTTGGGGCAGTACGAAAACAGAATGCAGTCTTTTCTAATAATTTTAATGATGAAATTTGTAAGGCTCAAAGTAAAAAATGGATAACCTTTCACTGCAAACACACTTTAGGGTGGGAGCTTGAGGTAAGATCACCTCCCTAACGTGCACATTATAAATGACCTGTGATTCTCTACAATACTTTCTTTTAGAACAGTCAATAAATATGTGCTTATTATGTTTCCAAAAAATGATGTTACAGAGAGCATGCTTTAAAAACAAACAGACAAAAACTGATGCAAGAGTATTAGATGAAAACAACATTTCCTTAACATAGATTTAACAACAATGTCCAGTTAAAGCTTGCATTCAAATAAAAGCAAAAGAGATAACAAAATATTTGTCTCTGAGGAGGGGGAAAAAATCACAATTTTACAGCATATATTTAAGTTCCTTTTTAAAAGGAGGTCCTATGATAAAAATGATCCTGTTTGGATCAGGTCTACCTCTGAATTCTAGTTCAAACCCTTTCTGACTATCAGACTTTTATCAACTTATATAGTAGCTATGTTTCCATGGAAAACGAAACCTATAATGTCCACTTCGTAGAGTAATTTAAAAATTTCTTTACTGAGAAATGTGTATTGTAAACTGACCAATTTAGTAAACAACTTAATGATTTTTGCATAGTCAGAGTTGTGTAACCCGCACCACAATTTAATTTTATTTTCAGCTCCCCCAAAGCCTTTGTGTACCCACTAGCGACTCTTCCTATATCTGTATCCCCAACACATGTCCTGTTCTGAGCAACCACAAATCTTTTATATATATAGATTTGCCACGTTTTCAAGGTTCATCCTTGTGGTAGCATATATCAGTATTCATTTTTATCAGCAGTAGTATTCTGTGGTATAAATATACTATGGTTAGCTTTTTCCGGTTCATCATTTCGTAGATTGAGTTGTTACAACTTGTTACTGTGAACAATACTGCTGTGCAATTTGTATACACCGTTTTTGTGTGGACATAGGATTTTACTTCTTTTTGATGTATACCTGGGAGAGGGTTACTGAATTGTATGGTAACTCTTCATTCAACTCTTCGTTTAGTTTCTTAAAAACTGCCAACTTTTCAAAATGGCCAATGCTGTTTTATACTCTTCCTAGCAATCTGTGATAGCTTCATGTCTCCACATTGTCTCCAACAGTTGTTAATGTTTGTCATTTTTTAATTTACTAGGTAGATGACAAGGATATCATACTGTGGTTCTGGTTTGCACTACAGTAATGTTAAGCATCTTTTTTATGTGTTTCTTGTTCATTAATTTATCTGTGAAGAAATATTTAAGTGTGTAGTTCAGTGAGAGTGGCTGTGATTACTAGGAACAATCCATGTGGTGCTTCTCGCATGATGAGTGACACACAGCAGCACACAATTAGTCAGGACATTCATTCTTCCCTGAAACGAATAGAATGATTATGTCCCAGAAAATATCTTTAGGTTCCTCTCCTAAAACTGTTGTTCTTACTGATCTTTGCAAGCCAACAAACAGCAAGAGGTATGCATTTCAGTACATTTCCTTAGATATTTTAATCACTAGAGATTTTTACAATAAATCATTTAAAAATGTAAGAACACATCAAGATTATTGAAGAATCTTTGAGAAAAACCTAAGACAAAGATTTGGAGCAGATTTAAAATTTTGCTGCTCATTTGCGTAAAGTGTTTATAAGCATTGTGAATATACCAATATCAGAAATATTCTATTTGAAAGTATACTGAAGGGCCTTCCTGGTGGTGGAGCGGGTTGAGCGCCGCGCTGGGAAGCATCTGTGGCACAGCAGAGTGAGTTCAATCCCCGGCCAGGGAAGGCGCAGCAGACCTCTCCTGCCTCGCCTGCTGCTCCCCTCAGTGTATTTTAGTCTACCTGCCTGTTCTGCTCCCCACTCTGTCTCTGGTGAATCCTCTCACCTCCCATGACTCTGGCCTGTATCGCAGTTCTTGTATGCATAAATAAATAAATCTTTATAAAAAAAAGTTTACTGAAGTTTAGGAAAATTTGGTTTACATAAAAATCGTTTTAATTATTAATATTAGTTTTCTTAAGATGTCATAGGATTGTGGTATCTTCAGTGGTTTGGTTTTCTTTTTTAAAATAATATTTTGGTGGGTTTTAAAAAGTTGAGTATATGCTCCAGAAATATTTGTGAATAATTTACTAAGTATTTCATGGAAAGGCAAGGCAATAAGGTCATGACAGTAATGAAGTGAGTTTTTGAGCCTTACTTTAATTTTCTTTTTTTTTTTTTTAAGATTTATTCATTTATGCACACAAGCACTAGGGTACAGGCCAGAGGTGTGGGGGGCGAGAGGATTCACCACAGAGAGCAGGGAGCAGAACAGGCAGATCAACGGAAGTACACTGCTGAGGGGAGCAGCAGGCACAGCAGGAGAGGTCTGCTGCACCATGTGGGTCCCCCACCTGGCCGGCAGAAGGGATCGAACTCGTGCTGAAGTGGCCGCAGTTTGCTTCATAGTGCATTGCTCAACCCACTCCGCCACCAGGGAGGCCCCACTTTAATTTTCTAAAAAGCAAATTTTTTTCTCTGTATTTCACTTTCTTCTGTATGGTGATCTGAATATAACATTGGCAGGCATTCTTTCTGATACACATTGATATGTTCAGATTGTCTCTTAAAACCAAATATTAATGGAAAGGGATGGCTCAATTATTTTTGAAAGGATATTACCACATACAGCAAGTTGGAATATGAATAGCTATTGCTCTAGAACCTAAACCAGCCATGGATCTGGAGGACGTGGAATCTGAAATCAACTATTAGAAAAGAAAACATAAACTAAGTTCAGTAATTATATACATTTTGCTTTGACTAGAACTAGATTGGCAAAGAAGTCACATTTTAGCCCATCTGAAAAAGACAGCCCATTCAGGTCACCGGTACGGCAGTGTGAAGAAGCCTCACATCACAGCCTTGGGATTCTTAGGTAAAATGGAGTGTTTAATAACATGTGTCCCAACCTCAAAGGCCACCTCAGCACTAGCAATACAGATGATACAGCCTCCTTTTCATATAAGTTCTGGTGGGTGTTTCCCAGAGTTTTCTTGGTTATTTAATGTCTTTTACTGACTCTTTGACCAAAGCAATGACAGAAGCTCTCTCTGAGTGGAAATTGGCTACAGTCCTTTATAAACAATGTCAGCATAGTATGTAAGAATGACAAACTTGAAAATAGGAAATGCGTATTTAAATCTCTGGAAAATCTTCCCCATGGTTTGATGTTCTTGGACACATGAAAGCTAGGTTTTGAAAGGATTCATGAGCTTAATCTAAGCTTCAAACTACAGGACCAAATTTTACTATACACTCAGTGTGCATAGCCAATTCCCTTTGAGATTTGTATTCTTTACAATGTTAGATACATATCTTTGATTTCAGCGCTCTTTCTACATGAGTTACATGCTTTGCTAACTTTTAAAAGAATGTGTCGTTTTTCTAAAGTCCCTAAAAATCAGTAATGTCCTGCAATCAAAGTTGTTGATAATATTTTGGTAAAAAAGAATCCAAAGCAAGTTTACATAGCCATTAAAAAATGTTTTCAAGAACAGTGCGTGGATTATTTAATGGCAGGGAAACCAGTATTTTAAAGTCTTTAAATGATTATACCTCATAAACTTAACATCAACAAAACAAAAGCAAAATAGGAAGGTGAAAGGGAAAGTTAGGGAGGATTCTATCCCTTTTGGAACACAAAGATCTTTCAGTGGTGGGGGATTGGAATGGGGGTGTTTGGGTAGTGGAAAAAAATGTTCTAGCATGTGGTAATGAGGTTAAAAAAAAAACAGCAATGGATGATTACTTTTCTCCATCAAGGCTCCTTTATCCTCATCAGCTCAGACAGTGGTCAGCGTGTTAGACACCCCTCCCTGTTTTATCCACCCCTTAACTCTGTTCTCTGACAGGACTGGTTTATACAGCTGGACCTTTGTTAAGCTTTGGGAGAAATACTACAGAATAGCAGAAAGTATGGCAGACAGAGCATCTATTAAATGGTGGCTTTTAACACCCTGTGATGTGACTCCAGCTTTCTGATTCTGTGTTGTTGTTTTTTTTTTTCTTTTTCTTTTATGGATCTGTAAAGTGAATACCTTGAAAATTTTTGTGTTAATTTTTGTACTGGCAGAATTTATGATGTGGATAAATTGATTTATTTCAATCAGTAAAATTTCTTATCAGTTACAGTTTAGAAAATAGAATAGAAAAGCGTTCAACAATATATAGTAATATAAGTGACAAAAATTCCAATTAAAGTTGCAATTTAAAATGAGATATTTGTATAATGGTATTTTAAAGAACATTTACATTGTGTGTGTTAAGCCATAGAATTGATTGAAAAGAGAAAGCAAAGAGGAAAAAGTAGTTCAAAAATTCTGCCTATACAACATGTTTAATTTTTTTTTTTTCAGTTGTGGATTTGGTATTAACATTACTGTTAAGTCTTGGATGATGTTTGAAATCTACTGTGAGCTTTGTACTGGGTCTTTTTGTGTCTTTATACTTGCTGTACCTTCATAAGAGTTCGATAATTTTCTTCTGTAAGTGAATGCCTTTGAATTTTCACTTGAGGGGCAGGAAACTGGTAGCCTTTAAGTTACTTCCAAACAATTTGTACCCATTTTAAGAAAAAAAGCTAATGTTCCAAACTTGTCCACAGTGGCAGTATGACCCATACTTTTAAAGTTTTTTTTTTTTTCTTTCCCTCTAAAAACAACAGGGAATGTGCTAAAACCAGAGAGATTAATGGGGGAAGAATATAAACAGTTAAGACGTAAAATGAGTTTAGAGGTCAAGCTAGAAAAATAAGAAAGCTTATGGATTTAATTCATATTCATCCAAGCAAAGAAGCTTTGGCATGAAAGGAACCAATGAAGAGGCTCAGCATTCTTGTAACATCAACCCTAGCTGCATCCCTGCTGCTTTAGAGTTTGGGTTGATAGATGCTCACCGTGTTTGGCACTGCACCCTTACTTTTGGACTCTTCATGACTATAATGGCAGATTTTTTTTGTTGTGCTGGGAAGTTTAGTCTCACCAGGCTTGCATATCTCACATCAGAAACTGTTGTCCTAGGCAAGATTTGTGTGCTGTGTATATGTTCTTTGCTGTCTATTTTGAATATAACATAAATATTTTCTACTTTGCTCATTTTTCAACAGCTGTTCTAGAAACAGACTGCAACCAAGTCTATATGGAAAGAAGACTTAGCCCCCTAAATCGAGCAGAATTTAACAGTGTGTAAAATTGTACTTCTCAGAATTATTTGGATTCCAGAGAGGGTAGAGGAGGTCATTCTATTTTTCTTCATTGGACCACTTAGGCAGTTCTCAACAATCTGAGGCTGCTGTTCAGTTCTCCTTTTAGCTGTGAGCCTCCTTTCTCATTTCTGCTGGGGTGGGGAGTTACCCCACACCATTCTCCAGAGGTTTGCTTTTGAAGGCTTAACTTGCTTGATTTCACAATGACCTTTGAAAACAAAGGAAATTAAAACTAGACTGGTTACTTAATTATTTTTGTCATCATTATTAGATCCTAAATAAATTAAACATGCCACATATTTTATTTCAAGACATACACCATGCTAAGAATAAGTCACTTTTGATTATGGAACAATTTGCTATTTATTTAGACTTAGCCAGTAATGTAAGAGGGGAGACAGAAAGAGAGTGTGGGTGGAAATTAAAAGGAAGTCCAAATAAGGAGACAAGGGGGATAGGAAGGGTTAAAATAAGTACTTAAAGGTCTTATTTTGTAAAACAAAATTTTACATTTTATTTTCAGTTGTGCCCTAGGAAAAGTTATCGAAACAAGTAAAGTGCTGTTTGTACAGATGGGTCAATATCATTAAGCTTAACTAGATATTCTTTCCTACTTAAAGCTATTTTTCTGCATGTGTAACTCACCTGACCAGTGATGCTCATGAATGAATCTATCTTCTTCTCTGTGATACAGTGAACTACTTTTATGGGTTATTATTATGCCCACCTACAGCTATACTTGTAAATACGTAGAGAGTCATACATCTTATGAGAATAATATGAAAAAAATTAACTGACATTGTTTAGAAAGCTGTAATTAAGACATTCAGTTTAGGAATTACTCAATTTCGTTGTCTTTGCCTTTCTTTTATGGGTTAACACAGTGGAAGAAGTTTGTTTCTACTTTTTTTCTTAAAAAGCACAAGACATTCACTGAATAGATTTTAAAATATGTTGTGGACGCAAGGTTTTGGCATGTTATCATGATTTAAGATATTGATAAGCAGCCCTTAATAGAGAAAGTTCCATAATAAAAGACTCTTAATACCCATTAACATCTTATTAGTCCAGTAAGAGTTTTCTTCGCAGTTTTCTTCCCTTTTCTCTGTCTCCCTCTGCTCCTTCATTCCCTTTCTCCTCCCCTGCCACACACAATCTATCTGTCTTGTATGCGTGTGGAAACACATGCACACACACAGAGTTGTATATGTACACAACACACAGACACTTGAAACTTTCCTGAAAGGTTCATTCAAGGATAGAACAATAGAAAGTAAATTAATCCCTATTTCACTAGCAGTTATGGAGAGTGGAAAAGATTGTCCCTTTGTGGGGACCCTACAGTATTTTTAAGAGCACTTGAGAATTAGATGAGCATTTTGTGCAATATTATTTCTCCCTTCTACCCATAGTGAAACCTGAAATTTATACATGTGGCAACCATGTGTCTCAAAAAAATCCCTAAGACATCTGATTTTTTTTTTATACTTTATTTCTTTAACTCAGAAACACACAGTTATCTATTAAACAATTTGTCTCAACTTTTGGTTCAGGTAAATGGTGCTCAGACCCTATACAAGGTGATTTTATTATTTGTTAGTAATGAAAGTTTTTACAGCCTGTACTGGAAGAGAGTTTTTGCTAATCCCTAAATTTTGCCCCGCAAACTTCTATGTGTCCCAGGAATGGAGTCTGTGGCTACTCAGTGCTCAGCATTCAAACTCACAAGGAGCTGAGCATCTGGGGAAACTCAGGAGGTGAGCACTTTCACGCTGACTCAGAGACCAGCCTTGTGACTCCAGTCTGGCGCTGTCACGCCTGGTTATGGAAAGGCAAGAACAATGCCTCCCTTGAGAAAGGGGAAAAATCTAGTGCAGTCACAATTTTGATGTAAAATTTAAATCATCCCTCCACATCCTGTGGACTTAGAGCTGTCAGAAAGGCAAACCCCATGCTCAAATGGAAAAAGCATTTTATTTCCTTAAAAAGTATACCCGCTCTAACTATAATAACACGTTTAGAACCACAAATCTTAATGCTAGAATATTCAAAGTAATTTATAAATAAGCAGAACAAAAGGACTTTGACATTTTTAACCTGTAGCTAGCTGAAGGTTAAAGGTTCTTTTTCTGTTTGTTTTTGATTAATGACACATGTATAACAATACATGAATTAAGTAATTCACAGCAAATTACTATTTATGGTTTTGTATTGTTCCAAACTTCTGTATTTGGTCATTTTCTCTACAACTTAACAGAAATTTCTCTTCAACATTTAACTATCTTAATCATTTCTATTATGTTTGCTTCAAGTAGATTTGTTTGAAATTTAGCATACTAGACATTTAAAAAGATTCTATGATTAAATGTAAAATAACTGAAATTAGGTGTTTCTGTTTTTGAAATAAGGAACAAAATTATAATAGTTATTAAGCCAAATAAAGTTAGTTTTTTAAAAGATAATGCTTTTTGCCATATTCTTATGATGTTGATTTTATAAAAGAGTTTGGTAGTTTTTCCCCCCAAATCTAGAATTTTATGAAAGTTTTTATTCTTCTCTTTGCTTTATATTTAGTGAATTTATACCTAGGAATCATAAATGTTTCCTTAAATAATTTTCCTTCAGTCTTTTGCTATTCCAATGAATTCTACTTTTTCTAAGTTTCAGAACATTATAGAATGTTTACAGTTGACTCAAATTTAATATTCTTTCTACCTTTTTATTTATAAGGAATGGTATTTTTAGATGCCTAGTAAATGTGGATTAATTTTGAAATGATATGATAAAGATGAGATGTTTTCGCTGGCAGATTTATTTGCTTAGAAAAATTTTGGCTCTAGACTCTAAATTATTAGGTTACTCATGATAAAGCAATCTTTTTATTTAGAAAATTGGGGGAGGGTGGGTGGGTTCTTCATTAAAAAACACATGGTGTAATTCCGGAAAAAATTTTAAGTGATTTACACTGATTCGTGAGACACTATGAGAAAGTAGAGAAGGATTCAGATTTGAATCCTCTACCATCAGGATGGAATTTTTCTGTCATAGACTGTTTCAAAATGTTTACCTTTGCACATCTCTCCCTTGCTTAGAAAAAAAAATTACCAAATGGACATTTTAAAGTGAATTTTAATCATTAGATGCATTAATTCAAGCACTTGTGAAATATTCTATATCTACCCATTAAAGAGGCACTTAATTTCTTTCAGGTGTCTTGTGAAAATTAAGGGTTTTTTGGTTTTTTTTTCTTATTTCTTTTTAAGTTTTGATTTTTTTATCATCTACCCTTTCTTTGGAGAGCACTGTACATCTTGATTTTTTTTTTGTTCTTCTTCCCCTTCACCTCTGAAACTTTGGTATGCTTGACATAGCTGGGAAAAACTATTTGGTAACAGAAGAACGCTATTAAAGAGGAGAGCAAGAGGAAATTAAAAGTGGTGCTATTCTTACCAGAGAGAAGAAATGGTATATGAATTGCTTGATCTTGATGCAGAGAACACCTTAGATGCATCTGACAGGGCAGACACAGGAAGTAGCCCTAGGAAAGGTCACTTAAAAGTTCCTGGCAAATGCATTTTTAATTAATGCAGGTTTTTTTTTTTTTAAAGGCTTATTTATTTGTGCATAGAAAATCTGGGTGTAGACCAAAGGTGTGGGGGGTGGTATTCACCAGAGATAGAGTGGGAGCAGAGCAGGCAGATCTACTGAAATCCACTGCTGAGGGGAGCAAAGGGGCAAAGCAGAAGAGATCTGCTGCGCCATGTGGGTCAGCTCCCTCGCTGGCTGGGGGTGGAACTCATTCTGCAGTGGCTGCCAATAGCTTCATAGTGCTGACTTAACTCTTTGTGCCACCAGAGAGGCCCAGTTAATGTAGTTTTAAATATAGTTTAACTTGTTACACTAAAAATTTTCATTAATTTTAGGTGGTGATTCCAAAAAGACTAATAAATGTATTCTTTAGTAGCTACACTACAAAGATTACTTTTGTTTTCAGGTGCACATATTATGGTAAATTTTGTTAGAATACTAGAAGAACTACATTTCCACCCTTTTAAAATGTCTAGTCAGTACTACATGGGAGCCTACTCTTATATATGACTCTGTTGTCTGTTTTTATATTTCCATAAAATCTATGTCTCTGCCTCCATTTGTAGTTAATGCCAGGACCTGAAGAACTTGTTGTTCATGCCTCTAAATAGCAATTTAATAATGAGATCTTTGTATGTGAGAAGCAACGGATAGAGGAATCTAGAGATGGCATGTTCTGTATCAGAAACTGATGGGAAAGAGGATTTATATCAAAGAAAAGGGTAAATGTAAAAGCTTGAAAATATTTATGACAAATAAATCTTCTGTATAAAAGACTTCTGGATATTATATATGATTGGCTTGGTTATAAAATCTACACAGACTCTTCTCAGAGTAAAACCAAACTTGAGTCTTTAGTTGGAAAATATAAATATTTAAAACATGTAAAAAGGAAAAAAAGAATGAGCCATAATGTGAATAATAATTAAAACTTATAAGAAAGTAATGCCAGGGCCTTCCTGGTGGCGCAGTGGGTTAAGCAACGCACTATGCAGCAAACCTCAGCCACTGCAGCATGAGTTCGATCCCTGCTGCCGGCCAAGAGAGGGGACCCACATGGTGTAGCAGACCTCTCCTGCTGTGCCCACTGCTCCCCTCAGCAGTGTACCTCTGTTGATATGCCTGTTCTGCTCCCCACTCTGTCTGATGAATCCTCTCACCCCCCACACCTCTGGCCTGTACCCCAGTTCTTGTATGCATAAATAAATAAATCTTTTAAAAAAAAGAAAGTAATGCCATTGACATTAAATTTTATTAATAGTAAAATTTTTCAAAATTAAATATGCTATTTTTCCAATTCTGTGTTTATAAATCCAGTAGAAGTATGGGTTGTTTCTTTCCTGTGAAATCCTGTGCATTTATGCCAAAGGTCTCTGTTGATTTTCCCTACTGGAAAGGTAATACTCTATTGTGAAAAATCTTTGATAAAATGTATAGTTTAATTCCTAATCTTGATTAGCTTTCTCACAACAACTTTTTTTTTTTAAAGATTTATTTATTTATGCATACAAGCACTGGGGTACAGGCCAGAGGTGTGGGGGGGTGAGAGGATTCACCACAGAGAGTGGGGAGCAGAACAGGCAGATCAACGGAAGTACACTGCTGAGGGGAGCAGCGGGTACAGCAGGAGAGGTCTGCTGCGCCATGTGGGTCCCCTCCCTGGCTGGCAGCAGGGATCGAACTGGTGCTGCAGTGGCTGCGGTTTGCTTCATAGTGCATTGCTTAACCCACTGCGCCACCAGGGAGGCCCAACAACTTTTAATTACAAAAGAAAACAGACAAAAATATGTAAATGTCCAGAACAAGTAATTTTACTAGTAGAAAAACCCAAGGCACAAAATTTCTAAAAAAGTAATAAAACCATTGTATGTGAAGGATTGCCAGTTCAGTATTTTTTGTTTCCTTTGCTCTATTTTCTTCCTATTTTTCTCTCAAAGAGAATTCTATTCTTGAATTGCTGACTCTTGTGCATAGACTAGGTGGCATAACAAAAAATATTTAACCACTTTATGACTGATTCAGTTTCCTTTTCAGAAACAAGAATAAAAAAATGCTGAGACACACCATTGTGAAAGAAGTCAAGTAGAACTAATTACAACTACATGTTAAACTCAGCTTGTGTGTAAAAGCAACATTGCTATCTTGACTTCAACACAGGTCCTGCATTTTCTGATTTTGCTATTTTTCTCTTTTTAATCCTATAATCTAAAGACTGACTTCTAAAACTGAGTTTCTTACTTTTCTCCATATTATATTTTCTTGGCTTAGCCATTCAAAATTGATAAGATTAACCAGTGTTCTCTGGTCTCTAACTTTCATGCTTCTCTGCATTTACTTCTCCTTGAATCATATGTATTAATTGAACCATTCTACTCACTATCCAGTATCCTTAAAATCTTTACCTTGCTATCATCATTTCTCCTATTTGGAGTCTTAAGTCTTATATTTTCTTTGCATTTGTGGACATCTGATCCATCTTTCTTTACCCTGTTGTGCTCTAAAAATCTGAGTTAGCATTCTCTGATTATTTGAACAAGACATCAGCTCTGTATTCATGTTCATAAAGTCATTTACTTTAAAATATTCTTTCTTGATTTCTTAATTACGTTTCTATCTACTGGCACATGGTAGTATTTCAATAAATGCTTTTCCATTAATGAATGAATGGATGAGTTGGGTGTAAGTGTCATTTCCATCTAAACTGCAACTTCCTTCAGGATAGACCAGAAGGGGCTTTATATCTAAGTTGCCTGATTCCTCCATAGCACAAAGGTAATTTGCATGGCACAAAATAGACACTTTTTCAATTCATTCATTTATTCATAGAAAAAGACATTTAGTGCCAACTATGTGCTGGGAATTGTGTTGCCATATAATTAATTGTATCCTATTCAGCATATAAGATTAAGCTAGTTAGGGAAAATACAGAGCAATTTGAAAGACTTATCATACAGTTATATCATAAGTATTAATCTTTGAAATATTAAATAAAGTGGTCTTGTATGTGTGAGATATGCTATGTGTATAGTAGAATTATACTTGTATAGTGTGAAGTAGACTTTTATGTGTGAGATATGCTATGTGATTTGGGGATTCAGGCAATTAAAAAATAATGTTTTTCGGGCCTCCCCGGTGGCACAGTGGGTTAAGCAACACACTATGAAGCAAACCGCAGCCACTGCAGCACCAGTTCGATCCCTACTGCTGGCCAGGGAGGGGACCCACATGGCGCAGCAGACCTCTCCTGCTGTACCCGCTGCTCCCCTCAGCAGTGTACTTCCGTTGATCTGCCTGTTCTGCTCCCCGCTCTCTGTGGTGAATCCTCTCACCCCCCACACCTCTGGCCTGTACCCCAGTGCTTGTACGCATAAATAAATAAATCTTTTAAAAAAATAATGTTTTTCAGGTGCTTATGTTCTAGTTTATACATTGTATATAGTAAGAAGTAGAAAAAGAAAAAAAATAAGCAATTGAATAAATGTCACAACTCTCACTGGTATTCAGATTTTTATGTGGGCTACTAAAAGATTTGATTTATTTGGAGGTGGGGTCAAGTTACTTCAACTATGGTGGCAAGGGAGCCTTTGTAAATGTACTGGAATTTGTGATTGCTTCTCATTAACATTTATTTTTGGCCTTTTTTGGTGTATAACTGAAAACCTTAAAAAAAATATTATCATTCCAGAAGAATAACCAGTAGAAGGCACTGCTTCGTCTTTGAATTATCCAGTCAAAGGTTAAAATACTTAGAGGGGGAAAAAGAAAGAGAAACTGCTAGATAAGGAAAGCAATTCACATCATGGCCTTCCATTTCATAATTGTTCCACACTTGAATTTATTTGGTATTGTACAAGTTGTCATTTTTCCAGAATAATTGCAGTTGAGATCAGATCCTAAGCAGACAAAGTTAAAACAATAACTAGTAGATTCCTCTCTACTAGGTCTGTTAATAATTAACGGTGTAACATTTTTGGTAAAGTTCAAATTTATAGTCTTACACATAAAAAAAAACTGTAACATTTCCCCACAGGTACTTTATTCATTCATTTAATTTGTTCCATTTTTTTTGAATTAAAAAATGAACACTGCTAATAAAAAGTAACACTGCTTTTCAACCTTGTATATGATTTAGAGGAATACATTCATACCTCCTCAGATGTATGTCTACCACACCACACCACACCGCACAAATACTTTAAAATATCGAATTAAAAAGGCTTTGGCCAATCTATCTACATAGAAGTTATTAAAAGGTTTTCTATTTTCATGGGTTTCCTTTTTTTCTGACAATATTAAGACATTTTTTTCCCTAAGCTTATTTGTCCTGTAACACTAGATCTCAAAGCTGCTGGTAGAGAATAAAGTTCTGGTTTTACTTAGTAGCAGTTTTTCGTTGCTATATTTACTTACAGCTCTGGATGTCAGAAGTCCTATACTCAAGGCGCTCACAGGACTCCTTCTAGAGTCTCTGAGGAAGAATCTGTTTCACTGACTCTTGGAGCGTCTAGATACCATGTGCATTCCATGGATCTCGTCTCCACTCCCCAGCATACCGGTTTCCAGTCTTTCTTTCTCTCTAACTCTGGTCCTCCTACCTCCCACTCTTAGATACTTTTTATGGTTGCTTTGGACTCACTCAGAATCTCCAGAATAATTGGCTTATCTCAAGATCCTTAACTGAATCACATCTGCAGAGTCCCTTTTGCTAGGTAAGATAGTATATTCCAGTGCTTGAGGGATTAGGCTTTGGATATCTTGGAGGAGGGACATTATTTTGACTAATACAAGCGGTTTGCAACCTTGACTGTGCATTGAAATCACCTTGGAATTTCAAGAAGATTCTGACAACCCATCTGCTCTGCAGAATCAGTATCTTTAGAATGTCCGGCAATGGAACACATGTACCAGTTATTTTAAAACCTCTCTATGTGATTCCAATATGTAGTCAAGGTTAAGAACCACTGGTTTGGTTTTCTACAGCAATTTCGTACCGTTTACCCTACCCCTAAATTTGCTGTGCTTATCTGAATACAGCTGAGTGCATCCTACTTCCAAGTGCTGGAAAGTATCTTTGGCCAATAGCAAAGGATTCTAGTAGTTTTTTTTTTTTTTTTTTTTTTTTTTTAAATAATTCCACTTATGCACTCACTGTATGGTTGCTTAGGTACAAATAAAGGAAAAGTGACTACTTGGAGATGCAACTTGCCCCTTACAAGGGAGGCTGTTTCTCATCTATTCCATTTTTATAATTCAGCAACCCCAGGAGTGTTATTGATTAGAAATGAGATTTGGTCCTTATTCCTCACTCTTCCTTTTTCCTAAGGAAGCTTGAACTTTAAATTTAGATTGTGCCTTCTTAAAAGTTTCTCTCCATCTTTGCTTTTATTGTTATTTCCTACATGAAATTCCTCCCTGTTTATCCCAAGGTTTCCCTTTGTCTTTTGTCCTCAAATGCACCTGGTTGGCTGACCATTCCCTGAAGCGCTTCAGGGTCTCTTGATCCTCAGGAAGCCCTCAGGTGCTTGGCTATAATGTCATTGAGTCTTTTCCTGAACTTTCATCACTGAATCTCCTTTAATTTGAAATCTTCTCACCCAGTTTTTAAGCTTCCTAAAACAGAGTCTCCAAGTTACAATTTTATTCTCATTAGATGAGAGTCTTTCACAAAGGTGATGGTCAGTAAATGGTTGTTGATCATTTGATGATTCCATTTTGCCCTGGGAATAGACATTAAAGACCATTGTCAGGTGATCACAACTCCACAAAGTAGTTTGCTACTATATTTGTGTCTCATGTCATTTCTTAGAATTTTGACTTTGCCCATTGGTAAGTCTAGCATGCTAACATTGCTGAAAGAATACATACAAGTGAACCTCAACCTAGATACTCAAATTGTTCCAAGACACCTTGCCTTTCAACACAGCTGTGTACTGTAACCTGCTGGAATTCGAACCCTACAATCTGTGATGGCTTCTTAATGCTGTTTGACATTAATGAAGCTTTCCTCCACCACCCCACATGAAACCCTTTAGCTGAGGAACAAAAATTCAAGAATCTAATGTTATTGGTGATTTTTATCATCAATATTGTTAGAAGGACTATTAAGTCAGAAAAAACATAGGTCACCAGCAAATTGAAGGCTCTCTGTATTCTTTTTAATATATTTTACTTTCTTTTATTCACTGACTGATTATTGAACTATAGTCATGCATTTCATTGTACTAATTTAAAAAATCTTTAAGAATTATATTATCTTAATTGTGTAAAAAATATTCCCTAATTCAGCACAGTAAGAATATTCTATAAGTCTCCAAAGATGGACTTGAAATAACCATGAAACATGTACTGTTTTAGAATTATTTGCCTGTGGCATCATGGCGCATTTTTATGTTCACTGCTTTTGACCTTGTGCTTAGAAGGGTGGGGTTGGGATTTGGGGGTGGAGTGGGGAAGAATTTATTTAGTGTGTTTATTCAATTTTATATAAAGGTAATTTAGACATTGAAATAACTAGGGTTTTCTAAAAAAAGGTAGTGATGTCTTGTGCTATATCTATATTATGTCTAATTTTGGGCTTTGACATCCATAATCATTATTAATAGTATTAATAATGTAGAAATCAGTAAAAAAAAAAGCCATGCCATCTACAAGTCATGTAATTGTGTTGTGCTAGCTTAAGATGACTAGCTAATACATCCTTTTGCTTTGATAACTCAGAAACGGTACATGTCGTTAGCCTGGAATTTTCAGGTATCGAGAGACTGCTTGGGGCACGAGACTGAATTAGACAGCAGGATACCAGGTTAATAAGTCCGGCAAAAATGACAATGCCCAAACAAATAGTAAATACTATGATTTGTGTAATAACTGTATCATCACCTAGTAGTGAGTTACATGTTGAACCTAGAAATAATTAAATGTCCATTTATTGATTTAGTGTAATAAATTGCTTTACAAGCCATTGAATACATTGAATCCCATTATCTATATGGGAAACAGACGTTTGCTTGGAGAGTGTGGAAGCGGGACTATAGAAAGTTAAGCATCTAGTGTTAAGTGTTACATACAGTTGGATATATCTAATTGCAGACAATGAAACTAAGGCCATTCTTCCACTATTTTTTTTTTTAAAGATTTATTTATTTATGCATACAAGCACTGGGGTACAGGCCAGAGGTGTAGGGGGTGAGAGGATTCACCACAGAGAGCGGGGAGCAGAACAGGCAGATCAACAGAAGTACACTGCTGAGGGGAGCAGCGGGCACAGCAGGAGAGGTCTGCTGCACCATGTGGGTCCCCGCCCTGGCCGGCCGCAGGGCTCTAACTCGTGCTGCAGTGGCTGCGTTTTGCTTTATAGTGCGTTGCTTAACCCACTGCGCCACCAGGGAGGCCCCTCTTCCACTATTTTTTAAAAATTTTATTTTTATTTATGTATACAAGAACTGGGGTACAGGCCAGAGGTGTGTGTGTGGGGTGGGTGAGAGGATTCATCAGAGACAGAGTGGGGAGCAGAACAGGCAGATGTACTGAATTATACTGCTGATGGGGAGCAGTGGGCAAGACTGTAGAGGTCTACTGCACCATGTGGGTCCCCTCCCTGGTGGGAGATCTACTCATGCTGCAGTGGCTGTGGATGCTTCATAGTGCTATGCTTTCACCCTTGTGCCACCAGGAGACCCCATTCTTCCATTTTTAACTGCAGTCCCAGCCTTTCTTTCTCCATCTTTAAAATATAGTTGGATCTCTGTAATGAGATCATAAATGGTTAAAAACACCTGAAATGTGATGGCAGTCTGTTTCTTTAGACAGTGCTTACATGGTAGCTGCCAACATTTCTTCCTCTCTCTGTTCTTCATCCAATTGACATCCCTGTGATTAACACTGTCTTGCTAAACATTTGATCAATTTATTGTCAAGTGTGACTGGCTAGGGATTATTTCTCTACTGGGAGATTTTGTATTTCATGTTGATTTTATACTTTAACTTTTAAGAAAGTCTGCTTTTCTCACTTCAATGTTTGTTGTTTTCTTAAGGGCTGGGGGTTGATTACACTGTAGTTTCAAAGTTTATAAAATAAGCAACAGCTATTGTTTATTGAGTGTTTACTCTGTGCTAAATGTTTCCTTAGTCATTTTGCACATGGTATACAGTTTATTCTCAAAAAGTTATAGAAGGTGGATACTCCGTCTCACTTTAAAGATGAATAAATTGAGATAGAAAGATTAAGGTAATTCCACAGCTAGGACTTAGTACAATTTGTATTTTAATCCATGTTTTATTGATCTCAGAGCCCATATACATTTCTATTGTACTATTATTTCTAAATAAAATGTTTTCAGTACTCAAACACACTTTTCTTTCGGAACACCAGAAATAGTGGTATTCAGCAATGAATAGTGGTATTCAGCACCAGGAATAGTGGTATTCAGCAATGAGAAGTAGATGCCTCTTTTTTGGTGTCATACATTTGAAATTTAAAAATCAGTGATATGGCTGAAGGAAGAAGGAGGGCAGCTTCTAACTCTGCCTCCTGCCTTCCCTCTCACTCATCTAATATAAGAGTGGATGATTCTGTAAACACTGTTGTACAAAAATCAAAGCTGTGTTGAGTCAGATCAAGTTGTGAATACAGAAGTGTTATTTGTAATGAAAAATTTTAACTCTACCTCTGCTACTTAAAATGTTAATGAAAGGGAAGTGAACTTTTCATTTAAGTAAGAATATTTGCCAGTTTTCAACTTCTGATAATATTCTCAATCAGAATTGAGTACTCCCAAAATTCTTAATTCTTGTTCAGTTATTCCAGTCCACTTTACATTAGCTTATCAAAACAAAATGATCTTACATTATTTTTTCTTCTTATTAGGTATTCTAATAAATGAGCAAATCTGAGAATCTCACCTAAAATTATCATGTAACTGTGGAGATAAAATGGAAATATCTGTTAACTTCAACTGTTTTACTACTAATATAAATCTGTTATTAGAGCTTTAATGCCAGGTGATTGGAAAGGGGTGATTTGGGAAGGAGTGAAGAAAAAAAAATATATACCCAGTTTTTCAGATTACATTCAGATTAAATGTATTCGATTGTTAATATGTTTTAAACAAATATCAAAGTTTTTATTGGTTGCTCTGAGATTTGCTTATAACCAATATTTCTACGTATCACAATAATCTTACTTTTAATAAATACAGATTTGTTATGATGGCAATCCTTCATTTATTTTGTTTATTTTTTGATTCAATAAATTTCAGATATTCCCCTTATTTTAACTGCCAACAGTATTTGCCATTTATAGCTGTTCTGTCTTCAATAAAGTCTATCAAAGTGTAAAACTAGATGGGTATTTTTCTTTCCTTAAAAATGGAATAGTCTTTCATTATGCAGTGTTCTTAGGTGAATTCTCTTGTTTAAGAAGCTAGAATACAAGAGAGTGCTATATTAGTGTATTATTCTCACAACAAACAAGCACTGTTCTGTTGCTACCTGCTTGGCCATTGTTTCTGATTGTGTGTGCTTTGCAGTGGTATTTGGATGGTTTCCTGCTCTCTGCCAGCACAAAAAGGCATTTCTGTTACAATGGCCCCTAACCACACAATGACGGCATTAAGGATTTATGTGGAGGTTTCATTATTTTCTCCTCTTTTGTTCCTTCCAGGATGTCTTCCAAGCGCCCAGCCTCTCCGTATGGGGAAGCAGATGGAGAGGTAGCCATGGTGACAAGCAGACAGAAAGTGGAGGAAGAGGAGAGTGACGGGCTCCCAGCCTTTCACCTTCCCTTGCATGTGAGTTTTCCCAACAAGCCTCACTCAGAGGAATTTCAGCCAGTTTCTCTGCTGACGCAAGAGACTTGTGGCCATAGGACTCCCACTTCTCAGCACAGTACAATGGTAGGTTTCTCATGGTCTGTTGTGCCTACACTCACTTTTGGACCAGTCTACTACTCAATGATTGGACTTCAGTCCTTTGTTTTCTAATTATCATCTGCTTAATAACCGTACACAAGATTCAGTCCTAACATCTTAGAATTCTTTCTAAGTAAATTGATTGCAGTAGGGAGTTAGGATAGTCCCCCCTTCTGGGTTCCCTTTTTATTTTTCAAAAAGTCAGCTCTTGAGACATTGCAGTTAGCAGAAAAAACATTTAAAATGTAAGAATAGTGTTGAAGTAATACGTTGAAAATTAATCAGCATGAAAATTAAATGTAATATTTCTGATACAAGTTTTTCTAGATAGTGACAATGTAGTTTGAACATTTCCACCATAATAGACTTAATGTTTGTAATTTTAAAAAATTTTTTTGATTTGTCAGGTTGGATCCCAGAGTTCTTTACAGTGCTGGCAGCATTAGGGGCATAGTTCATAACACAGTATAGTTTTTGATATGGTATCATTCGTGTATAGCTCAGCCCCATTTACTCTGTCCCTGGTGCATCCTATGTAGAATTTGCAACTCAGGATTATTTATCTGGCCCCTCACCCTGGGGGCTATTTTTACCACAGAAGTTTAGGGAACTATGGTTTCCTGGATGTGCGAAAAAGAGACAGCATAACTTCTTTGGCTGAGGTTTAAAGAGCAGAAACACATACACATACGGCTTTTAGGCCCTTCATAGGAATTTAAATACATCTGTCAGCATGTTGGCGCGGTGGAGGGACACTTACCTGCCAGTGATGCAGCCCTTGCTTCTCAACGTGACTGCGTGGTATAGACATTACAGTTTCCTGCTGCCTTTCCTCTCCTCTCCTCCTTCAGAGTTACCAGTGCTGTTAATTTGAAACAGATTATACCAACAGAAATGTTTCATCACACAATCTTATACCTTTAAAGACAGCTCTGAGTCTGTTATATCTTTTTTTTTTTCTTTCTTTAGTAAATTATTACATATGCCAAATGAGCTCGGTACTGAAATAAATTCACTTGTTCAAGTTACCACATTACCGCATGTGGAATTAAGTCAATAAGGAGATCAGATATTTTCTAGTAGTTATGCAGTAGGACCTATTCTTGGATATTCACATTAACCATTCCCATTTAACATTTTATTCTTATAGGTTAGAATTTCTCTGGTTATTTGTATGACAGGATGTCCCCACCAAAAATAATGTTTTAGTTATAGCATTTATATAGCATGCTACTTATATTAATTTATTTAACCTTCATACATTTTCAGTGAGGCAGTATCAATCCCATTGTATAGATAAGGAAACTGAGGCACAGTGAGGTTAATTACCATTCCTGATCCAGCTCTCAGGTGGAAGAACGAGGCTTTCCTAGGTGCTTTGGCTCTGCGGTGGATGCTTATTAACATGCTTAGAACTCTTCACAGAGCACAGGCATGGGTTATGTTTCTCATTGTCAGAGTTTGTGAAGTTAAATTATGCTATCCACAATACCTCCATTCTCCCTCTGCTATAAGTATATGCGGTGTACAACTTTTGATCCCCCTTCAAAAAGGTTAAAAAACAGAAAAGAAAGAAAAAAACTGATAGCTCTGTGGGGTCAGGAGGGCAAATGCAGGACTTTGCACCTCTGCACAAGCCTTTTCCCTCTCAGTGTTGGGAGCACTGCCTTCTTGCAGGGAGTCCCCTCCCTATTGACAGCGCTTTTTGGTTTGGTCTTCCTAACACTGCTAGGAACATAACCACATACATCTAAAGGGGGTGAATGTAAATAGATATGGTAGGAGAATACCACAGAGATAAGGGGAGATTGCTCTACGTATACTCAAGGGTGTGTATGAGAGAAGTACATTACACATTGAAGTTGGCTTGATGGGACGCTTGATGCTTGACGGGCCGTGGTGACAGAAAGCCATGCCATTTGTAATGGAGAATTTAGCTAAAGGAAAGAACACCATGAACTGCCTACTTTGTGCCAAGCTTCTTGTTGGACTGAGTGGAAATAGATTAGAATAAGACGCAACTCCTGTCCTCAAGCAGCTTCATCTAGAGTAGCAGTTTGTAGCCAGGGCCCGTGGGGTGCCTGGACATAGTTGGTGAATTCTGTGTGTGCATACACGTGAGAGGGCTTGCATTTTTCATCAGATTGCAAGTAGATCTGTAACCCAAGAAGGTCTGCTGTTCTAGGAGTTCATGCACTATGAATACAAACGCTGTGACTTAGTTTTAGTGACATCAGCACTGATATTTTCTCTTACTCTCATTCTGACAGGTTTCTAAATTTGTTTCTGCCTCAAATGTTTCTTGGTTCCAGCAGCCTTTCATCTCTTTAGTAGACAGTTGGGCGATCCTCCTGTATGATACCAAGTTTTCAGCCTGTCCTTCTTTTCAGTCTTTCTTTCAACTTCTGCTGGACTTGTTTTCCTGAAAAATCAGTTGGATTATTTATCCCACGTTGGGAGCTATTGAGTATCTTTGTTGTTTACAGGATTTCATCTACTGTTCTTGATCTTAGACTGTAGACTGGCACCAAAGTCCAGTTTTTGTCTTCTCTCCTATCACACCCTGACAGGGGCCCAGTGTCTCAGTCATGCCAAGTTTCTCATATGTGTTCATAAATATATACAAGGTGAACTTTGAATGTCATGGCTTTTTTTCTCCTGTCTAAATAAATGTCTTCCTTTTGGTATTCTATCTTTCCAGTGAATTGTGTTTCACCTAAACTGTTTATTCTTAGATGCTCTCACTGACTTCCCAAGGCAGAAAATAGTTAACTGCATTACTCTTTTATCCATGAGATTTGTTTACATTGTTTCTCATTGTCTCTATTATAATTTGTATGATTTTATGTCTGCTTTTCTGTGTACTGTGTTTCTCCTGGAAAGTACAGGAATATGGGCACTTACATGGGAAAGGTGATGTGGTGACAGGCATCTGAGGAGGAGTGAACCTGTTCCCCTAAATCATATATAGTATTATAAACCTTTGATATCTCAATAAAGAAAAAAAAGTATGCTATAATAGCCATGATATATTCATCTGTTAAGCTGATTAAAATTTTTACCCATTCATCAATCCATTCATATATTCATGACTGAATAGAGTTGTACAATGGTTATTCAACATAAATACTTCCCCCCCTAGATAAAAGGCCATTGTAATATTCACATAGCAGTTCTTTTATTGTTGTAGGAAAATATGTTTTTTTTCCTGTTTAGTAGCTTTGCGAACAGGGAGAATAGGTCATGGTCTTTATATCATAGAGTTCAACATAAGAAAATAACATGTTTCATTGCCTCTTCATGTGTGACATTCGTACTCCACTCTTGAGAGATGTTGGGGAATCTACATTTTGTATTTCCTACAAAATTTAGAGAAAAAGTAAAACTGATGATTAATCCCTGTAATGCTGACTTTAAATTTCATAGAGATGTTTTTAGTGTAAAACTTAACTTGGAAAGTATTTCCTGAGATAAATGTTCTCTACACTTCGTGACTGTTGCTATGTAAAAATTTTGAGAATTTAGGATCTTTCCTTTCTAAATTCTTCCTTTCTAAAGTTGTGTTTACTGCCTTAATGTTTTAGAGAAATAAACTAAGTGCCTAACTGAGAGGAACCCCCAAAAAGCTGCCCAGTGGTACCAGTACTTCAACTCCATCTATTCTTGAAAGGTTTTGCTAGTGATTGGGAGTGCTCTATAGATAAACTGTCTGGGGCAGATTATGTACAGATATTTACAAAATACTATCAGGTTTTAATCAATTAAAGATCAAGTCACCTATAGTTAATTATGTAAAAGACTGATTCTGTTGATTCTTTCTCTGAAGCTCTCATAAGCGTACTAAACAATTAGTAGCAACATATGATTCATGTGTAATAAAAAGTAAATGGCAAGGTTGGTGAGGCTGATTTGGACATGAGTAGAAAAGTGACCTGAAGCTTCATTTTGGTTGAAGGGTCAGATCTGCCTTTCTTGACTGGTTTGGAAGCTGTTACTTCATCTTTCCAAACCCAGCAATAATTGCAATAGTTTATGGCCATTTTTAATAATGGTTTTTATATAGATGGGCTTATTTACACGGGACTATCTAGAGCATGTCCTGTCTTCAGTCATTCTGAGTTAGGGAATAGTTTAAGTCTGAAGAGAATCAGGTGGCAGCATTGGAGGCAGCTGGGGAGCTCTGTGGTGGCCATTTTGGTGCTCATTTACTTTCTGGTTGCATGCTACTTCTGTGAGTTAGATTGTTGTCGTTCTAGTGTCAAATGGGAAAGTCTTGACCACCCGTTGTTACTGAATAATCACTTGTCTTTTTTTTTTTTTTTTAACCAAAACTGTACTCTTACCTCAGCCCAACTTTCTTTTGGATCGTTAAGTTTCTCTTAGTTGACTGAACAGTTTTTTATAGCAGGAGAGTAGCCAGTTCCCAAGAATGATTTTTAAAATATATAACTATTTGTTCTACAAATGCAATATTTTTACTTAAAAATATTTATTTGGGTTAGCTGGATTTTATGTCAAGTAAGAACTGCATTTACATTTCTAAGAATTTGAAGAGTCTCTTGAATTTGAAAAATAGGATTGATAGTGTATTTTATTGTTTGTATTGATAACATTTTTTTGGAATCATAATGAATTCTGGATATATACTGCGTTGGAGTCAGTAATTTGATGTATCTTAATGTTAGTGTGTTTGAACACTCAGAAACACTGGTTATCATAAAGCTGCATTCTGTGTGAGTAGGTTTCTTCCTGAAGTCTATCAAAAAAAGAAAAGAGTATCTTTTTCAGTTGATCTTCTAAGAGGTTGAGTAGATAAGGGAGTACCAGTTTATGAAAATCCAACTTTAAATGCTGAAGGAGTTCATTCAGTGCACACAAGAGAGTGGGCTGTTTACTTGCTGAGGCTGACTGTCAACTCCTGGAATTCTTTATTTACCAAAAATAATTTTAATTGCAATATTATAGCTGTGTCTTGAAATATTCTTTATGTAAGTTTTGCTTACAATCTAACAGCCGTTAGTAATGTATTTTTGCTCTTTGACTAGGATAATGTTATGCATGAACTACTGTGTAGAAAACTTAAGGAAAAGGAAAAATTCAAGTGTTATTTAAAAATAAGTCATAGAATAGGAGCGTAATTATGGCGTGGTAAAGATTCCTACTTTTACATGATGGTTTTTAGAAGGTCTTAAATTTCTGGTTACCTTTGTACACCAAACTTAGCATAAGTTATTGTGATGGCATAATACACACAGTTGTTAATACCAGTGCAGTTATTGTGCCAGTTCTAATAATGAGAATTTCATTGTGTAGGGAGAGCAGTCTCCTACACTCTAGACAAAAGTGTAATTACTTTTGAACGATGTGGAATGTGCTCAGTTTAATAGCATGGAGAATAGATTCAGAAAGATTCAGATAAAGTAAGCTTGGAAACCATACGTGCAATGTGGCTGAGTCAGGTTATGATAGAAGGCAGTGTAATTCTGCGTACACATACCCGATTTCACACAGTTTATCTGTAAGCTGTATCTGTAAGAGATAGGCCTGCTTATCTGAACAAGGCCAATTCAGTTGAAACAAGGCAAAAATGGTGACAAGTCCGTATTTGTTGTTTTTTATGCTAAATTGATGTTTATCATGCAATAAAATTACATTGTTACAAACATTATTTGGTAAATGTTGTCATGAAATGCCATATGAAGCTATTTATCTAGATATAGTCCCAGGCTTGTGTTTGAATGCAGCAGTTCAACTCTTTGTAATTATATTGTTTCTGAAATTGCCCTCAGGGATAGTAGGAATTGGGGGCATGTGAAAAACAGTCGGTTGGGGTCAGCATAGCCATTGGATAGGTGAAGTTTTTCCTATTGCCATACAATTCCATTCCATCTGGTGGGGGAAGGTCTAATATTAAATGAAGACTTGATTCATATGTCCATTTTATTTGAAGTTATGTTGTTGAGAAATTAATGAATGTGCTCTTATGAGGAAATAGAGTGCTATGAGGAAGTTGTGAGCTAGCACACTTAATGAGGGTATACTGTTAGCGTCCCACACAGTACTGTTTAGTGAGCGGGGACATGTAGGACTTTTAAAGCTGGTGAGGGGAAATGCGTTTGTTTAAGAAGGATTGGACTGATTTACTGGATTTCACTTAAAAGGGAGTGTTGTAGAAGGATTTAACTCAGTTATCTGTGATATCTATTAGGAATAAATTGTTTATATGATATATATACCTATATATAAAAACTACATATGTGTATTTTTATTTATATGTGTTTTACATCATTCATCATTTTTGTGCAGTGTATGCTTTCTCCTCTCAGGTGTAGTCTCCCTGATGTTCCTGCCACTAGTCACCCGTGTCCCATCACCATAGTCCCTTGTGCTCTTCCCTCTCCCGTTTTGATCCTTCCTCCTCTTCCTCCTCTGCAGAATGCTTTACTTTTTTTTTTTTCCCCTCCCTGATCCCTTTGTTTTTCCTACATTCAGGGAAAGATGAATTGTTAATGGGCAGACTGAGCAGTACCTTAGGGCTCCCAAACCTGCCTGCTCTAAACGGGTTCTGCCATCTACTGAGTAGGTGTGTAAGACCTGAAGAACGAACTTTAATACAATTGGTGTGCAATAGAAAGACAGCTAGTAGGTCATAAAGAGATGGGAAGAGCCTCCCCTGGTGGCGCAGTGGGTTAAGCAGCGCACTATGAAGCAAACCGCAGCCACCTGCAGCATGAGTTCGATCCCTGCTGCCGGCCAGGGAGGGGG
>JAGFMF010011760.1:8496420-8518812 GCA_019455555.1 Galemys pyrenaicus | reverse complement strand
CCCCCTGGCCGGCAGCAGGGATCGAACTCGTGCTGCAGTGGCTGCGGTTTGCTTCGTAGTGCGTTGCTTAACCCACTGCGCCACCAGGGGAGGCCCATCCTCTGCCATGGTTTTCATTCATGTCTTTGGTTGTTTCTTTAACTCAGTTAATTCCTTTTTGTACCCATATTTTGTTCCTAAATTTGACATTTTATAGAGATTGGTTAAAATAAGAAATAGGGGAAGGAGAAGTCATTTGCATGGCTAGGAAGTGGCTTTGATGTAAGTGTATTAACTTAATATGAGCAATAATTGTTTGCCATTTTATCTTATACTTACAAATGGCAATCACCTAAATATATCCAAAAGAAATTAATTTTGCAGTGTTGGTGCCTGATTCCTAGGAATTGGAGTAAAATTGACAAGGCTCCATAACTCAGTGCTGAGGCTTGAAAATATTTCAGGTACTACATACACCACAATTCCTCTTGTCCATGTCAGCTAGACACAACTGACCATTGTACCTGAGAGGAAGGGGAAATCACTTTTGTGTAGTGGCTTCTTTAAAAGGCACAACCATTAGCACTTAATTAGGATATTAAAGCGTAGTCGTAAAAATAAGAAATAAGGAAATACTGGGATTTCATTAGAATGTCACTTTCTCATGTATTTTAGTAATTAGGCTCATAGAATCTTTTCAAGCTATAGACAAATAAATATCTGGGTAGGGAGGTAAGTTTAAAAACAGAAAGGAATTCTATAGTGTAGAAAAATCTAATAGGAAGATCAGAGGGTAAAAAGCATTTTGAGGAAAAATGATTCCTTAAGAAGTGAGGGACTGAGTTCAGAATGCATATTGGTGCCGCATCACGTGCATTTTAAAAGTTTTCAGTGTTTTTAAATCTTGTACTTCCCCATAATGACTGTCATGCCCTTCATTTGTACTGACATTAAACCTGGAGTTAAAACTGAATTCACAACTGTATTTAAGTATGCTACCAATCTTGTTCATCTTGTACCTACCTGCTTTCCCGTTTTATGTTTAGAAGGTAAACTTTATGTTCTGTCCTACAGGATTGGGGAGGGGGGTTGTGGAGTGGTTTTTATATTTAAAATGAAAATAAATATAAACCTGAGGTTGACAACTGTAGTCAGTTCCTTTGGTTACCTATCTAGTCTATACAAAGGCAAAATGCTTCCTAAAAATTGTCTCACAGAACATTTTTATGAATGCTCCTTGTGAGCAGATGAGGTGCTACAGTGAGGAGAGCAGCCTTGGCCCGCTCTGTGACACTGACATCACATGATAAAATTAGTCAACACAGCGACTGGATTTCGTGTCTTATTTAGTCAAGGCTGCTTCTGTGTCCACAAAGCAAACAGTGTTATCACTATATAGAGAAGGAATGTTTACTTCAGCGTCTCTTCTTAGCTCTGAAAATCCAGGCTATCTTGAATTAAACAGTTAATCTGGTTGGTCGATATCCCTAAATGAGAAAATAATATTTAGAGTTAACAAACATTCTTACATGGAGGTAAGCTACGAACAGGGGTGTAACTCCAAAATTACAGTTAAGTAACTTTATATGTTTAAATAAATATATAATAAGTGCTATGCAAAACAAAACCTCATGAGTAGCAGAAAATGTTATAATAACTTGCAGGATTACACTTAATAATGTACTAACTTGGTAACCACCTCTCCTGCAGCTACTGAACCCTTCTCAGGTTGTCCTGTGAAAGGAAGAGTGCTAGGCTGGTACCAGAGTCCTAAAGATGGATATCTTCAGGCTTTGTGGGGTGGCTGGCATGCTCCGCTCACGAGGGACACAGGCATCTTGGAGCAGAATGTGCTTCTTGTATATCTGAGATTCTGATTTCCCCAGAGTCATCAGTAGAACATAAGAAGCAATTTTTGAAAGTCTTGTGTGAATTTATTGTACAGCTTATCTACAGTCTGATAGTTGCAATTCAAATATGGGAGATTTCAAATAGTCGATGTGCTTTAGAATACAGTACCCAATATTAACAACAACAACAGAATTATAATATTGCAAGTGTTGAGATGTACCAGTTACCCTTCACTTGTAATCTCAGTCAATTATATGTCAACCCATTAAGTGGGGCAACTGTGATCAACTCAGTTTACAGATGGAGGGGCATCTTGATAGTCAACTCATTTACATGATAAGCCAGTGATAGTTTGTTTTCATAATTTCACAATCCAAACACTAACTGTGCTCACGCCCTGCCCCCTTATTAAAAAATAAAATTATTTTTATAGTTTACTGGAATTATTTCAAAGTAATTTAGAGGCAGTTGGAAAAACTGTTGCCTGATTATTTTTCCTTAACTTATAGATAACTTGATTTTTTAAAATCTTCCTCTTTGGCTTTAAGTGGACCAAGATATTTGACTATTTCCAAAGTTGTATTAGAAGTTAGATGAGACAACTGGGCAATGTATGGTATTTCAAGGGACTATTTGCTATATTTTCATATAAATATTAGTATTAATCTGTGCTCTGGCTATGTGACTGCTGGTATAACAGAGTGATTTAGCATGTGGCTCTTGATGACACAATTTGTGAGTAAGTTCCAAGTCCTTCTAGTTGATACCTGTATGGGCATTTGACAAGTTATGCAAATTTTCTGTTCCTCAACTTGCCATGTGTAAAATGAGGACAATAATAGTAATATAAAGGGTGTTGTAATGTTTAATGAAGTCAACATACATAGATCACTCTATTGTCTGGAATGTAGTAGGAAGATAGTAAATGTTGGTTATGTTTAAAAAATAGTTAACAAGGCAATTTAGGAGATTTTAAAAAAAAACTATAAAGTTCTTCATGAAATGGATGGTGTCCTGTGGAGAAATGCAAAATAAACGGAAGCCAGGAAGCTTCTGTAGATTAAGAATTAAGAAGATGGAAGAGAAAAATTTTTAAAAAATCTGATTGGTTAGGACTACATAATTAAATTTGTTTGGGCTGTGAAGACCTAGAGTTGGATTAGTGTTTGGCAAGTAACTGACGAAATGGAAGTTTCTGGTCAAGTGAAGTATTTACAGGGACACATGTGTTTTCTAAGTTTGGGTTTGCTGATATGATTCTCTAGACGGAAGAGTGGCTTAGTTGTTATTAGCTAACCAAGTGCTCAAGGAAATGTTTAAGTTCTGTGATGTAAGAGAAAAAGGATATATTATATTTAGCCTGATGCCTTAAATTCTTAGACATTTAAGCAACCTACAAGAAAATCTTGAACTTAGAGAGAGGCACTTTTGAAATGAGAAATCCAATAGAAATCTCAATATCCTGTTGCTAAAAGCATTTTGGTTGTATTTTTAACTATTAAAAAGGGAGATCATGCATTGATTGTGAGATACTGTCTCTCAGTGAATTATTTATAATAGATTCACTTATTATAAGCATTATTCATTGGTAGCCAAATTTTTGCTTAATGTTACTTAGTCTGTCAGAGCCGGCCCCACCACCACCATCACCACACCCACCATCACCACCACCACCACCACCACCACCACGACCACCATCACCACACCCACCATCACTACCACAACCACCATGACCACCTCCACCACCACCACGACCACCATCGCCACACCCACCATCACTACCATCACCACCACCATCACCACCACCACCACCATTACCACCATCACCACACCCACCATCATTACCATCACCACCACCACCACCACGACCACCATCACCACACCCACCATCACTACCACCACCACCACCACGACCACCATCACCACACCCACCATCACTACCACCACCACCACCACCACGACCACCATCACCACACCCACCATCACTACCACAACCACCACGACCACCACCACCACCACCACGACCACCATCACCACACCCACCATCACTACCACAACCACCACGACCACCTCCACCTCCACCTCCTCCTCTTCCTACACATCAAAAGTCTCCCTCAGCCAAGTCAGAACTGCATTATGAAAAGATTATGAGATGTAGAATGAGGTGGCAAGGAGGTGGCAAGGAGCCTAATGTTGCCCTTGCAGTGCTTGGATTCCAGTCATAACCCCACATTTTATGAGGTGTGATCTTGTTTAATTTTTATGGCATCTCTCTGTGCCTTCTTTTCTCATGTGAAAATGAGAATAATAATAGAACCTCCCAAACACAAAATGGATTATGAGGTTAGATTATAGAGTTCTCATAAATGGCTTTGACCCATGCCGGGCATATGACAAGCATGAAATAGATGCTGTAGTTCCTGAATAAGTTTGTATTCTGTTGACTAATTGCTATTAACTACCAGAACAAAAGACTGTTTTCTCTGGGATTCCCTATAGTCTCCTTTCCTTTTAGTAACCAGAGGAATATCACCCAACTTCCCCTCCCATTTAAGTGGTTCATTAGTTTTACCAGTGAGCTCTGTCAGTGTGTCTGGATGTAATTCACCTTGAAATTGAGACGCCAACTCATTAAAAGGAGAAAGTTCTATGGCCCCCTTGTTCAGCACTGTATTACTATAGTTTGGCTCAGTGACTGACACACAAGGAATACCTCAAAGTAGTTGAATGAGTGAATGTCTCCAAAGCTTGTTCTCATTGAAGACACTCAGATTGTACCTTTTCTTATCTATAAGTCTAGATAATGCAACTAAACTCATAGGTAGTTGATACAATGATTACATAAAATATTTACCTTGCACATTGCTTGTCAAATAGTTGGTTTCAGTTCATGTGAGTTTCCTTTCCATCCTCCTACTGATTTTCTCAGCCCAGGTGTTCTTCCCATCACGCATAGAACATCACTACATTTTTCTGTAGCTTCATATATCATGTTGCCAAAGGAAGGCAACATCGGCATAACACAAAACAGTAAAAATGTTTTGGAAAAGAATATGTTTACAAGTTTTCTTTCACGAACACCCTAAAGGTTACAAGATGATTCTCTTTTAGGAAATGGTTAGTGAGATTCTTGCTTATTACTGTACTTATATTAACATGCTAACTTTTTCTTTCGTTTTTTACATTACAATGAATTTTCAGATTTTCACTTGATTTCAGGAAGTCTTAGAGTTACTATGAAGGATTCCTTTGTTTATTAATACTGTGTTTACTGCGTTTTATTCCTTTGCTTTCTTTTCTGTGTTAACCCATCAGGGAAGCTTGATAACATGGGAAAAAGATGTGATACAGTTAACGTGTACAACACAAATGGCTTTTTATGACAAAATAGCTCTGGCCCATTGGAAATCTGACATGTTGTGTCTAAAATTGACATACCTAACTAGGATATGTATAATCTGGCTGTTCATTCTCGATGATTACACATAAATGTCTGCCTTCGATTTCACAGATAAAACTTCGACTTGTGACTTTCCTGGTGCACTTCATATGATCTTTTTATTTCCCACTATATAAACTTGTCCCTGTTCACTTTGATCCTCTTCAGTGATTCTAGTTATTTTTGTTTTACATAGATAGAAACATGTTTTTCCTCCTTTTTTACATATGGTGTTTTTGCTTCATGCAGAGAGAACCACACAGATGACAGTTTTTAAAAATCCAAATTTTATTCAGCTTTACATTGATCATGCGTTTATAACCCTGAATGTTTTCAAAATGTCCTCACCTAAAACACTTTATAATTTTATTACTAGATTGATACCAGTGAAGATACATCAGCTTTCTTAGGGATAATCTAAGCAGAACTTAGTAAGACAAGCTTTGAAAGCTATCATTCCTAGAAAAGTAAATCTCAAATCACATAACATCAGTTTAATTGCTCCCCTTGACAACTTAACATGGCAGATTGAAATATGAAAGCTGATGCAAGTGGGATCAATGGATTATCTAAGTCCCTGAACATCTCCCCTTAAATTAGGGGACTTGACAGAGTGGTTGTGAGAGGAGTGTGCATTGTGTGTCCCTTGTTTGTGCAGAGCATTCAGCTACGAGAAATTAGTGCTGAGGGGTTATCGTCTACCTGGACAGGGAGAAAAGCACAGTGAGGGACTGAAAGAGAGGAAGAGGGCAAAGAGAGAACTCAGGGGCTTTGTCATGGCAATTGTATAAAGTGATACACGGTGCAAACTGACTTGAGCGTGTCCCTGGAAGGCAAGCAGTTTACAGCCGCCACGAGCCAAGATTACTGCTTTATCTTGTCATACTAAATTAACATGGCAGCACACTGTTAAACAGTGGTGACCTCTTCATCTGGGGAAATTGCTGCCTAGAAGAGAGATGGTTTTTAAATCTCTCTCTCATTCTCCCCCACCCCTTGCTCTTATTCCCTTAAGAAGCATTTTGGAGTTAGACTGGAGGCATTTGAAAACTAATATTGGAAAAAATATATCTTGTATTGGAGTATTCAGAAAGAGGTTGCAGAAGATCAGACAATTGTTTTGGGGAGATTATTGAAATTTTATTTAACCAGTGTTCTAAGACGTACCATTAGAATTGAAACTACATTTGCTGTCTTTTCATTTTAATCCATTGTTATTCTATAAATAGCTTGTTAATTCCTATACTTTCCAAGAAAAAATAGTGGGGGAATTTTTTTGGAATTACAGAACTTAAAATCATCTTCTGAAGTCCTTAGTTATTCTAATGGAAACTTTTCAGATGATTACCTTCTTAACGATACAGAATAAGTGGTTTTCTATTTTTGGAAAAATGAATTTACAGTTTATCTTGATAATGATTCTTTGTATTACTGTTTTTTTTATGTCAGAAGTTCCTTTTCATGATTGTTGAACAGAAACTTCCATATTTGTTTTATGGCTACTCACTTTCCTTGAACAGAGTAGAAGTCTTTCTTAACCACTTATAGGAGGACTAAATTAGGTAAGCTACACATTTTCTGTTTAAAATGTGCCCAGAACATAAGATAATGTTCACAGCCTTGAGTGCTGATAGATTGGAGATTGATGTTTTATTCTTAAGTTCTCGGTTTCTAGAAAATGTTCAGGCCTATAAAGCCTCAGGTTTGTGTGCTGAAAATGAGTATACCTCTGAAAGAGTCCTAAAGTTTTTTCCCTCCTTTTGGTACTAGTTGGTTTCAGTTGGAAAACAGTGTGGGTACAGATTTTAAGAAGATTGTTTTAGGTACAATCTGTCTTTTTCAGAGTGTTTTCTCATGCTTTATAGGACTAATCCATTTCCTTAGGACTTTCTCAATTTTAGTTCAGGTTTAAATAATCTGTTGGACAGAATGTTCATATTCAGCATAGTCTCTAGACTCACCTTGTGCCTTTTTGGGTTCATCCTAGGATCATCTTTTTACTCAATTCTTTTCCAAGTTATTTCTTAAAATATTTCAAGCCTCTTTTCTGTATTGGATGTAAGCACTGGATAAAACATATTGTATCTTTCACTAATATCTGTTCCTGCCTCCTTTTTTGTTCTAGGGGCATTTATTTATCTTTGATTGTTTAAGATTTTATTTATTTATGCATACAAGAACTGGGGTACAGGCCAGAGGTGTTGAAGATGAGAGGATTCATCAGAGACAGAGTGGGAAGCAGACCAGGCAGATATACTGAAACACACTGCTGAGGGGATCAGCAGGCGAAGCAGGAGAGATCTGCTGTGCCACATGGGTCCCCTCCCTGGCCAGGGATGGAACTCATGCTGCAGTGCCTAGGGAAGCCCCACAGTGCTGTGCTCAACCCCTTGTGCCACCAGGGAGGCCCTGTTTTAGGGGAATATAAAAAAAGTTTTATTGGTTCCCTCTTTAGTGTAGTAGATTTTTCTAAGCTGACCAGTTAGTGTTTTCTGTTATGGTGTTTCACCAAATTTGATTGTCTCCCTAGTACAAGGTGTCTGTAACCAGCAGTGAACACCCAAGGACAGATAAGGCACTGTGATTGATTCTTCTTGAATGGGTATGCTGTCCAATTATTAAACATAACTAAATGATATTAAAATACTGTTTTCATGAGATCATTCACCAAAGAATTCAGATGAACAAATAATATTTGAATCCTACTAGAAATGAATTTTCCTCAGGATCTGAGCCATAGAAAAATTATCCTCATTTATCTCTTTTCTTAAATGGTTTGACTTTAGACATGTTCTTATGATTATTTCTCAATCTTTGTTTTATTACACCATAGAGTGAGGTTTTGTTAGTCACCACCTTTCAGTCACCTAATAATCAATATTTTTTAAATTCAGAAAAATCCACTGAAAAGAGTCAGAGTTAATCATGCTTTCACTATACAGCCATTGGCTAATAATAAAGTCCATTTGGTGAGAACCTTTTATAGTCAAATTATTGGAAAGTCCTGTTTTAATAATGAGCTAAATATTGGTGGTATGATGACCTATCGACTACATGTATCTTTTTGAGCTTGTTTCTTGACTCTGTTACAAAATACATCCACCTATGACTTGTATAGATCTTTCCACAGTGGCAGTAATCTTTTACCAGTAGGCTCTGCTGTATCCTTTGTACTAAAGAAAGGAAAATAATATAATCTGAAGCAGAATTGATAGGCTGTTTGATTTAACAACCAAGACAGTATGAAACCAGAACATATATGGAAAGAGTTTGTGGTTGAGATATTGATGAGAATGATGTCCTTGGTTGGCAGACATACAAACTGGTGCTTTGTAATAGAGGTTTGTTAACATGTAAGCGAGTGGTTTATTTTTGGTGTTAGCAGTGACATCGCAGTTGATTCCTGGAGCTGGAATAGGGTTTTAGAGATATAGATTTAGTGAAAAATGCAAATAGCAAGCTTAGTAAAGAAAATGTATTTTTGCTTATCGGCAAAATTGTAATGTCACTTTTAATCATATTTGATTTTTTTTTTTTTTGGTTAAAGATGCTTCATGTGTGAAAAGTAAGATATTAAACTAAACTTTGCTAATATTTTACAGGTTTCATGAGTTTGAGAGCAAAGGTCATTTGGACTGTCTATGCATTTGGTGAAAACATTTTATTCCACTGTTTGAATTTTAGTTGACCACTGAATAAAAAGACGTTCTACTGGGAATGTTTACCACCCCATTCAGTTCCAAGGTGCATCTGGCTAGCATAGCTGGCTAGATTTGTAACTCCCTTTCTTGGACAGTCCTGTGAGCAGCTCAGAATTGTCTTGAAGATAGTCATCATCCCAATTATTCTTAACTCAAGGATACATTATTAACTTTGTGATAAGATTCCCAAGATACATAGTATCTTGAGTTAAGAATAATTGGGATGATGACTATACTACCTGTGATTTCATTATCTAAAAAAAATCACAGAGAACAATATTAATGCACATTTATTGAAGTTTTATAATTTAAATTAGTCTGTGTCCAGAATGAATATATGGATTTCAGTTTTCTTATTATGTCTATTATTGATTGATATATATTTGGCTTATAAATGTGTGAATTTAAGGAATCCAATATGTTTATTTGATACACTAATCTACTGCAGTACAATTCCCCGCTATAATGTTAGTGAACAACCATATCGGGCCCTTTCCTTTTACTTTTTTTGTTGTGGGAACAGCTAAGATATAATCTCTTGACAATTTTGAAGGTTTTTTTTTTAGATTTATTTAATTATATTTGACATCATTGGTAGTCCCCAGGGAGTTCCCACCACCATTTCACCCGTGCACTGTGACCTTAGTCCCTTGTGCAATTTTGAAGTTTTTTTATGTAATAAACTGTCTCTACAGATTTCTCTTTGTCATATCAAACCATAAGAAGGGCTATTCTTTCATGTTTATGACAAACAACTTGTGGAAAAAGAAACAGTCTGTTTACATAATGCTTTTGCTTATATACTTGAAAATACTTCGATTTCTTTAAAACAAAAGAATAAGATGAACTTTTAGGTTGAACAAAATCTTTTGATATTCATATGTAGTTTTAGTATTTAATATATATTTTTATACTAGTGAAGTCATTAGATGAAATTAAAATACTCTGTTTTTAGTAGTTTTAATTTTTTATGGCAGGAAGGAGTTTATGAAGATAAGTATTCCTGGGACCTGGCAAAGTTATGGTTTAGCTTGTGGTGGGTAAAACACAGATAACAATTTTGAAAACTTCATAAATAAGCATTTTATGTAGAGCGTCTTCCGCTTCTGTTTTTTCTCCTCTCCAGTTCTCTGGTCCACTCTGCTACATACCATGTTTAGCCGTCCTGGGTCTGAAATTGGAAATTCATTCCTATTTATAGGTCACTTTGTTATCATTATTCTTTACTAGGTTGATTGTGATATTGACCAACTGTTCCCAGTGCTCATATTCTGCCTAGCTCAGAACAAAGATCATGTTATTTTTTTTTACTTTAGACTCATGTTAACTAACTTATAGCAGTTTTGAATATAGGTCAAGTGACTCTGCAATACAATTAACGGAAAATAAAACAAAAGTTAATAAATGAAACAATTGAAAAATAAGTTAATTTGGCATGATTTTTCTATTCATGTATTTTTGTTTTTATTCTTGCTGGCTGGGTAGTATGTTCAGCAAAATTAAGCAAATGCTGACAACATATCCAAAACAAATAGAATAGTTGACATCAAGAACACTATTAGTTATTCATTATTAAGTTGACTTTTAGTTTATGGTGTCATCTCTAGGTAGACCTATAGGTAGTTTCTGTGAAAATTTCTCTCAAAGATATTGGTTATGTTTTTTTGAAGAAAGATGCACTTTCAAATTTTTATGATTTAAAAAGACTATAGTCCCTTCATATAATTTTGAAGAGTTAAGTATTTTTGTTACATTCAAATAGCTACCAGATTTCCATGGTAGATAAGGGGATTTTTAAATGATCCCAGTAATTATAAAGAGATTTCCTTAGTAAGTAAAGTGTTTCATTTATGCACCTCTACTGAAAAAAAAAAGTAACTACACCACAGAAAATCTTACATAAGTAGCAAGTGAAAAAATTGAAGGTTCATTACAAGCAGAAACCGAGCTAAAGAATATGAAATATAGCAAAATCACTGGGAAAGGCATAGATCCAATTTAGAGTCAAATTTAGCCCCAATTCCTACTTTCATGTCCAAATACCTGATCTGTCTAGCTAAAGGGAAAAGATAGGTTGAATAGTTACTGTGGGATTGTGATAAGAACCTTAAGCCTTGCAACTTAGCTGCAAATAGGCTTAGCGGTAGTGCTGGACTATGTAAGGAGATCTACATATGGTTTCTGGTATAGCCTACTTGTAGTTTGAAATAATGCTATTTTTATATTTAAAGGCTGTTATCTAAAGTTTTAAACACATAAATAATTTCAGGAAATTCTTTTTATTGCTCCTTATACTTTTTATCATTACATACTTTCTTGTCTGGAGAAACAATGGGTAGAGTTAGATTTTCTATTTGTTTGAGAAATGTTTTGAGTTTTTGAAAGTCCTCTGGGCTTGTAATGGAAAAAAAATAACAGAATAACCCCAACCCATTAGAATCTTTGGGATGAGGGAATAGTCCTCATTATACTTCAACTTCTGCCCCATTCCCTCATCTCTATAATGTTCTAGTTGAATTACAGTGGTTTCTTAATATTTGTTGTATTCTTAAGAAATAGTAGAAATAGTTCAACATGAACTTATAGCATAGACTTTTTTTTTTAAAAGATGTATTTATTTATGTATACAAGCACTGGGGTACAGTTCAGAGGCACAGGGGGTGAGAGGATCCACCACACAGAGTAGGGAGCAGAACAGGCAGATCAACCAAAATACACTGCTCAGGGGAGCAGCGGGCGAGTCAGGAGAGGTCTGCTGCTCCATGCAGGTCCCCTCCCTGGCCGGCGGCAGGGATCGAAATCGTGCTGCAGTGGCTGCGGTTTGCTTCATAGTGCGTTGCTTAACCCACTGCGCCCAGCATAGACTTTCATATTGTATTTTGTTCTTCATTTCATTTTCAAGTACTTCTTTTTTCCTGTGTTTTTCTTGTTCTAAGCACTGTCTCTGTTTAGAGCTTACTTTATCACTCTAATACTTTCTATAGTCTAGGTGCATTATGAGTATGATAGGAGAAAATTGTCACAATTGAGGAGGCCATATTTTCCCTAAATCTTAAGTGTCATATTCTTTAGAAAAATTACAAGAGAGTGAAGTCATTTCAATTCAACTATCATTTATGAAACATCTCTGATGTGTAAAATATATTGGATGCATACACGGAGAAGGCACATTTTTATCCTCTTGAAACTTACAATCTGGTTGGAAAAAATGGATACCTATATAAGTCCTAATTAAAGCTTTGATGATATTATGGTGAGTGTCACAGATGGAAGGGTTTATGATATGTTACGGGAATTTATGTGGAAAGAAGAACATTATTTGACTGCAGGAAAAAAAGGAACTTGCTAAGCAAATGGCTCTCAAGTACATCTGTCAAAACGTGGTCTGTACTGTGCTTCCTTCATTGAGGTCTTTCTTGTTATAAAAAGAGCATCAGGTGAACTACATGGGATCCTTAGTGACATAACTTACCACTATTCTGGGGCAACTCATTTTTTGTAGATTAGTTCTTTGAGACTCCCTTCTCTAGAGGACCACAGCACACTCAGTGTTTATGGGCGGGTCACGGTCAAAGGGAATTGAGTAGGATCGCTGTCAACTGTGGAGTGGTGGGTAGTTCCTGCAGAGCTTTTATTGAGATGGTACAAGTAAAGGAAGGTTTTCTGAGATCTGAGTCTTGAAGGATGATTTGAAAATACAAGTTGAGGCCAAGAGAAATTGAGGGAAAGGAGGAATTCCACTTAGACTAAAGAAAAAGAGCTCTTAGTAAGAAACAGATCTAGGTGTAGTTGTAAAAGTTAGCTGGTGTGCAATCTGTATTTCTGTTCATATCTTCTCCGTAAGTTTCTGAACTTTCAAGAAGTTGAACAAAACAGAAATGCCATTTATCAAAAAATAAATATGGGTGAGAAATTATGTTAAGCATTTATATTCATCATGTCCTTTAATCATGACAATCTTCAAAGAAAACACTTCTCCAAAGTAGAGAGAATGAAAGTATGTTAAACTTTAACTAGTAGGAATAGACCTATTTAAAAAACATGGTTTAGGGCCTCCCTGGTGGCGCAGTGGGTTAAGCAACGCACTATGAAGCAGACCGCAGCCACTGCAGCACGATTTCGATCCCTGCTGTCGGCCAGGGAAGGGACCCACATGGTGCAGCAGACCTTTCCTGCTGTGCCCGCTGCTCCTCTCAGCAGTGTACTTCAGTTGATCTGCCTGTTCTGCTCCCCACTCTGTCTGGTGAATCCTCTCACTTCTCCGGACTCTGGCCTGTGCCCCAGCTCTTGTATGCGTAAGTAAATAAGCCTTTAAAAAAAAATTAAAAACATGGTTTAATGGGGTAAAGTTAAAAAGGTAGATTAAGGCCAAGTTGTGAAAAGGTAGATTAAGGCCAAGTTGTGAGGGACATTTGGAGTTTATGTTATTATTCTTGGAGAACCCTGAAAAGCTATGTATGTCCAGATGCCTTGATAAAATTCTAACTCATCTACTAACTGCTACTTGATGATTTAATGTGGACTCTAAGATGAACCTTAGGACTAAAAGCAAATTGAATCAGAGATCAGTCTGGGATGGAGTGGGAATGAGGTAAGATGGGCATCTTGTTTAAGAAAAACAGTCAGCGGGCTTCCCTGGTGGCGCAGTGGGTTAAGCAACTGACTGTGAAGCAAATCTCAGCCACTGCAGCACGAGCTTGATCCCTGCTGCCAGCCAGGGAGGGGACCCACATGGCGTGGCAGACCTCTCCTGCCTCGCCCGCTGCTCCCCGCAGCAGTGTGTTTCAGTCAGTCTGCCTGTTCTGCTCCCCACTCTGTCTGGTGAATCCTCTCACCTCTCCGGACTCTGAACTGTACCCCAGTGCTTGTATGCATAAATAAATAAATCTTAAAAAAAAAAGAAAAAGAAAAACAGTCAGATATTTTGAATGCTAATTAATTTATTTGTAGTTTAGAGAATCACAGTTTCAGGTTATATGAACATTTTTGTTTGTTCTCTATCAGAAAAAGAAAAAAAAACACTGTCATGTGTAATTTAGGATTAATTTATGCAGGTATATCCCAAAGCAAAAAGTAAACAGGTTTTAAATCCATCCATCCATCCGTCCGTCCATCCGTCCGTCTGTCCGTCCGTCCCTCTGTCCATCCGTTCACACACACACACACACACTAGAAATTTGACTATAGTACTGAGGTTACCAGAGTGGGAAGGTGGAGAGTGGGGAGCAAAGATGGAAGGTAAGGGATCTAAAAGGCTAAGGTGGAGGATTTTTTTAAAAAACATTTTATTTATTTATATAAGAATAGGGGTATAGGCCAGAGGTACAGGGAGTGAGAGGGTTCATCAGAGACAAAGTGGGGAGCAGGACAGGCAGATCTACTGAAAATCACTATTGAGGGGAGCAGTGGGCAAGACAGGAGAGGTCTGCTGTGCCATATGTGGGTTAGCTCCCTGCCTGGGATTGAAACTTAGGCCACAATGCTGATAGCTCTGACTTAACCCCAGCACCAGTAGGGAGATTCCTACTGTGGAGATTAAGTGGACATTGGTGGTAGACATGGTATGGTATCATAATCTGTACCTTTTAGTTTTATACAGTGTTGTACACCATCTTACCTCAATGAAAAATGGTAACAATTTAAATATATACATGTAATTAGCAATAATTAATAACCTTGTGTTAACTTTATATTTGACATGAACTTTTTCTTTAATGTCCCTTTTGTTAGTTTCGCCCAGCTGGAGCTTTGTATATGGGTGGTGGCAGAGTGCTTAGGAAAAATCTACTCCTTTCTATAGGGACAGACTTAGGCCAATTTAATTTATTTCATGATGTAAGGTAATAAAGATCCCTAATTGATCTAGATTTATGATCTAGATTTAAATAGTTCACGTGAAATATTTAAGAATAAGAGTTATAAGGTAGGAAAATTAAAAGGCACAGAAGTTAAGGTCAAAAAAAGTGATTTTTTTTTCTTCACTCCTTTGTAACTGGGAGCAAGCCTGTACCATTGTTATGAGGGAAAATAAAGTGAGCCAAGAGCAATGGCAGCTTTGGGTGACAGAAATCTAAATTCACATTTATATATGTTGAGTTTGATGTACTGTGGAAAACAGGCTATTGGAAATATGTGATTGAAACTTCCTTGCCAAAAATAGAAATGTGAAAATTACCTGCACAGACACAAAATTTGGACTTGTGAATTAAAACAGAGTCATTTACTCTACAAATATTTACTGAGAACTTACAGTTCCCCAAGGAAGTATATCTAAGCTGAATTTTAAAGCTTAAAGTTATTTAGAAAGTGACAAGGAAGTGAGAAAATGAGGAAAGTAAGAAAAGGGGAATACGTGGCCTGGGGAAATCAAGGAGTTAAATTGTTTGTGTCACTAAGTAGAGTTAAGAGTGGTGATAAATACTTTAGTGTGTCTTCCAGAGGATTTCAGAGTTTTTTTCAGAGTAGGGGAATCTGCTGCAAGATCCTCATTAGGCAAGATCATATCCCTGAAAGACAGAGAATAGTAAGAGAAGTAGGGAGTTACAGTGGCTGCTAAATACGTTTTAGGGAATTGAAGATCAGAAAGGTAATGTCTAGGATAAGAATAAACAGCAGAGGGAAGGTTTTCAGAAAATTGGGAAAAGAACTCTCATGAAAGTTCCTGGGTGTGACTATTAGAAGAGGACTTGCAACCACCAGAATCCAGGACAAAGTACTTACTAAGCAGACACATCAGTGACAAATGCTACGTGCATGCTTCATCAGTGTTTACTGGGTGAGGTGGGCAGGTTGTTTCAAGTGCTACTTAGAAGTTTAACAAAACTGCTCATTTAGAAATATATATCAAAGTTACTGAAATGTACGATGTAGCCAAATAAAAATTAGTACAAAAATGCAGTTACTAAAATATATTATGAAATCAACATATCAGAAAAGGAGTTATAGTGCATATGTGGAGATAACAGACTTTGACTAGAACATTAGGTTAAAATCAGTAACTTTGGAGCACTTTGGTGTTTCAGTCGGATGCGAAGCTGTATAGAATAATGGGTTCAAGCATGGCTGAAGAAATCAGAGAAGGGTTCAAGTGACCTATTCTGTAACTGGAAGCATAGGGCTTAAACTCCATTTCTGTATGTGCGAAAGCAGTGATAATAACACCTGCCTCTTAGGTCTGCCAGGAGACAGAAGAACAATAGCTGAGTAAAAACTCCAATACATTGATGGCACATTAGTAAGCTGAGTAAATTGTGCTTGCATTGTTTTGCTAGGAATATGCCCTCAGGTTCTAAATGAAACCTGTGGCTAATTATCATAAATAAAGAGCACTGTAATACAAATATATTAAATGAAAGAATTATTCAAGGCCTTTTGCAGTTAAGAGTGCTGTGTAAATTGGGCTTATAAAAATTTATGATTATTCAAATTGTTCAAGTTCTGGAATTGATTCCCGTATGAACGTGTTAGAAAACTTCGTCATTTAGATCATTTCCAACTGGATTCCACCTCACTCGGGTAATCCTGTGGTCAGATTCTGGTCATTCCAGTAGTTGCTTAGTTCTTTCAAGCACAGACCTGCTATTGACTTGCCTGTTGCCATGCACAAAGCAGCTCTTCACTTCCAGGAAAATAGGTGGCTCTGTGGAATTGGATAAGAATTTGGCCTACAATGAGCGATTTGAATGAATGAATTTGGAATTGGCAAGAAAATGCAAACATATGCCACATATACTTGGTACATTCATGCTTCAAGAGAACTCAGGTAGCACATAAATTCTGTATAAAGAGCTAGAGATTTTCAGCAAGATGCATTTACAAAGTCAGCCTAAATCTTCTCCATGTATTGTTGTCATATTCAAAAAATAGGCAAAAATATAACATTTAATTACTGCTCATTGGGATGTAAAAGGCTTAAGAATTTCTTCTGATGATGTTGGCTATAGTGCCTCCTCCTTACATTGCTACGTTGTGTTATATGCTAAGTTAACGTGTATTTATTAACTTTTTTGGAACTGTTTTTCAAGCCAGTCTTAATTGATTGGATTGATTCTGGACTATTTGCTACCTAAACGTTATTCTTTGCTTTTGTTTATAGACCTAGCACATCCATCCAAGGTATGTGGGGGTGCACGTGTGTGTGGCATTCAGTTGGAAGTTGTCTGAACCTTATCCTATTTTTGCTCATGCAGTTTTTAGTATGAGGAAGACATAGGGCCTTTAAGAAAGGAAGAGATGTTACATTTTGGACAGCTTTCCCCTTCCACTGACTGAAATAATAAAAATAAACATGAAGCTGTCAAAATGGCCTCTGCATATAATGTCATTTGCATGTGATTTCCTTTGCTTCTCTAGATAATTGAATTTATTCAGGCAATTTATTTTTTAAATGTGCGGGCTCTGTGAATAGAAACATCTTAACTAAAGACAACCCTTTTATTTCCTCTTAATGAAATGTATACATGTATGTGTGTACTTTTGTTAGAACCAAGGGAGTAGAAGAAAAATAATGGAAATGCCAAAAATGGACCATAAAAAAATTAATTAAAGAGATGAAGTGTGACTCTTGTAACCAAATATTCTGTCTTTGTGTCCACCCCCTGTCTACGTTCAAAGTCTCTAGGTGCTCAATAGGAGCTTTTTAATTATTTTTCCCTGTTTGATGTTGCTAAGTATAATGAATGGATAGCAAAGGACTTTTCTAAGAAACCTCTGTGTGTGTAACATCTCAGAGCTGGTAAGCACAGCAATACCTGCTTGGTTCCCATCCAGAGACTTGGTCTTAATAAATTTCAGGCTTAAAGAGAATGACTATTTAAATTGAGCTCCATTAGTCAAACAATGTAGCTTTATAACACAAATACAGCTTGTATTGTCTTCTTGTGGGAAATATAAAGACTCCATGCCTTTATTTCGGATTGGCATTTTTATGGGTTGTAGAGCACAATGACAGACTCCCTTTAGGATATCAGATATATCCAGGGATGTTCAGAAATCAGAAATTCAAGTAAAATTGTGGAAGAGAATACATCTATCCAAAACCTAGAATGATTTATTTCCTCTTGATACTCCATGGGATTTAGTGTAACTTAAATGTAATTATATACATATGTATACCACAGTAAGTTCCCGTGACAAAAATTTATTAATGGGGAAAAAAAAAACATCATCACTCAAGGAGGTAGAGGTTTCTGCAGAACTTTTTCACTTTTGGCTTTCTCCTTCTGCCAGCATCTATATGGCAAGAATTTCAGTGGTTGGACATAAGGCAGAAGAACTGAGCAGTCTGAGAGCCAACTTATTGTAACGAAGGGAAAGATGGTTTGGTTTCTAATTTTCTCCTGTATTTTCATAGCCCCGTCTTTTTGCCATACCTTAATCTTACACCCTAGAATAGCAAAAATCTTTCATACTGACATTTTTATTCTAGAGCATTCTCATTTTCCAGTTTCTCCTTGCTTTTGCATATCCTGTAGGTGCTCATTATTGTTTGCTTGTATGCATAATTCTTTACAGAGCATAGTCAATCTCTCAAAGTCTAATTATGAATAATCTTAACATTTACATAGCAAACCCACCTATGTTACCGCAGAGGGTGATACCCATTCAAAACTGCCATTTTTAGTCATGTGAAAAGGTGTTTGCTCTTTTCCTTTTGTGGATACTTTTCTGAGAACTCATAAAGTAAAATGGATGCAGTCATTCACTGGTAATAAATAGTTCCTAACATCAGCATTTACAACCTTTATTCTTTACCTGCATCTTAGCTCTTATATTTGGAAGCACATCTACAATTGGTTGTCACATACGCATTTAAAGAGATCAAACAGTAGCCTCATCATTTGACTCCTAAGGAAAATAAAATGCATTTATTATTTATAATGCTTATTGCCAGAAGTTAGCACTAGGTTAAGGTATAGACTTAAATATGTGGATTTATTATTCTTTTTTAGATATACTATTTTAATAATCACCTGATATTTATCATAATTACGTTTTTGTGCTTTTTTTTTTTTTGTCAAACTATGATCATTATTTCAACTTTCCAAACCAAAATGACATTTATCTTTGACTCTTTTCTCCTTACTTTGGAGTTACCTAATTCTGTCATTACCAGCTTCAAATCACCTCTAGAATTTGATGTTCTTTTCAGCTCTCACAAATACAATGAAATAGAAGGCTTTTTACATTACATCTATATTATGGTAACAGTTTTCTATTCAGTGGGAGTCTTTACATTCTCTTCTACCTTGCTAATCTTTTTATCAATCTACTTTTAGAGACTCACTGAGTACAGAAACTGTAATAGTAATAGCTCCATCACCTGTCAGGTCAGACGTAGACCCTTCGTTTTGACTTCCATGACCCTGTTGAAAATCCTCCTTCTATGCTAGTCATTCTTCGTACTTGTTATTCTCCATTTCTTTGATTCAAGCCAAACTGTCTTCTCTTTTGCATATGCATATGTGTGCATATACACCCGCTGTAAAATTTTCGGGTTGTACTCCTGGGAATGTACTGTATCTTTTTCTCTCCACCTTTTTTTCTCATTTTATATTAAGACTCTACTTCAATAAATGAAGAAATTAACTCAGTATATATTTACTGACCATTGACATTAGGGTCTGTGGCATATGGTGAATAGACAGATATGTTCCCTGCCTCCATGGCATGAAAGGAGATTAAACAAGTGATCCAGAAACAGTGTGCTGTTCATGCTATGCTAATATTCCACCTTATTTTAATTTCCAGTATTCTCTCTCCTTCAAACTTCTTCGGCAAGTATAATTTCTCTATACAATTTAGTATTTACTATGGTTGTGATTACTATTAGTTTCTTGGTATTTAAATGTCTCTCTAATTTTATATCTCAGATGAGCGAGAACCTTTTTTTTTTTTTTTTTTACATTTTTATCATCTGTTAAATCACCTGAATTAGTTGAGGAAGGCTGTATAACTTAACAATGACCAACATGCACGTTAAAATGAGATAATCTTAGGTTTAATGTCCCAATTTACTATTTCCTACTATTACTTTGGGTAAATTATGCTTAAGAGCTTAATTTCCTCATTTGTTAAATAGGATTAATAGTTTTCATGGAATTTCTCTGAGAATTATAAAATACAGTATCCATAAAACTTTTAGAACAGAGCCTTAAAGAACTCAAGGAGTGGCAGTAAATGTTTTACTGAAATATCAATGAATTTAAGCAGATTATGGATTTTGTATTTGGTTAGTAAAATGCTTAATAGTTTAGAAATTTTAAAATAATCTTCAAAACTGTAATACCAAAATAAATTCATATGTAGCACTAATATATAAACTTTGTGAAGTTACTCATTGCTTATGGAAATTGTGATAAGATAACCTTTGCAGAGAATCCAGTGTGTTCCATAAAGAATACCAGCATCACAGTAATTGTTGTGCACTAAGATGGTCCTTATTATGTCTGCTAAAACAGGCTCAGGATATTCTTATTCTGCTTTATCTCAGGAATAAATAGTTTGGCTAGTTAGGAAATTTTACGTCTGTGTGAACTTCTTAATGCCTTATCCTTACTTTTGAAGTGGAAATGGAAACTTGAGCTTCTGTCTCAGATCACTGCTTAACGTCAGATCATGCCAAAGGTTCCTTTCAAAGAAAAAAAAATACTACTTTTGTTACATTCGTGGTGCTCTATTGGAAAATCTTTAGCTGTTTTTCAGTGGGGTTGGCCTGATGACATAACAGCTGGCTGACACTGGGCCATGAAGTCATTGCGATATGGTGACTGCAGGCAAGGACTCTTTTCACAGTGCCACGCAGTCACAGAGAAGGGTACTTACTGTGTCTCTGCTTCCTCATCACACCTCTGTGGTTGCTTAGTGTTGATGGTGAAAAGGAACCTAAGAATTTGCTTCTGAGATAATCCAGTGCTGCTAATGTTCCCATGAATAAAGAACAATCTTGAATGTGTGTTTCACAAGAAGAAAGAGAAATATGAAAGAAAAGTAGAAATATGGCCTGATAGGTAATTGGTGTCATGCGTTTATGAAAAATATTTCATTACTCTATTTTTTTCAGACTTTGAATTTAAAAAGTTTTATTTTATAATGAGGAGTAATTGAACATTCTTTCTTTGATCATTCCCCCAAGTTATCACTTTGTAGAGGACCATGAAACTGTGAAATTTGAAAATGAGTATACCGTGGAGATAAAAGCACAATAATGTCGCGTGACATTTTGTGGGATACTATTTTTTCCCTCAAAAAAAGGAGGGCTTGTGTTGGGTTATCTTTTAAAATGCACCACCTTAGAAAATTTTTAATTATTCTTTAAAAAATTGATTCCCTGGATGCAGTTTAATTTTTAGTGGAAAATACTACTGTACATGCATTTTCTTTTTTTGGTGGAGTGGGTGGGGGTGCATGTTGGTCCCTTGCTAGTTTTTTTTGTACACTTTCTTGTTAAATGGCCTGGCTTTTTCTTTGTTCATTTTTGTATAATCTGTTTTGTGTTCATTATTATATCTTGATATGATACCTGGTGCATAGTTCTAAAACTTACATAGCTCTTGCCATGTATGCAACTTATGATTTGTAACACCTGACTTAGTTCATGTAATCCCCTAACTCATTATTTAATAATTCCTCATGCACTAGCAACCCAATGAGCCAAATAGTAGTATCTAGCTCCATTTTATAGGTGAAGAAACTAAGGTACAGAAAGATTAAATGATTTGCCAGTATCACGTGAATGATGGAGCTAGGGTTTGTACTAAAACTTTTTGGCTTCATTTTCTTTGTGTTTTATAGTGAACATCGTTATGCTGCCTCAAATTAGAAGTCAAACCATTGTCCCATGAATTAAGAGAAAATCGAGTGAATGAGAATATTTATTTTTTTAGCACTTGATTATTTCCATTGCTGGTAAATTGTCAAAATTGGTAATACTACAAAGTAGCACTATGTGTTACTTATCATTTATTATCCCATTTTATAGATGAGGACACACTTTATAGATGGAGAATTCGATGACTTGCTGAAGGTTACAATGTCACAATGCCTAGATTTGAACCCCAATATCTGTCTGGACTCCTAACTCCAGTTTGCTTAACTACTAATTTATACTGCTCTACATATTTTACTGCATGAGATCACAGTTCATTTCACTTATCACTGAACATGTAGTCAGTTACCAGTTATTAGTAGTGTTAGCAAACACCCAGCTTGTGAGCTTTACTGGGTGCCCACTCTGTGCAAGAAGCTGCACTTACTGCTCTGTGGGGAAATACCTCAATTTCAAGAATTCCGCAAGGCTCATTTCTTCCTTAAAACATGGAGTGAGGGCCTCCCTGGTGGCGCAGTGGGTTGGGCGACGCACTATGAAGCAAACCGCAGCCACTGCAGCACGAGTTCGATCCCTGCTGCCGGCCAGGGAGGGGA